>CM038675.1:714263671-714778671 GCA_021605145.1 Aegilops bicornis
TCCACCTTGTCTCCAAGTCCGGGGATTGGTGCTAGTAGGTTACTAGTGAAGTGTTGATTACTCCTTGTAGTTGATGCTAGTTGGTTTATTTGGTGGAAGATCATATGTTCGCATCCTTTTATGCATATTATTACCCCTCTTATTACAAACATGAATATGCTTTCTCAGTAGTTACGCTTTGTTCCCGAGGACAATGGAGAAGTCTTTGCTATTAGTAGTCATGTGAATTTGGTATTCGTTCGATATTTTGATAAGATGTATGTTGTCTAGCCTCTAGTGGTGTTATGTGAACGCCGACTACATAACACTTCACCATTATTTGGGCCTAGAGGAAGGCATTGGGAAGTAATAAGTAGATGATGGGTTGCTAGAATGACGTAAGCTTAAGCCCTAGTTTGTGCGTTGCTTTGTAAGGGGCTGATTTGGATCCATATGTTTCATGCTATGGTTAGGGTTTACCTTAATACTTTTGTTGTAGTTGAGGATGCTTGCAACAGAGGTTAATCATAAGTGGGATGCTTGTTCAAGTAAGTACAGCACCCAAGCAATCGGTCCACCCACATATCAAATTATCAAAGCAATTTAACGGAATCATATGAGCGTGATGAAAACTAGCTTGACGATATTCCCATGTGTCCTCGGAGCGCTTTTCCTATTATAAGAGTTTGTCCAGGCTTGTCCTTTGCTACAAAAGGGATTGGGCCAACCTTGCTGCACTTTATTTACTTTTGTTACTTGTTGCTCGTTACAATTTATCTTATCACAAAACTATCTCATACTCACCACTTATTTCAGTACTTGCAGAGAATACCTTGCTGAAAACCGCTTATCATTTCCTTCTGCTCCTCATTGGGTTCGACACTCTTACTTATCGAAAGGACTACGGTAGATCCCCTATACTTGTGGGTCATCATCCACTCATCGTGAGAATAACCCACCTAGCATGGAAGATACAGACAACCCTAGTTGATACATGAGCTATTCGAGCATACAAAACAGAATTTCATTTGAAGGTTTAGAGTTTGGCACATGCAAATTTACTTGGAACGCGGTGTAAATACCGCATATAGGTAGGTATGGTGGACACTCATGGAAGAAACTTGGTTCAAGGAATTTGATGCACAAGCAGCATTCCCGCTTAGTATAGATATTTTGGCTAGCAAAGGATTCTAAATAGCAAGCACCACATGTTGGAGGATCTATGACAATATAACTTATACAAGTATACCCAAGCATAACTTATTATGTTGTCTTCCTTGTCCAACTTCAACTAATTTGCTCAGGTTTGAAAATAATTAATGGGGCTCACAATCATAGAAGATGTCTAAGATAGTATATTTATATGTGAAATCTCTCTTCCTTCAATATTCTTTCATGAATTGTTCAAGTGACCAATACAATGTTTGCTAACCTTCAATAAATTTACCACTTCTACTTCTTAGATGTGAAGTCATTACTCCCCATGGGATAAGCATATGAAGCATATATAATTTCAGATTTATGATATTCAAATCATTCAACCATTTATTCATAGGATATAAGTGAAGTAATAACGAGTAAATGACAAACTACTCCAAAAAGATATAAGTGAAGATCAATGAGTAGTTGAATAATTATGTAACTATCTCAAGACTCTCTCTCATTTAAGAATTTCATATCTTGGTATTTTATTCAAACAGCAAGCAAAAACGAAATAAAACAAATGACGCTTCCAAGCAAAACACATATCATGTGGTGAATAAAATATAGCTCCAAGTAAAGTTGCCGATGAACGAAGACTCAAGAGGGGATGCCTTCCGGGGCATCCCCAAGCTTAAGCTCTTGGTTGTCCTTGAATATTACCTTGGGGTGCCTTGGGCATCCCCAATCTTAGGCTCTTTCCACTCCTTATTCCATATTCCATCGAATCTTTACCCAAAACATGAAAACTTCACAACACAAAAGTCAAAAGAAAACTCGTAAGCTGCAAGTAGTATAAGAAAATAAATCACCACTTAGGGTACTGTTGTAGAACTCATTATAAATTCATATTGGTGTAATATATACTGTATTCCAACTTCTATGGTTCATACCCTCCGATACTACTCATAGATTCATCAAAATAAGCAAACAACACATAGAAAAACAGAATCTGTCACAAAACAGTAACAGATGTAGTAATCTGTAACTCATAGAATACTTCTTTAACTCCAAAACTTCTACCAAATTAGGAAATCCTGAGCAATTTGTGTACCAATCCAGAGAAAAAGAATCATACCAAAACCACGCTTTCGTGAATTATCAAAACCAATATACTGGTGCAAAAGTTTCGATTTTCAGCAGGATCAACACAACTATCACCGTAAGCTATCCTAAAGGTCTTACTTGGCACTTTATTGAAACAAGTTATAAAACCTGATTATTACAGTAGCATAATCATGTGGACGCACAAAAACAGTAGAGGTAAATATTGGGTTCTCTCCCAACAAGCGCTTTTTTTAATGCCTTTCTAGCTAGGCATGATGATGACAATGATGCTCACATAAAAGATAAGAATTGAAACATAAAGAGAGCATCATGAATAATATGGATATCACATTTAAGCCAACCCACTTCCTATGCATAGGTATTTTGTGAGCAAACAACTTATGACAATAATCAACTAGCATAGGAAGGCAAAATAAGCATAACTTCAAAACTTTAAGCACATAGAGAGGATACTTGATATTATTGCAATTCCTACATGCATATGTTCCTCCCTCATAATAATTTTCAGTAGCATCATGAATGAATTCAACAATATAACCAAAGCACCTAAAGCATTCTTTTTCATGATCTACTTGCATAGAAAATTTTCTACTCTCCACATAAGCAAAAATTCTTCTTATTCGGAATAGAGGGAGTATCATAAGAGACTCGAATACTATAAATTGTTTCCACATTAAAAGAGTAATGTTCAGAAAAGGGTAATCATAATCATGACAAGTTTTATAAATATAATCATCACTACCTTTTATAGCATAAGTTTCATCACAATAATCATCATAAGTAGCAACTTTGTTCTCATCATAATCAATTGAAACCTCTTCCAAAAGAGTGGATTCATCACTAAATAAAGTCATGACCTCTCCAACTGGCTTTCATAAATATTATAAGATTCAACACCCTCCAAAATAGTGGGATCATTACTTCCTAAAGTTGACACTCTTCCAAACCCACTTTCATCAATACAACCATCATAAATAGGAGGCATGCTATCATCATAATAAATTTGCTCATCAAAATTTGGGAGGCTAAAAATATCATCTTCATTAAACGTAGCATCCCCAAGCTTGGGACAAACATTAATTGCAGCAAATATATTCTCAAACATGTCATTCTCATCAAACATAGCATCCCCAAGCTTGGGCCTTTTCATATCATAAGCATAATCACTCTCATCATTAATAGTATGGATAACACCTATTGTATAGAAATTATCATCATCATAATGAGTAATAGGAGCAACATCATTTGGGAGGGATACCTTTTCTACCTTTGCTTCTCCGTCATTTCTTTTTCTTCTTCACATCATGTGAGTTTAACCCTCTTTTGGAGCTCCTTATTAATCTAGATTGGTTGAATAGAAAGCTCCTCCCTCGCTACTCTAATTCTTCATAAGAAATAATAGGAGGATATTGGGAAGTCTCTTCCCTTTCAATAGTATTGTCTTCATCTTCTATTTGCTTTCTATTCTTTATGTAATTGGCAATATAAGGATTTTCAATGCAATTTACCGCACAATACATATAAATTTCCTCTAGATCAATATCAAGGAATTTCTCAAGGTTATATTCTCGAATATGCTTAGTTGCACGCTTCATTTCTTCATAACCCAAAAGGAAACTAAGTTCATTATGATGTGCAAGGGAAATCAAGTCATCACAATTTTTGGACACGATTCGATCATGAAACAATTTGCAATCGGAGATTTAAATGACCACGTTTCATTGCAAAGTTCACTTAGTACGGTAAAGAAATTTTAAATTTTCAGCACTCACATCTAGCCTTTTCGTGCAACCATTTAGTTTCTAAATGCTTATGCCTCTTGCAAAATCTATCTTCCCTATTTGGTGTGTACTTGCAAACTCTATGCACTCCACAAAAATCTTATAAGAGACATTTTCATCATGACTAGTGCAATCATCATTAGTATTATGGATATTCAAATAGTTCATACTAACAATATTGCAATCATGCTCATCATTCAAAGATTTAGTGCCAAACATTTTATAGACTTCTTCTTCTAGCACTTGAGCACATTTTGCCTTTCCATCATTCTCATGAAAGATATTTAAAAGATGAAGCGTATGAGGCAAACTTAATTCCATTTTTTTTGCAGTTCTCTTTTATAGAATAAACTAGTGATAAAACAAGGAACTAAAAGACTCCATTGCAAGATCTAAAGATATACCTTCAAGCACTCACCTCCCCGGCAACGGCGCCAGAAAAGAGCTTGATGTCTACTACGCAACATTCTTCTTGTAGACGTTGTTGGGCCTCCAAGTGCAGAGGTTTGTAGGACAGTAGCAAATTTCACTCAAGAGGATGACATAAGGTTTATCAATTCGTGGAGGCGAGGGATGAAGATGGTCTCTCTCAAGCGACCCTCGCAACCAAATAACAAAGAGTCTCTTGTGTCCCTTAACACACCCAATACAATTGTAAATTGTATAGGTGCACTAGTTCGGCGAAGAGATGGTGAGACAAGCGTAATATGGATAGTAGATATAGGTATTTGTAATCTGAAAATATAAAAACAGCAAGGTAATTAATGATAAAAGTGAGCATAAACGGTATTGCAATGCTAGGAAACAAGTCATAAGGTTCATACTTTCACTAGTGCAAGTTCTCTCAACAATAATAACGTAATTGGATCATATAACTATCCCTCAACATGCAAAAAGAGTCACTCCAAAGTCACCGATAGCGGAGAACAAACGAAGAGATCATGGTAGGGTACAAAACCACCTCAAAGTTATAAGCTTTCGATCGATCTATTCAAGAGTCCGTGAGTAAAATAACACGAAGCTATTCTTTCCGCTTGATCTATCATAGAGTTCGTACTAGAATAACACCTTAAGACACAAATCAACCAAAACCCTAATGTCACCTAGATACTCCAATGTCACCTCAAGTATCCGTGCGTATGATTATACGATATGCATCACACAATCTCAGATTCATCTATTTAAACCAAAACAAAGTACTTCAAAGAGTGCCCCAAAGTTTTTACCGGAGAGTCAAGACGAAAACGTGTGCCAACCCCTATGCATAAGTTCACAAGGAACCCGCAAGTTGATCAACAAAACATACATCAAGTGAATCAATAGAATACCCCATTGTAACAACGGGTATCCCACGCAAGACATCAAGTGTTCTCAAGTCCTTAAAGACTCAATCCGATAAGATAACTTCAAAGGGAAAACTCAATCCATTACAAGAGAGTAGAGGAGTAACATCATAAGATCCAACTATAATGGCAAAGCTCGCGATACATCAAGATCGTATCACCTCAAGAACACGAGAGAGAGAGATCAAACACATAGCTACTAGTACATACCCTCAGCCCCGAGGGTGAACTACTCCCTCCTCGTCATGGAGAGCGCCGGGATGATGACGATGGCCACCGGTGATGGATTCCCCCTCCTGCAGGGTGCCGAAACGGGTTCCCAAGAGGTTTTTGGTGGCTACAGAGGCTTGTGGCGGCGGAACTCCCGATCTATTGTGCTCCTCGATGTTTTTAGGGTATATTGACATATATAGGCGAAAGAAGTCGGTGAGGGGAGCCACGAGGGGCCCACGAGGGTGGGGGCGTGCCCAGGGGGTAGCGCGTGCCTCCCTGCCTCGTGGCCACCTCGAAAATTCCCTGACGTCTACTCCAAGTCTCCTGGATTGCTTCCGTTCCAAAAATAACTCTCCAAGGTTTCATTCCGCTTGGACTCCGCTTGATATTCCTTTTCTTCAAACACCTAAATAGGCAAGAAAACAACAACTCCGGGCCTCCTGCTAATAGGTTAGTCCCAAAATAATATAAACGTATAATAAAGCCCATAAACATCCAAAACAGATAATATAATAGCATGAATGCTTCATAAATTATAGATATGTTGGAGACGATTAGTCGCTCCGGGCCGCAATGGCGCTGGCCGCACGCGGCTCGTTGTCGGATGCATGATCGGGTTGAGAGCTGGCCGTCCGCACCATCATCCGGCGCGGCGCCTTCACAGCCTCGCCTCGCCTCGTCAGCGGAGTCGATCTCTCCACCGAAGTCTCGCCGCCCTCCGGTTTAGCCCGAATAAGTCCGCCGGCACCTCAACACCGCTTCGTTCAACTCGGGGACGAGGATGCTGGTGTTGGTGTAGTCGGCGATCGCTGCGGCGCAATGAATGATACTGGGCCTCACCGCCACCAACTCTTCATTGGCCTCCTGCCGGAACATGGCCAAATGGGCTAGATCCATCCTAGGGTACCATGCCCTGACAAACTCCAATGCCCGGGCCGAAGAAGCCTTCCACGCCTCGAAGCGGCCGACTGCAACTTCCAGCTAGTCGGCAGTCCGACTGGGGGTGCGCAGGACCGGGCTGTCCGGCCAGAGAGCGGAAATCACCTGGGCTCCGACACGCTGCAGCTGGCGGAGCATCCGATGAGCCGGCTGGAGACGGGCCTGTATGGCCAAGAGGTGCTCCTCGAGCGTTCGACGGGCATTCGGCGCGATCTCTGCACCAACCTGCCTCAGGCTTCGCGATGGGCCTCGATGGCCTGGCTGCACCGACGGAGTAGCTGTGGAAGTATTCTGCGCAAAAAGTAAAAGTAGCTCACCGTCGACCGTGAGCAATGTGTGGTCCGAAGGAAAGAGGAGGAAGGTAGCTCACCGTCGACCATGTCTTCGATTCGGCCGTAGCCGCCGCCAGCGCCTCTCCGATTCGGCCCTGGCCGCCTGGTCTCAGATTCGGCCCGAAGGCGGTCTCGCTGTCCTTCACCGCTTGAGGGTCGCTTTATGAAGCTCCTCCTGCTTCAGCCAGCCTTGGCCGGTCGCGCCCTGGCCACCGTGGCCGCACTCCGCCTCCTTGGCGCCAAGAACGCGGTTTGGGCCTTGCCCAACTCCTGCTGCAAGGCGGCGCTATTCTCCAAAGACAAAGAAAGAAAAACAATCAAGAAGCTGTAAAGAAATTGAGAAGTCGCCAGAGATCCACCCTCGTCATAGCAATGGCCCAAATCTCGTGGGACTACATCTCAGCAGGGCACTGGACGCATTGGCCCCCATGGGAGAAAGAAGGTGGAATACTTACTCCGGCTTTCGGACAAGTCGGCAGTCCAGAGGGGTCAGCTCCCCAACATGGGAGTTGAAGGTACGCACGGAGATTATGATAATCATGCAACAAGGATAATGCATAAAAGAGAACAAGTCAACACCGAAGCCTACTTAAAGTTCCTGTGTCAGCCGCCAGCAGAAAGCCTGCCCAAACTCGACATTACACTCAGCAGGCGACGCCGCTTCCACGAAAAAAATACAAGCATAAGAAGCAAAAAGGCAAGAAATCTATCCGGATGGCCGCCCACGCCGCCGTAAACTCATGGTTGTAGTTGCGGAGGGCGTTGGCCTCAAATCGAGCCGGGCTCGGACGTCCTATGTCGCTCCATTCAGCACGCCGCCCTGGCCCTCAGCGCCCGGGGCCCGGGCGAAATAGCCGATGTCGCTGCTTCAATTTGTGGTCGACGAGCTCGCGCCGCCTTCATGGATGCGGCGCCGAGGCCGCTTCTTCCTGCTGGCCGGTGGCTGGAGATCGGACCGTGGGGTCCGCCTCGCTGCTGGTCCGCTGCCACCGGCCAGACTGTGGTGCGCGGTTGGTCGCCTTGGTCCGCCATGGTCGACGCTGGCGGAGTCACTCCCGTCCCCGGGGCGATGCCGTCGCCCCCATCCCTCTCCATGGCCGGCTGGTCGCTGCCGACTCCTTCAGGGGGCACCACCGGGTCTTCGGGTACCGGTGGCATGGTGCAGAGGGGGGCGACGAGTTGTGGGGGTTGGCCACGTGTGGCCTCTCCCGCCTGCGTTTTGGCCGCAGCGTCCGCCTGGGCCTTGGCGACGGCGTCGGCTTGTGCCTTCGCGGCCTCGTCCGCCTCCTCCTTTGCCGCCTTATTGCCGCCGCATTCTACCGCCTCCGCCTCTTGTTCCTCAAGGCCTCACAGATTCTCTCCGCCGCCGCCATGAGCTCGGGCGCTGGGTCCGTGGCGGGTGTTGGTGGAGCCCTCGCCTTCCCTACCATGGAGGCGGTGGCCGATCGCTCAAGAGAGAGCGGGCCCTGATCAAGGAAATAGGAGAAAGTTCAAGGGTGTTTGCAAGAAAAAAGAAGAAAGACTGCGATAAGGAGCCAATACTTACGCAGAAACCGTTGGGGGCTCCTTCACAACCTTCCGGAAGCGGTTCACCTCCTCCCGCTTCGTCGCCGCCGCCGAGCTCTTAGGCTTCTCTGGCCGGCTGCCATACATCGACGGCGCGGCTCGACGGTTTTGCGTGCTGCCTCGCAACCGGGCGCGGCGGATGAGCTTCGCTACCGCTTGGTCGGATGCCGGGTGGCGGCGCTGGACGGCCTCTTCGTCATCATCATCGCCAGTCTCGAGGTCAGCCCCGCCCGAGCGCCGCTGCCTCGGGCCGCTTACCGCTCGTGGTATCGTTTTTCCGTAGGCGGCCGCCCCCAAGTCGGGTCGCCCACGTTGCTCTCCGCCCGGTCGGGAGAAACTCACGGTCCGCCCCGAGGCATCGGGCCGCCGGCTAGATGAGGGGGCCTGTTTCATAGCCGATTGGTCAAGACGGCCAAAGAGAACCCGATAACCAAATGTAAAGAAAAGAAATGAAGGCTTACCGCAGCGGTGGATGCGCACGCGAAGTACGGCGCTTTGCCGAACCGCCACCTCCTCCGGAGCTTGCGCTCGAGATGTAATTCACCAAGTGAGCCACCTCAAGGTGGCATCTCCTTGGTGCACATCCAAATTTTAGGTCTGCGTGCCCGCCATTTGGCATATCATGCGCGGCCGACCTTGAAGGGGAGCACCCGCTGGCCACGGCGGCGGCCGTTAAGTCCGCCCTGGTGAGGCCTCCGACTTCACCATCACCTTGAGCGCAGAACGGGCGGCGCGGCACCGTGACCGACAAATACTTGGGCCGGTACGACCAGCCTGGCACGATTCCAGCCAAGCGGGCCGGCTTGCTTAAGCCAAGGTTGGACCCAAATGACCTTTGGGTGGAGCTCTTCACGAGAAGTAACGATCACACATATTCACCGACATTGTATCAAGGATGGACGGAAGGGGTTGTCAAGAATGGTGTTCAGACCTCGACGGCGGCGCAGACCGCACCGCTTACCCCTTGGTGACGGTGCCGACCTTCGTAGAAGAACTCGCCCTGCAGCTCGAGGGTGGGGAGGATGCCGAGAAAGCCTTCGCGGAGGGTGACGAAGGTGGACAAAGAAGCACCACTATATTTGGCATGAGGCAAGGCGACCGAAGATGACGCGCCGCCTTCCTCTCACACCGGGCGAGATCTCCCTTTCTACGCCAGCAAACCTTTCACGTAGTCCTCGCCGGGCGGCCGCGTCCGGCCAAGGAAGTCGATGTGGTCCTCATGGACGCTGGAGCCGCCCTAGGATCCGGAGCGCCATGAGCATGAGAAGCTTGAGGGTGTGTGTGCGGCCCCTGAAGGCGAAAGCAGCAACAGTAGCAAGGTGGCCGGTTGATGCAGCGCAAAGAAGCAATGTATGAGGAAGAGGAGAATGGCGAAGGGGAGGTGGGCGCGGCGTCGCTTCTCCCTCCCCTACTTATAGCCCCAGACGGGCGGCCGAGGGGCGGGACGGGGTCGGGATTAATCGCGCCCATCGCCCCACGACCGCTGATTATCGCGCTTTAATGGCGCTGCGATTAAACCGCTGGCCGAATGCCAACCGCTTGCCTCAGCCATGCGGATCCGCCGAGTGGGAGGCGCGATAGTGGCGGGCCCGTACCGCGGCGACGCCCCATCGCTGGGCTGGCAGGTTGGTCTAGTCAGGCCGGTGGTGCCGCACGCACGCAGACAATGGGCGGCCTGACGCCACGGCGTGCCACTCTGGTTCCCGCCGGACTTTGAAATCTTCCATACGGCCGCTTGGTCATGGCCGACTTTAGCCGCTCGGTTCAAAGTAGGAAGCTGCCGTGGCCTCTCGCCCTTTTTTTTCACCGCGGGTTTCCCCACCTGGGGATCATCACGAGTAAATGACCACAGTAGCCTCATCACTTCCCCGGCTTTTCAAGACATCGGCCGATCGCGCCTCAAGCCTCCGAGATGAAGGGCCGCCTTCTCGTGGCCGACTGGTCCAAGCGGCCGGCTGCAGGAAGGCGGCAAGGCTCAATGAGCGGTCCCAAAGTGTGCCGACTCCTAGCAGGCGGCCACCAGAGTGGCCGACCTCTAGCAGGCGGCCCACCCCGTGCACCCTCAAAGTTTGCACCCACATAACGGCGATAGGACGGGGTGCCGTATACAGCAGCCGCCACCCCGAATCCCTGAGCACGCAGGGTCATTACAGCAGCCGCATCGGGCGGCCATCCCCGCCTGCATGCCGCACTATTACCATGTTGACTGTGACATCATCCATGGCAGAGCAGCCATGCTCCCATCGACGGTCGCTTGCCGGCCCGCTGGCGGCTCCTCACCCGCCAAAGGAGCTACCCAACAATGCACGACTGCACTGGGCCAGATATGGGGAGGCCGGCACTTAGCAATGGCCCTCCCCAGGAGTTTGTGCGCCATTAACCAGAGCAAGATGAGGTGTGGGTAGAGTGAACGCCTGCCAAAGTGGCGGCAAGATCAGATCCACGCCGCCTCACTGCCGATCGCCATCGTGGGCAAGGCTACAAGAATGAGTAACAGGCCCATAAGCGGTGGGCCCACTGTCATGAGAGCTCCGGCATGGACCCACCAATGGCGGTCCCAAAGGGCTGCTGGAGAAGCCATGACCATAGATACCAACGGCCCGGGTCCACACCCGGCCGGATTATTGACTGCACTGGGGTAGGCCTATATAAACCCCCCCCCCAGGGCACCCATGCAAAGGGTTGATCTCTTAGAGTTTCCCACACCATATAGAGAGAGGAGTAGTGCTAGCCTTGCCCTTCTTCCTCCTCTAGCCGAACAGCTCAAGGAGCAACTTGTAGCTACTTGTTGATTTAGTGATCATGCGGAGACCCCGCAGAGCAGGACTAGGGGTGTTTATCTCCTAGGAGTGCCTCGAACCTGGGTAAGATTCACCAGCGTGCATGTCTTCGCCTCATTCCGTTTCCAGGCACCGGCGACACCTTACTAGCTCCCACTATGATTAGCCATCCTTTGGCATATGTCGCACCTACCACCCGACAAAATGGCTCCTCACATATTGGCAGCATTTGGGTTCGGGGAGCCTTGAAACTCCGTAACAAGTTCTATGCTCAATTCATTATCACTCACAAAGTGGGGAGTTCAAAGCATATAAACTACAATTTCCTCCTTGTGTGAAGATGCATCCTGTTTTCCATGTGAGCCAGCTCAAGAAACACATTGGCAAGAAAGCTATACCTAGTCCTAACCTCCCAATGGTCAATACAGATGGCTCAATCAAAACATGTCCAATGGAGTTTTGAAGTCGCACAAATCGCTTCACAGAGACCTACCAAAGGGTACAAAGGCTCATCTTGTGAGAAAATTTGCCACCGGCGGCGCCACATGGGAAGACGCTGATTTCATCAAATATACCTTCCCTAAGTTCTTCAAGGAGACCACTCAAGCATGGAGGTCACTAACCAAACTTTGTGAGGACTCGCTGTTGCTCAAGAGGAGGGAAATGTCGTGCCCGAGAATGAAGTGTCATATCTTCAGCCATCTCGTCCCAAAATTCAGTCTCACCGCCTCACAGGAATTGAACGCTTAAGATCGCTTCCTTCGCCAAGGCTCGTCATGAACCGGCCCATTTATTATTGTTACTTTAATTGTTACATGTCACCCCTTGCTCAGTAAAACTAACTACCTACTTAATAATGGGTTGTGGCTGATCGCTTCATCATTTTATCCTCCAAGTTTGCCTATCGGGCTAAGAACATATACACTTTATACGCTTATAGTTCCCTTTGATAGCAATATATCCTGATCCGCACCTGATTTTCCCTTCGATCGATTTAAATTGACAAATTTGACCTCGTGAGTGAAAGTATTTCACAAATTAAACTGTTTATTAAAAAAATAACACCGCTGACCCTTTTGTACAATGACTAACAATAAGGCAGCTCCACAGCTACGCCAGATAAAGATAAATAGCGAATGGCCAGCTGTCGGCGCTGCACAGGTGTGACGCCTGCCCTACTGTCAGACGATGCATATTAGGGGTCAGCTAGGTGAAATACTTTAAAATATTTTAGTTTGTGAACTAATTTCGCCCTGAGGTGAACTTTGTGGCTTTTGCCCCCGGATCCACTCTTCCGGGTATGACAGCCTTCCCCGCCGGCCTCGAGCTTGTGTGCTCCGGGCGTACGTTGCTGAAACGCCATTCCTGATGACACGCCTCTACTCCACCATGGCGTGCGCGTCCCGCATCCGCATCCGCTGCCGCTGCCACCTCTCCTCCACCACCACCTCGGCGCCCTCGCGCTCCTGGTCTCCCCGCGCCACCTTCGCCGCGGCCACAGAGCGCGTCCGTTCAGGCACGCTCGGCCGACCAGACGCACACCGCCTGTTCGACGAATTGCTATGGCAGGACACCCCGGTCCCCAGCCGCTCCCTCAACGGCCTCCTTCCGTCCTCGCCGCCCTGCGTCACCGATGGGCCCGCCCTCTCCATCGTCCTCTTCAACCGCATGCGCCGAGCGGAAGCCGCCCCGCGGGTGGCGCGTCCCACAGTGTACACCTACGGCATCCTCATGGACTGCTGCTGCCGGCCTGCCGCGCGCGTCGCCTGGACCCTTGGGCTCGCCTTCCTCGGCCGTCTCCTCAGGACGGGCCTCAAGGCAGACCAGGTCGTCGCCAACAACTTCCTCAAGTGCCTCTGCTGCTTCATGGGATGCCCGACCTTGGCTGTGTGCCTGATGCCGTCTCATACAAGATATACAACATACAGTAGTTCTTAAGAGGTTATGTGAGGACAGAAGGAGCCAGGGGGCACTCGACCTGCTCCACACGGTGGCCAAACAAGGAGGTGGCTGCCTCCTTGACGTGGTGGCGTATACCACGGTCATCCATGGCTTCTTCGAGGAAGGCGAAAAAGTCAAGGCAAGCCATCTATTCCATGAAATGATGCTACAAGGGGTTGTGCCTAATCCAGTGACATCTAGCTCGGTCATTGATGCGCTTATGCAAGGCCGGGCTATGAACAAGGCAGAGTTGTTCCTTCGCAGATGATTGATAACGGTGTTCGATCAATAAAGAGACATATAATTGCGCCATCAATGGATACTCCACATCAGGGCAGTGGAAAGGCCCTGCTAAAATGTTCAGAGAAATGACAAGCCAGGGTCTTATACTAGACGTCTTTACTTACAACTGGTTCTCTTCCCTTTGCAAGCATGGAAGAAACAAAGAAGCTGCAGAATTTTCGATCCCATGACTGCTAAGGGCCACAAACCTGATATGTAGGAAGGATTGACTCCTCGATGTATTCACCTACGCAACTGTAATAGCTGCACTTTGTAGCATGGGTAGGCTGGTCGATGCTATGGAAAAATTTAGTTAGATGATTTTTATGGGAGTATAACCAGACAGTTGTTTATCAGTCCCTAATTTGGTTTTTTTTGTATAAATGGTAATTTGGTTAAAGCTAAGGAGTTGGTTTCTGAAATGATATACAAAGGTATTCGTCTTCCTGACATAGTGTTCTTCAGTTCAGTAATACACAGTCTATGCATTGCAGGAAGGTTATGGATGCACACGATATCTTCTACTTGGTTATACACATAGGCGAGAGGCCTGATGTCATTATATTTAAATTGCTAGTTAATGGATATTGCTTAGCCGGCAAGATGGATAAGCACTCAGATTACTTGATGCCATAGAATCAGTTGGTGTTCAGCCTAATGTTGTTACTTACAGTACACTCCTTGATTGCTATTGTAAAAATGGGAAGATCAATAATGGTGCGACTCTGTTCACTATATTGCATATGGGACTAAGTCCTCAGAAAGCACAATCGAGTTTTCCTTGCATAAATCCCTGCTGCCAGTATAAGAAATCTAGACTGCCTGCTTTTAGCATTGAGTTCATCAGAAAAAATGTGAAATGCATATGACCCTGTTAATCTTCGAGGAAAGGTAATCTAACATGACAGGTTGCAATTTTAGGGATAATGGCTTCTGATTTCTATTGGGGATGGTACACACATATAATCTTGCACTAGGAGCACAATGAATACTGATGCAATCTTTTGTAGTAAGTATTTGCAACTAGAGGTCTTAACCCTTCAACTCTGTGATTGCTGCTTGTCGAGTTGAGTTTGATGGTTCTCAAGTTTTGGTTTGCCATCTATGATCTCAGAAACTTGATTGATCCAGGTGAGATTCTGAGATCACTATTTCGGATGTAGTAGAAAACAGGATCAATAGTGCTACATATACATAGTTCTTGGTTGTGAGCATTGTTTTCACATCAAGCCACTTATGATGAAGCAATGAAAACAAATGAAATAAAAAACTGAAATGAAGAATGGCCTTGTTTGTGTAGTGACATGGAGAACAACTAGTCCCATACGTCCGTGATGGCTAGTATTCTGAATGTCTTGCTGGAAGTTTTGCCTTGAGAATTGGAGATAAATGACTGGTGATGGCCAAATGGGGCCAAAGATATGGTGTCGCTAGCCAAGTTTTGACCGTTCAAGTTGATCATACTATCTTTTTAACTAGTAGTAGTTCATTTAACTACTGATGACAAGTGCTATTTTTTCTTTGCGGATGATGACAAGTGCTATTTAGGGAAGGAAACATCAATATTAACCCTGAAGTTCAGAGCTGCTACAAGTTCAGGACTGTTTTGTGCCTACAAGCTCATCTTGACGTTCCAAGCTAGGTCTAGCTCTTACAAATAAGCCCCTTTATTAGCACACAAGATACAAACAAACTACTGGCGTTCACAGAGGAAAAAGAATCTGTCACCCCAGGAGCTACAAAACTTGTACAGAACAGAGCTAATCTTTCCATTTCCAAGCGTGTTAAAGTGCGACTCGTGATTTCTCTTCAGGAAAAAGCCGAGAAGTTGCGGATGACGCTTGAAGGTACAGAGGAGGAAGAACTGCAATACCTGTGGATGTTGCCAACGTTTCTCATTGTAGCTGAGTTGATTTCCAATGAAGCTGTGTAGTTTGAATTCAGATGATGGATCATGCATTCTAATTCCCTTACCTCAACGGATCCATGTCAAGGAATATGTTAATTAAATGCAGTAAACACCATTGCCGTCAAGTACTATTGATTTTCTCTGCAGTGTGACATGAAACTAGTCTGGCATATATACCAATTGTATTGAATGAAATTTGCAGCAGTTGCAAAATTCAGACAGCATATATGGTCTTCTCCAGGAAATAGCAGTCATCTGGAATAGTAGTTAAGCACAGAAGTGATCTTCCTGATGTGCTTGCATCCACCGGATCCAATGCTTGCATACAACAGACTGAAAAATACAACAGACTGAAAACATAGAAAGAGATCTGGTGCTACTTGCATACATCAGAACAATCCAAGTCACAGACCGAAAACATAGAAAGAGATCTGGTTCTTTTTCACATTCTTGACTAGTTACTCTTTTCCTAACATGGTTATGTGCATCACCACTCAAACGAAGTATTGTGAAATCAGAGATGAATCCATTGGATCTGTGCCTCAGTACACACTTTTCCGACTAGAGCAGCAGAATGCTTTAAGAAGCCATAGAAGCATACAAGAATAAATAGATACGAAAATATTACTCAAATGCTCTGCAAAATTCAGACCAACAATTTTCTCATTCATATCCAAAATTGATTACAGTATGACTTGATAGTCGGTACATCAAGGACTTGCTTAGCTCAAAGCTTCACTCACACATACACACAAGAGTTCACCAACCAATGCTACTCGTCAGAAACTGCAACTTTAACTCACCACGACGCCAATGCCTAAGAATCCAAGTCAGTTAAGATTAATTTTACAGGAGGGTCAGCATAGTTCTAGACGCCAGGCAGCTCACATGATTACTGTGTGTATCGACAAGTTCAATTCTACTCCTTTTTTCCTGCTACAAGCCGGGTAGCAAACGGGCATTTTGGATTTTGCGGGCGAAAAGGCTTTTACGCCTGTCTCATGCCGGAATTGCAGTACATGAGCTTCCTTTTAGGCTCATCTGCTTTACTTTGATTTATTGAAAATGCCCTTTATTTACTTAAACCCTTACTTAGGACCAGGTGTGGATGTAGTGTAACTATGCCGTACACATCTTAACAAGGTTTTTGCTGCCTAGCTAGATGGAGACTCTGCTGACACTCTTGTAAAATTACTAATGACTGAAAGGGATTGAAAGAACACTAGAAATCTTGGTGATTAAGTGCAGAACCTAGAGATGCAAAGATTAAATGAAACTCATGTGTGAATGGTTTAGGAAGGACTAGCTTAACTGGAAGGTTCGCCCACACGGACTCAAGAAAGGAATTGGTTCCTCTGCTTCCTCTGCTTTGCTTCCTCTGATGCAATTTCTTCCTCTGCTTCGATCACCCGAGCGCTCATCCGTGGATTTGCATCGCTTGAGCAAAGTCCTGTCGACGAGCCATCTCGAGGAGGTGAGCTTGATAACGCCATGCGTGCTGTCTTGCTTGGAGCAGCTCCTGAGGGGACTTGGTCACGTCGGAGTGATGGATCCAGGGGTCGTTGAACTGCACCGTGTCCGTCATCTGCTCCACCTTTCGCCGGGCCTCCGCTCGGCTGCGCTCGATCTCCTGCCGGCGGCTGGCCTCTTCTTTGGAGGCAGATCGAGCCTTGTCGAGGCGAGCCATGGTGAGGCGAGCTTTCTCGATCAGTTCGCGCATGCTCATCTGCGGCTTCGGTTGCGTCACGCTCTCCGGAGATTCAGCGACCTGATTCTGGTTCTTGGATCCTTGCTGCTGCTGGGACACGGAAGCTTGCTGCTGTCGACCGCGACGTGGAGCTCGCCCCCGGAGCAGGCACCGCGTACGCGCTTCGCCGGCGGCAGTTGGACGTCGCGCACGGATCCGGGGCGCTTTGGCTTCTTGGCAGCCGCGGGGTTGGCCATCAAGGTGGGGTTCACGCGCACGCGGGAGGAGCAGGAGTGCAGGTCGGCGGCGGCGGCGGCGCTACGGCGCGGGAGCAGAGACGGCGGGAGCACCGTGGTGCCGGCCATGATCACGGCCGCGGAGTTGATCGAGGAGCAACGACCCGGCGTTGGGAGAGAGAGGAAGATGGATCGAGGGAGGCTGATCGGTGGGCGAGGTCAGATGGATCGGGATTTTGGGAAATCGGGGCGATCAAGAAAACAGGAAGGCGGGCGGCAAGCGATTTGAATCCGAGTCGAAGTCGGCCCAGGCATAGCTAAAACGCGCACTTTGGTTTTTGAATCCGAGTCGGCCCAGGCATGCATAGCTAAAACTGGCGGCAAGAGACTCGGATTCAAATTGCCTGCCACCTTTCCAACGCCTCAGAGAAAGCACAAATGAGTTCTGCTTGCATAAAGGCAAAAGCCCAGAAGAGCAAGATTAAACATGATGGCAGAATCAATTTTGGCACGAATGTCTGAACCTGAGTCGGCGCAGGCATAACTAACTCCTCAGAAAGCACAATCATAAATCCCTCCTGCCAGTATATAAGAAATCTCCTTTTCTAAAAAGAGTATATAAGAAATCTAAAATGCCTGCTTGTAGCATTGGGTTCACTTGGCGGTGTGCCAAAATAAGAAGAATGCCTGCTTGTAGCATTGTTTTCCTTATTATGCTTTGTTAATTTTCAGGCCTTCAGTTCAGAGTTAAACATCTTAACTAGCATGGTGCATTCAGATTTTTTAAAAAAATCTTGAACAGCGCTTATTTTGAGATCCTGGTGTGTCCACTGTAATACTGTAGTTCAGAACTTTATCTTGAACAACACTTATTTGGAGATCCTGATGTGTTCGTAGTGTTTGCAGCTACAGATCCTTATCTTAACTCTAAGCTCTGTGGTAGCTGCTTGTCAAGTTGAAGTTTGATGATTTCTCATTTCTCAAGTTGAATGTGCCGGCTAAAAGGACATGCAAATAACTGTTCCCAAACATGCTAAACTGTTCCCAAATATTTATCAGTTTTGGTTTGCAAACAGTTGTTCTCATGTCCCTATAAAAGGACATGCAAATAACTGTTCCCAAACATGCTAAACTTCACTAAGAACTGGCTAGAGTAGCAGCAGAAAAACATGAAACATCATACGTTTCAATTACAATGTAGCCCATGGAAAATCAGTCTGGTAGCTGGTACCAACCACACACACATGTTTATTTTCACTCCACAAAACTGATCTTTGATATCTCGAATATGTACGCTACCTGAGCCGTAAATGCCCATAATCCTCGCCACATTTTTTAATATATGCTACTGAATGTTCTCCATCATATCAAACCTCCGGTCTAGAATGATTCAAACTCTGGTCGACATTGGAGCTGAACTCGTTATGGTTACTTCTATTACTCTGCTTGATTGGCCCATGTATGTCGGTAAGGCCGTGCCTCTGTCGGCACACCCATGGATCAGCGCAGCGGGCTGCTTAGGCACCATTGGTAAGCTTGTGCTTTCAGAGTTCAGCATTGCAGCAACATCTGTCATGGTGGGCCGCTTGCTGGATCTTCCTGAGCACAAAGCAGTGCCACCTGAGTGCATTTCGTTATCTCAGCGACTTCATATCCGTCCCCTAACAACGGATCCACAAGCTCATGCAACCTTTGGTCCATCCACATATGCCAGGCCTGAAATATATAATACATTTGACTTTAAATAAATGCAATGTAACTGACATGTAGTGTGTGCCAGGTATAAAAAATAGTCTTGCTTTTTACACACCCTATTCGAGAAGTTCACAACTTCTGTTGTCAAGCAATGGTATAGGTTAAAACTCACCACTTTAGTTGAAAATTAAAGTAAGTCTATTTTCTAATATTGAGAACGGAAAGATGTTGCTTGAAATGTACTTTCACTCACATCTCGTGACAAGATCACCAACAGTATCCTCTTGCTTCTCGAGTATGGTATTCTTTCGCCACTAATAATCACCAGAACCAAAACGCCAAAGCTGAACACATCTGTCTTCGCCGAGTAAACTCCTCGAGATGCATACTCTGGAGCTTTGTAACCACTGAAAAGTGAAACAAAAGATGTGAAGACTGAGATTAGGGACATCTAAAACAAATGATGGAATATGTGATTATTAATATTGTAGGCAGCTGATACCTGGTTCCCACGACCCTACTCGGCGCCTCTTCTGCTACATCTGAACTCAGTGTCCTAGCTGACCCAAAATCAGTAATCTTTGGGCTCATGTTATAATCCAAGAGGATATTATATGGTTTCAAGTCTCTATGGACAAGGCAGGACATGGAACCTTTATGCAGGTAAACAAGGCCCTCTGTTAACCCTGTAATTATCTTGAATCGCTTAGACCAGTCTAGCAATTGCCCTTTTGTCCTGTCTGCAAAAGATAATCAAATTGCAACTTTATCAACTGTTGACGAATTTCTCTAAACCAAACTAGAATAGTTTTTATGATTCGAGCAACAAAGAATCAGGTGAAAACTAGATCTGTTGTAGCCTTCCATTTAACTGTAGATGTTTTGAATTCATGCACATTTACTAGGAATTAAAGGAGGTGTGCTTGAAAAATATCTCTGATAATACGGAAAATGTACCAGATATGTAATGGTCCAAGGAACTATTTTGCATGAACTCATAGACAAGAATCCTTTCTTTCCCATGAATGCACCACCCCAGCAACCTAATCAGATTGGTATGCTGAAGCTTTGCAAGCTGCAATTCACTGTGGAAATCAAATATCGCTGCATGCTGATCAAGTCTTTTGATGGCAATCATAAGTCCGCTGGGCAACTGACCCTGCAATGGTTACTTAGGGAGTTCAAATAACATTCTATCAACAGAAATCAGTTCTTTATTGGGAAGACAAGGAGGACAGGTATTCACTTTGTTAGTTAGTTTGTATATTGGCACATATTTACCTTTATAAACTGTACCGAATCCACCAAACCCAAGTATTCTCCTCTCTGAGAAATTGTCTGTAGCATCCACGATCTGAAAGAAGTTGAACTTTGCAAATCCCACACAAGTTTCTTCTATAACGGGTACAAAGCTCAGCGAAGTTCTTCAATATTGAAGATTTTCTGTTCTTGCAGGTCAACTTTTCCTTCCTGACTCATGGATAATCTATCCATGTCACTGATGGGATTGCAAAAAACCTTTACATGACTAAGAGAATACACAATAATTGAGAGCATGCCTCAGTTTGCTTTTTCTAGCGATCATCAACTCATCCTAATTAGGGACTTCCCATCATATGAAAACAAATGGAGATTATAATAGACGAAGTCATGCAAGATATTGATGATGTTGTTACCATTCAACGTCATATATTTCATTTGGTTAATAACAGAGGAAAATATGTGATGAATGTTTGTTTCCACTAGCTAGTGCTCTCACCATGACATGTGACACGGTAAAATTTGATGTGGTGAGTGGTGACACAATGTTTGTCATGAACAAGTATGCACGTGTATAACTTTTTATATTAAATTATTCATATGGACTTTTTTTTAATCTCTGTTGCAATATATCCAAAAAGATGAGCAGCAGGGTATTGCAGCAGCACACAGACATAACAAAGCAATTCAAAATCCTTGAAAACAAATAATATTGGCATGAAACTTCACTCTACTAATTCCATACATAAGTTCATGCTTAAGCGCATTAGGAAATTCATAATAACTACTTACCCACAGATGGTTTTTCTCCAACAATGCAGAGTTCAGTAGCTCCTTGAACCCGTATTTCGGAGAATTCCAAAGCTCTTGCTGGAGATGGTTTCAACACACTCCTAAGAGGTGGCAAATTTCATACATTTGAGTCTGTATAACTTATTGAATTAAGTTATGGCACGGCTACATAACTTGACTTCACAGGGATTCAATATAAGAAGGAAAAAATCCTAGAAAGGGATATAAGAAGGATGCTTAATGACAAATAAACTAGAAATTTGTCGAAACATAGTATATTTGAAGTCAAACAGCTGATAGTATTTAAAGTCAAACAAAGTCATTGATCTGATGCACAACTTACATTTCAGACATTTAATCTACATATATGGTGTAGGTTTGTAGCATGTAGCTCTGAACCAGATTTTATTCTACAATCTAAACCAAGCGGTGGCGCTAGTCAACCTAATATGGTCAACAGTCATCTGGTTTGCACTTGTCACTTTATCAGATAATAGTGATTAACCTCCCACGTTATTATTTGGTCAAAGACGCCACAAAACTTTGGATTTAACTTTCAAAAAACGATGACTTGTTCTCTGAGTGATAAACTACATAACGGAAATTATCTGACCTGATGTGACTACTTGAATTGTTTGTGACAACACTGAGCACCCCCTCCTCGGCCTGCTAGACAAGGATCAGGATGATTAAATGACAAATATTGTCAACGTAAAATCAAGCAGCAGAGGTTCTGTGATTGAGGCGCCCTATGAAAAATTTAGAATTGCTAAATTCATATCGAATTGTGTAACTGGCAGCAGTACCGAATAGCAGTTGCACTCCAATTCAGGCATAATAAATTCATATCATGCCGAGGATCACTTGAACATATCAGTTTAACGAATTTTATAAATAAAATAACTCCATAATCACATACTACCATGGGCTTCAATTTTGATACGAACTTCCAATCAGCGCCAAGAAAATTGCTTCTACTAACCGGCGACAAGCCGGAACACGCCTACCTTGGCACGACGACTGTTTGTCGAATTGTCGACGAGGGAGATGAGCGGGATGAGGCGGATGAACATGTCGATCTCGTGCTGCGCCGCGCGGAGCTCGTCGGCCATCCGTGCGCCCAGCAGCAGGCGGCGGAGGTAGCCGCAGTCCTGGCACGCCGTGACGAGCGCGTAGCACCGCCGCAGCGCGGCGCGGAGCTGCTCCAGCGGCCGCTTGCGGCCTCCTGACGCATCAGCTCGGCGAGCTCCAGCTCCCTGCGCTGGCCGCCGACGAGCTCCCCGTGCTGCGCGAGTCGCACGCAGGCGTCCCGGGGGCGGCGCGCCGCCAGGGCGGCCTGCACGACCATGGAGACCAGCCCCAGCGCGTCCACGCCGACCAGCTGCGCCACGTTGGAGGCCTGCCCCAGCGTGCCCCACAGGCTGCCTCGAAGGGCTGTCCCACGGGCTCGCCATGCTCGCTGCTCCCCGCTCCTGCGCTCTGCGGCCTCTCCCTCCAGGCCTCGTGGCCGCCATTGACACGTATCTATCGGCGTGTCTGTGTGTCGCCGGCGACTTTGACTAAGCGTGGTATATGTGTGGACTTTTGTTGCATTCTAATGCCACATTTCTTGTTTTAATTTTTATAAGGACACAGATGGCGAAAATTGCTTTTGGAGCTCGGCTTCCATCGAGGCCTCCAAATTCAAAATTTAAATTTCATCAAAATTTATATATTTACATTTTAAAAAATTCTGATTTTTTTTACAGATATGCTGAAGGCATAACACACATGTGTATCAATTTTCAGGGCAAAATACATTGAAATGAAGGTTGTGCAAAAAAAATCTGGAGCTTTCTAACACATGATAGTACTATTTATCCTCACAGGCCATTAATTTGTCTTTTTGTACAGATAGCATTTCAAGGTATTTCATCCTAAAAATTTATACACATACACATAACATCCTTATTTACTTGCACAATTTTTTTCAGTTTTTTAAATTAAAAAGTTTGATTTTTTTTTTCAAATTTTTCGAGCTCTAGTGAGCTCGGTCACCAAAACAACATTCTCCACAAATGGCCTTTATTTTTTCGGAATGTCGCATTCTCGTTCTATGGATACAAATGAACTACACATACAAATCAACAAATCAACTTTAACCATAGTTGTTGACAAGGTTCGCCGATAGTAATGACTTCAGCGAGGAAATAGTATTAGATCACCGGTTTTCATCAAAAAAGGAATCGATAAGCTCCAGAAAATGCCTTCCGCAAGGAGTGTAAACTGGAAGGCCAAATCTAAGATTTTCATAATTCAAAATTTAGTACTCAAAGAGCACCACATAAAGAAAGTCTTCTATGTTCACACCATAAAATTATCTAATACTGCCATACATGGAAGCAACTTCACTCATTTTGGAATAGGGTCTCCGCCTCTCCCTACCTCAACGACATTCGATTCGGCTCCATTAAAGGGTCTGTGAGAGTTTGTGTCAACAAATCTATTGGCTCTCTTTGGATACTGGTAATTCACGCCAGATCAAGAACCCCTGTTTAATTAATAAAGGAAAATCTTTGATTAGTCCATATTAACAACACATGTGCTTGTCCGCATAAAATCCAGACTAAACATACTGCTTAAAATTAACTTGCAAGCATGTCCGCATAACCCTCCTCACCGCTGTAAGCATGTCTTCTCTTCTGCTCGCTCTCCTGTGCTCCCACCGCTCGCACATCTTCTCCACTCACCTCCGGGCGTTCGGCCTCGGGCGCCAATCATGTCCTTGCTTAGCCGTGACATCCGCCTCTCTGCTCGCGCCTTTGAGCTCTTCCACCTTACCCAACCCAACTGGGTCCCTCCACCGCGGTCGATCTCTTCCCTTCCTGGTGAAGTTCGAGCCACGCCTTTCTCCCCCACCCCCACAGCCGAGCGCCGACCAGCCACTGCGGCTCTTTCTCCCTCCCCGAAAGCGCCTGGGAGACTGCTCATTTTGTTTCGGCCTCACGAGCGGCCGCCTCAAAAGAATGAAGCTCCGAGTCTGATATCTGGTTGTGCCTAACAAGTGTTTGAAGTAATGTCCCAATACTCAGTTTATTGTGTCACCATCTATCATGCTTCTAAAATTCCTAATCGTGAACGTTACATGAGCTAATTTATACGTGTCATATAGACGGCCTTTGCAAATCAAGTTAGTAGTTTGCCTTTTTCTTATTCGCAGATAGAAAATCTTTGCTGTGTTCAACCAGACATGTTTAAATTTTCATTTGCCCTAGTCAATTCGCTTAATTGCCATTTTCTAAAAAAGAAATGAATTTCGCATAAGCATATCACTTCGATGTGGGCATTGAGCAAACATTGCTTTCATAAATCCTTCATTCCCTTTGTCCTAAATATTTTTGATAAAAAATTGAAATTGTTCCTAGTATATGTGTTGAAGTTGCAACACTTAGCTCCAAAACTGAATCGCTTCAGGATCGTGATCGAGCGCTAGATGTTGGAGAACGTTGTAGAAAATAAAAAAATCTACGCTTCACCAAGATCAATCTATGGAGTCATCTAGCAACGAGAGAGAGGAGTGCATCTACATACCCTTGTAGATCGCGAGCGGAAGCGTTCAAGACAACGGGGTTGAGGGAGTCGTACTCGTCATGATCCAAATCACCGAAGATCCTAGTGCCGAACGGACGACACCTCCGCGTTCAACACACATACGGTTGGGGAAGACGTCTCCTCCTTTTTGATCCAGCAAGGGGGAAGGAGAGGTTGATGGAGATCCAGCAGCACGACGGCGTGGTGGTGGAAGTAGCGGCGATCTCGGCAGGGCTTCGCCAAGCTCAGCGAGAGGGAGAGGTGTTACGGCGGGAGAGGGAGGCGCCAGGGACTGGGTGCGCAGCCCTCCCTCCCCCCTCTTTATATAGGGGCCCTAGGGGGTGCACCGGCCCCCTAGAGATCCAATCTCAAGGGGGGGCAAGGGGAGGACTTGCCCCCAAGTCAAGTTGGGCGCTTCACCCCTAGGGTTTCCAACCCTAGGCGCAGGGAGGCCCATGGCGCACCAGCCCACCAGGCTGGTTCCCTTCCCACTTCAGCCCATGGGGCCCTCCGGATAGGTGGCCCCACCTCGATGGACCCCGGGACTCTTTCCGGTGGTCCCAGACAATACCGGTGACCCCAAAACTTTCCCGATGGTCAAACTGGACTTCCTATATACAAATCTTCACCTCCGACCATTCCGAACTCCTCGTGATGTCCGGATCTCATCCGGACTCCGAGCAACTTTCGGTTACCGTGATACTAATATCTCTACAACCCTAGCGCCACCGAACCTTATGTGTAGACCCTACGGGTTCGAGAATCACGAGACATGACCGAGACAAATTTCTCCACCAATAACCAACAACGGGATCTGGATACCCATGTTGGCTCCTACATGTTCCATGATGATCTCATCAAATGAACCACGATGTCGAGGATTCAAGTAATCCTCAGATACAATTCCCTTTGTCAATCGGGTACGTTATCGCCCGAGGTTCGATCGTCGGTATCCCAATACCTCGCTCAATCTCAAGCACGGCAAGTCACTTTACTCGCATCAGAATCGCATGATCATGTGACCAACTACTTGGTCACATTGAGCTCATTGTGATGATGCATTACCGAGTGGGCCCAGAGATACCTCTCCGTCATACGGAGTGACAAATCCCAGTCTCGATCCGTGTTAACCGAACAGATACTTTCGGGGATACCTGTAGTATACCTTTATAGTCACCCAGTTACGTTGTGACATTTGGTACACCCAAAGCACTCCTACGGTAGCCAGGAGTTACACGATCTCATGGTCTAAGGAAATGATACTTGACATTGGAAAAGCTCTAGCAAACGAACTACACGATCTTGTGCTATGCTTAGGATTGGGTCTTGTCCATCACATCATTCTCCTAATGATGTGATCCCGTTATCTATGACATCCAATGTCCATAGTAAGGAAACCATGACTATCTTTTGATCAACGAGCTAGTAAACTAGAGGCTCACTAGGGACATGTCGTGGTCTATGTATTCACACATGTATTATGATTTTGATAACACAATTATAGCATGAATAATGTATAATTATCATGAACAAGGAAATATAATCATAATCATTTTATTATTGCCTCTAGGGCATATTTCCAACACTAGAGTGGTAGTCACTAGTCAACCAAATATTGTCAACAAATAACGGCCTTCTGCAATTCAATCCTATCAAAAGGAAACTATTCAATAATAGTGTGTTTAAAAGCCACTCCCTGCTTAGCTCATACGAAGACACTTTTTGTCAACATTTCTCGCTTCCTGCCCAGAGTTAGAACTTCCATATATTTTGCCACTTGTGCCAGGCTATGACGAACTATACTTGGACTGGTGAATTGATACGTCTCCAACGTATCTATAATTTTTGATTGCTCCATGCTACTTTATCTACTGCTTTAGGCAATATTGGGCTTTATTATCCACTTTATATTATTTTTAGGACTAACCTATTAACCTGAGGCCCAGCCCTGCATTTGTTGTTTTATGCCTATTTCAAAGGTTTCGAGGAAAAGGAATATCAGACGGAGTCAAAACGGAACGAAATCAATTGGAGAAGTTATTTTTGGAAGGAAAGCCACCCGATGGTCTTGGAGTGCATGTCAGGGAAGAAGGGAGGTACCCACGAGGGTGGGGGTGCGCCCACCCCCCTAGGGCACGCCCCCCTGCCTCGTGGCCCCCCTTCGGTCCACCGACGCACCCCTTGCACCCATATATACCTACGTATTGTAAAACATCCATAACAGAGGACAGATCGAGTTCCGCCGCAAGCCTCTCAGAGCCACCAAAACCTCTCGGAGCCGGGTTCCAAGACTTCACGGAGGGGGGACCCATCACCGTGCCATCTTCATCATCCCGGCGCTTATCCATGACGCAGGAGGGAGTAGTTCACCCTGGCCGAGGGTATGTACCAAAGAGCTATGTGTTTGATCTCTCTCTCTCTCTCTCTCTCGTGTTCTCTCTCGTGTTCCTCTACTAAGACGATCTTAATGTATCCCGAGCTTTGCTATTGTAGTTGGATCTTATGATGTTTCTCCCCTCTACTCTCTTGTGATGGATTGAGTTTCCCTTTGAAGTTATCTTATCGGATTGAGTCTTTTATGAGAACACTTGATGTATGTCTTATGTGGGATAACCGTGGTGACAATGGGTTATTCTATTGATCCACTTGATGTATGTTTTGGTGATCAACTTATGGTTTTGTGACATTGGGAACCTATGCATAGGGGTTGGCACACGTTCTTGACTCTCCCAGAGTAGCTTTGGGGCACTCTTTGAAGTACTTTTATGTTGGTTAGATGAATCTGAGATTGTGTGACGCTGTATAATCATGCCCACGGATACTTGAGGTGACAATGGAGTATCTAGGTGACATTAGGGTTTTGGTTGATTTGTGTCTTAAGGTGTTATTCTATTACAAACTCTTTTATAGATTGATCCGAAAGAATAACTTTGAGGTGGTTTCGCATCCTACCATAATCTCTTCTGCTCGTTCTCCGCTATTAGTGGCTTTGGAGTGACTCTTTGTTGCATGTTGAGGGCTTGTTATATGATCTATCTATGTTATTATTGTTGAGAGAACTTGCACTAGTGAAAGTATGAACCCTAGGCCTTGTTTCCTATCATTGCAATACCGTTTACGCTCACTTTTACCACTTGTTACCTTGCTGTTTTTATTATTTCAGATTGCAAACCCTATTTCTACTATCTATTTTGTACTTGTATCACCATCTCTTCGCCAAACTAGTGCACCTATACAATTTACCATTGTATTGGGTGTGTTGGGGACACAAGAGACTCTTTGTTATTTGGTTGCGTGGTTGTTTGAGAGAGACCATCTTCATCCTACGCCTCCTACGGATTGATAAACCTTAGGTCATCCACTTGAGGGAAATTTGCTACTGTCCTACAAACATGTGCACTTGCAGGTCCAACAACGTCTACAAGAAGAAGGTTGTGTAGTAGACATCAAGCTCTTTTGTGGCGCCGTTGCCGGGGAGGTGAGTGCTTGAAGGTATATCTTTAGATCTTGCAATCTAATCTTTTTGTTTCTTGTTTTATCACTAGTTTAGTTTATAAAAGAAAACTACAAAAAAATGGTGTTAAGTTTGTCTCATATGCTTCGGCCTTTTTAATATCTTTCGTGAGTTTGATGGAAAGGTATATTTTGCTCAAGTGATAGAAGAATAATTACATAGAATGCTTGGCATGAAATATGTGAATGATGAGCATGATTGCAATGTTGTTAGTATGAATTCCTTGAATATCCATGATGCTAATGATATGCAAAGCCACAAGATTGGGGAAGCTATGTTTGATGGAGATGATATTTTTGTCCCCAAGCTTTGATGAGCAAATTTACTATGATGAAAGCATGCCTCCTATCTATGATGATTATTGTGATGACACGTATGCTTTAAAGAATAATGATAACCATGAAACGTGTCATCTTGATCTTAATTTTCAATCATATGATAGTTATTTTGTTGAGTTTGCTCCCACTGCTATTCATGAGAAGAAATTTGCTTATGTTGAGAGTAGTAAATCTACCATTCTTAAGAAGTTGCTCCCCACTTCTTTCCATTCTCTTGACATGCACACTATCCACATCACCGGCCAATCAGATCAGCTATTCTTCCCCCACCCAGCTGAGACATGCAGCCTTCCACTCTTTTCCACTGCCTACGCCCACCCGATTTTCCCCTTGCAGCCGGACGGTTCACTCAAACCGGTACCCGGCTGATTTTTGCACATCGGCTTCCCAGCGCAATATTGGTACGTGACATTCTGAAAAAAAAACCCTACACGCGGGCTGTCCATGCTAGCCCATGTAAAAGGCAGGCCTGGCTAAGTTGGTTTGCCCTTCTAGCCCATGTCACTCATCACACTAGGTCGCTCAGGCTTCATCGTCCGCTCGCTGCCGCCCTCTCTTCTACGTCGCCGCCGCTTTCTTCTCGCTCCTCGACATGAAACGGCAAATACTACTATACATGAAACAAGCAGCATTCATCTCCCCTCATCGCCTCCGCTTTCCATTACCACGCCGCTCTCTCTTCCGCTCATCGTCAGCTTTTATCTCCAAAAGACGCTTATGCAGCACGCATGATCTCAGAAGCGTTCTACTCTATGACCGTAGCCCTCCACTGGTTTGGTGATGCTCCCTACTAACAGCCACCGTTGGTTTCTTCTATCCCCATGCTCCGGATTCGGGTATGTATGTAATTCGTGTACGATTATGATTACTCCTTAATGAACTCCTCTTAATTTCCATATATATTTCTATGATTCATGTACAATTTCTTCCTCATCATTATTCATATTTCCTTTAGATTATGTTCAAGGAGAGTACGTGGTTGCTTGACCTACTGTTCCATGCAGGCGTCGTGTGTTTTATGTCGATCTACTGTTCCATTACAATATTCTAATCTATCTGATAGTTTAGATTCTTGAGACAATCCTTCAAGTTAAATAGTCTGCCACTAGATAAAAGGAGCCATAAGGCAGAGTAGGAGCCGAGAAAGATCTCAGGTCACTTCGAACAATATTCATCTTTATTACTTTCATGTGTAAAATTTGATGACATCAGAGGGCTTAGGCTATTCTGTATTTGTACCTTCAGTTTGCAAACTTATGATTGCACTTCACATTTTGCAGGCAACCTTCAGGTGATTGTTCCCCGCTAAACCTTCAGGTTTGTAGGCTTGATTTTCCTTTATATAACCTCAATTCAGAATCAGATTAAGGAAAAATGTGGTAATAGTTTAATGTAAGCTTTATAAACGGATTTGTTTATTTGGAAACAATATGTATTGTACTCCCAAGGCATGCGTAGGTATGTCTACCTTGCTATTTCATTTGATCAAATGTTAATATATCAAGTGTTGATCACGCCAAAGATAGTTTTCACATATCCACTTTGCATGTATCTAACCAGCATTTGGTCACTTCTTAATTTTGTTTGCCGGTTACATACTGGCTGCTTTCGATTCTTCTTAAAAATAGAACTTTATTTTACAGGTAACCATGATAGTGGATATTTGGCCAGCCATGCAGAGTACAATCTGGTCATTTCTAAGTTCTTCCACAAAGCGGAGATTTTTCCATTAAACAAGATTTAAGATTTAGTCACTTTTTCATTACATTTTGTGAATGCATATAATATTTTGATCTTTAGCATTGTTTTCCTCACATGTATAATGCATTAGTTTTTTCCTACCTTTTCACGAGACTCTTTATCTTGAAATTCCCAGCAAGAACGCGGGGTATCCTCTAGTTTTCTATGCTTGTAGATCATGAAAAGAATGCTTTAGGTGCTGGTTATATTGTTGAATTCATTCATGATGCTACTGAAAATTATTATGAGAGAGGAACATATGCTTGTAGGAATTGCAATAATGTCAAGTTTCCTCTCTATGTGCTTCAATTTTTGAACTTATGCTTGTGTTACCTTCCTATGCTAGTTGATTATTGTTCCCATAAGTTGTTTGCTCACAAAATCCCTATGCATAGTAAGTGGATTAGACTTAAATGTGCTAGTCATATGCTTCATGATGCTCCCTGCTATGTTTCAATTCTTATCTTTTATGTGAGCATCATTGCCATCATCATGCCTAGCTAAAAGGCATTAAAGAAAAGCGCTTTGTTGGGAGACAATCCAACATTTATACTTATTGTTTTTGTGTGTACACATGATTATGCTACTGTAGTAATCATGTTTTATAGCTTTTGTTTCAATAAAGTGCCAAGTAGAGCCTTTGGGAAGACTTGGGTGAAGTCTTTATGATCTTGTCAGAAAAAACAGTAAACTTTAGCGCTCATGAGATTAGCTGCCATTTTTACTGAAGAGTGATTTTAGGTTAATTCTTTTTTAAGATGATTATTAGACAAATTGCAGGTCCAGCAATTTATTTCATAATTTTTGGGGTTCCACAAGTATACGTTTTATACAGATTACTACAGACTGCTCGCTTTTTGACAGATTTTGTTTTCATTGTGTTGTTTGATTATTTTTTATGCATCTATGGCTAGTATTAAGTGGTATTAACCATAGAGAAGTTAGAATACAGTAGATATTACACCAATATGAATTTATAATGAGTTCATTACAGTACCTAAGTGGTGGTTTTATTTTCTTATACTAACGGAGCTTACGAGTTTTGTGTTGAGTTTTGTGTGGTTGACGTTTTCAAGTTTTGGGTAAAGATTCGATGGACTATGGAATAAGGAGTGGCAAGGGCCTAAGCTTGGGGAAGCCCAAGGCACCCCCAAGGTAATATTCAAGGACAACTAAGAGTTTAAGCTTGGGGATGCCCCTGAAGGCATCCCCTCTTTCGCCTTCGCTCATCGGTAACTTTACTTGGAGCTATATTTTTATTCACCACATGATATGTGTTTTGCTTGGAGCGTCATTTTATTTTGTTAGTTTTTGCTTGCTGTTAGTTAGAATAATGTTTTGCATCTTTAGTTTCAATAAAAAAGTCAAGGATAGCCTTTTCCATGCTTATTTTGCTTGTATACATGTTGCTGTTTGAAAACAGAAAGTTTACCGCTGTTGCAAAAATTCCCTAGAAAATTAAGATAATGGTATAAAGTTGAATCTTCTTGCTTATTAATCTCTGATAAAAATTTTACAGTGGGAATTTTAGTTCATAATTTTTGGAGTCAGGGAAGTATTGTTACTCTTGCATTCTTTACAGACTGTACTGTTTTGGCAGATTGCTGTTATGTTTGCATTGTTTGCATATGCTTGCTTGTTTAATGATTCTATTTGAGGATAGGAGTATTAAATATGCATACGAATTTAGTATGTAATGTTGAATAATAAATTTGGTGATTTGTTACAGTATAAAATGATAAGGTTTTGCATTGGTTTATACTAACCTATCTCACGAGTTCTTGTTGAGTTTGTTGTGAATGAAGCTTTTGAAAAAAAAAAGAGAAACCATGATATGAGGGGAATTAAAGAGACCCAAAGTTCAAGCTTGGGGATGCCCAAGGCACCCCAAGATAATATTTCAAGAAGTCTCAAGCATCTAAGCTTGGGGATGCCCTGTAGGCATCCCACCTTTCTTCTTCAACAACTATCGGTTAGTACTCGTTGAGCCTAAGTTTTTGCTTCTTCACATGAGTTGTGCTATCCTTGCAATGTCATTTTGTTTTGCTTTGCTTGCTGTTTGAATAAAGTATCAAGATCTGAAATTCTTTAATGAGAGAGAGTCTTCACATAGTTGCATAATTATTTAGCTACTCATTGATCTTCACTTATATCTTTCGTAGTAGTTTGTCGCTTGCTCTAGTACTTCACTTATATCTTTTAGAGCACGGTTGTGGATTTATTTTAAAGAAACTATTGATCTCTCATGCTTCACTTAGATTATTTTGTGAGTCGTTAATAGCATGGTAATTTGCTTAATATTAATATACTTGGTATTCAAGATATGTGAAACTTTCTTTTGAGTGCGTTGAATACTAAGATAAGTTTGATGCTTGATTATTGTTTTGAGATATGGAGGTAATAATATCAAAGTCGTGCTAGTTGAGTAATTGTGAATTTGAGAAATGCTTGTGTTGAAGTTTGCAAGTCCCATAGCATGCACGTATGGTTAAAGTTGTGTAACAAATTTGAAACATGAAGTGTACCTGGCTTGTGCATCCTTATGAGTGGCGGTCGGGACGAGCGATGGTCTTTTCCTACCAATCTATCCCCTAGGAGCATGCGATAGTACTTGATTTTTGATGACTTCTAAATTTTTGCAATAAGTATATGAGTTCTTTTGACTAATGTTGAGTCCATGGATTATACGATTCTCACCTTTCCGCCTTTGCTAGCTTCTTCGGTACTGCATCGCCCTTTCTCACCTTGAGAGTTGGTGCAAACTTCGCCGGTGCATCCAAACCCCGTGATACGATACCCTCTATCACACATAAACCTCCTTATATCTTCCTCAAAACAGCCACCATACCTACCTATCATGGCATTTCCATAGCCATTCCGAGATATATTGCCATGCAACTTCCATCATCATATTCATGACATACATTACTTTTGTCATATTGCCATTGCATGATCATGTAGCTGACATCGTATTTGTGGCAAAGCCACCATGCATTATTTTTCATACATGTCACTCTTGATTCATTGCACCATCCTGCACATCACGGAGGCATTCATATAGAGTCGATCTTGTTCTAAGTTTCGAGTTGTAATCCTTATGTTGTAATCAATAGAAGTGTGATGATCATCATTATTTGAGCATTGCCCAGACAAAAAAAAAGAAAGGCCAAAAGAAAAGAAAAAAGGAAGGCCCAAAAAAATAAGAAATAAAAAGGGCAATGCTATTATCTCTTTTTCCACACTTGTGCTTCAAAGTAGCACCTTGTTCTTCATATAGTGAGTCTCATAAGTTGTGCTTCAAAGTAGCACGTTGTTCTTCATGTAGTGAGTCTCATAAGTTGTCTTTTTTATACTAGTGGGAATTTTTCATTATAGAACTTGGCTTGTATATTCCTACGATGGGCTTCCTCAAATGCCCTAGGTCTTCATGAGCAAGCAAGTTGGATGCACACCCACAAGTTTTCTTTTGTTGAGCATTCATAGCTCTTGTGCATCCGTTGCATGGCAATGCCTACTCCTCATGTTGACATCAATTAATGAGAATCTCCATAGCCCGTTGATTATCCTCATCAATATGAGACTTTCTCCTTCTTTGTCTTCTCCACACAATCCCCATCATCATATTCTATTCCACCCATAGTGCTATATCCATGGCTCACGCCATATATTGCGTGAAGTTTGAAAAAGTTTGAGATTATTTAAGTATGTAACAATTGCTTGGCTTGTCATCGGGGTATAGAAGTTGGGAACATCTTTGTGTGACGAAAATGAAGCATAGCCTAACTATATGATTTTGTAGGATGAACTTTCTTTAGCTATGCTATTTTGAGAAGACATGATTGCTTTGATTAGTATGCTTGAAGTATTATTATTTTTATGTCAATATGAACTTTTGACTTGAATCTTTCAATCTGAATATTCATACCACAATTAAGAAGATTTACATTGAAATTATGCCAAAGTATCACTCCGTCAAAAATTCTTTTTATCATTTACCTACTCGAGGACGAGCAGGTGAATTAAGCTTGGGATGCTTGATACGCCTCCAACGTATCTATAATTTTTGATTGCTCCATGCTACTTTATCTACTGTTTTAGGCAATATTGGGCTTTATTATCCACTTTTATATTATTTTTGGGACTAACCTATTAACCAGAGGCCCAAATTTGCATTTGTCAAGCTTTTATGCCTATTTCGTGTTTCGAGGAAAAGGAATATCGCACGGAGTCAAACCGGAACGAAATCAACTAGAGAAGTTATTTTTGGAAGGAAAGCCACCCGATGGTCTTGCAGTGCACGTCAGGGAAGAAGGGAGGTGCCCACGAGGATGGGGGGCGCGCCCACCCCCCTAGGGCGCGCCCCCCTTCCTCGTGCCCCCCCTTTGGTCCACCGACGTACCCCTTGCACCCATATATACCTACGTATTGTAAAACTTCTAGAACAGAAGATAGATCGGGTCTTCCACCGCCAAGAAGCCTCCTCAGAGCCACCAAACCTCTCGACCCTGTTCCGCACTCACGGAGGGGGACCCATCACCGTGGCCATCTTCATCATCCGGCGCTTATCCATGACGAGGAGGGAGTAGTTCACCCTCGGGCTGAGGGTATGTACCAAAGAGCTATGTGTTTGATCTCTCTCTCTCTCTCTCTCTCTCTCTCTCTCGTGTTCTCTCTCGTGTTCCCTCTACGGCACGATCTTGATGTATCCCGAGCTTTGCTATTGTAGTTGGATCTTATGATGTTTCTCCCCCTCTACTCTCTTGTGATGAATTGAGTTTCCCCTTTGAAGTTATCTTATCGTATTGAGTCTTTTATGAGAACACTTGATGTATGTCTTTAGTGGGATAACCGAGGTGACAATGGGTTATTCTATTGATCCACTTGATGTATGTTTTGGTGATCAACTTATGGGTTTCGTGACATTGGGAACCTATGCATAGGGGTTGACACTCGCTCTTGACTCTCCGGTAGTAGCTTTGGGGCACTCTTTGAAGTACTTTTATGTTGGTTGGATGAATCTGAGATTGTGTGACACATATCATATAATCATGCCCACGGATACTTGAGGTGACAAAGGAGTATCTAGGTGACATTAGGGTTTTGGTTGATTTGTGTCTTAAGGTGTTATTCTATTACGAACACTTTTATAGATCGATCCGAAAGAATAACTTTTAGGTGGTTTCATACCCTACCATAATCTCTTCTGCTCGCTCTCCGCTATTAGTGGCTTTGGAGTGACTCTTTGTTGCATGTTGAGGGCTTGTTATATGATCTATCTATGTTATTATTGTTGAGAGAACTTGCACTAGTGAAAGTATGAACCCTAGGCCTTGTTTCCTATCATTGCAATACCGCTTATGCCACTTTTACCACTTGTTACCTTGCTGTTTTTATTATTTTAGATTACAAAAACCTATATCTACTATCTACTTTGCACTTGTATCACCATCTCTTCGCCGAACTAGTGCACCTATACAATTTACAATTGTATTGGGTGTGTTGGGGACACAAGAGACTCTTTGTTATTTGGTTGCAGGGTTGTTTGAGAGAGACGATCTTCATCCTACGCCTCCTACGGATTGATAAACCTTAGGTCATCCACTTGAGGGAAATTTGCTACTGTCCTACAAACATGTGCACTTGCAGGCCCAACAACGTCTACAAGAAGAAGGTTGTGTAGTAGACATCAAGCTCTTTTTCGGCGCCGCTGTCGGGAGGTGAGTGCTTGAAGGTATATCTTTAGATCTTGCAATCGAATCTTTTGTTTCTTGTTTTATCACTAGTTTAGTTTATAAAAGAAAACTACAAAAATGGAGTTAAGTTTGTCTCATATGCTTCGTCTTTTTAATATCTTTCGTGAGTATGATGGAAACGAAAATTGTGCTCAAGTGCTAGAAGAAGAATTACATAGAATCCTTGGCATGAAATATGTGAATGATGAGCATGATTGCAATGTTGTTAGTATGAATTTCTTGAATATCAATGATGCTAATGATATGCAAAGCCACAAGCTTGGGGAAGCTATGTTTGATGGAGATGATATTTTTTGTCCCCCAAGCTTTGATGAGCAAATTTACTATGATGAAAGCATGCCTCCTATCTATGATGATTATTGTGATGACACGTATGCTTTAAAGAATAATGATAACCATGAAACGTGTCATCTTGATCTTAATTTTCAATCACATGATAGTTATTTTGTTGAATTTGCTCCCACTACTATTCATGAGAAGAAATTTGCTTATGCTGAGAGTAGTAAATCTACCATTCTTAAGAAGTTGCTCCCCACTTCTTTCCATTCTCTTGACATGCACACTATCCACATCACCGGCCAATTAGATCAGCTATTCTCCCCCCACCCAGCTGAGACATGCAGCCTTCCACTCTGTTCTGCTGCCTACGCCCACCCGATTTTCCCCTTGCAGCCGGACGGTTCACTCAAACCGGTACCGGCTGATTTTGGCACGTCGGCTTCCCAGCGCAATATTGGTACGTGGCATTCTGAAAAAAAGCTACACGCGGGCTATCCATGCTAGCCCATGTAAAAGGCAGGCCTGACTAAGTTGGTTTGCCCTTCTAGCCCATGTCACTCATCGCACTAGGTCGCCAGCTTCATCGTCCGCCATCGCCGCCTCTCTTCTACACGCCGCCGCCGCTTTCTCTCGCTCCTCGACATGAAACGACAGTCACTACTATACATGAAACAGCAGCATTCATCTCCCTCATTGCTCCGCTTTCCATTACCACGCCGCTCTCTCTTCCGCCATCGTCAGCTTTTATCTCCAAAAGACGCTTATGCGAGCACGCACGATCTGCATCGTTCTACTTATGACCGTAGCCCTCCACTCTGGTTTGGTGATGCTCCCTACTAACAAAGAACTGCTGGTTTCTTCTATCCCCATGCTCCAGATTCGTATGTATGTAATTCGTGGTACGATTATGATTACTCCTTAATGAACTCCTCTTAATTTCCGTGATATATTTCTATGATTCATGTACAATTTCTTCCTCGCTATTATTCATATTTCATTTAGATTATGTTCAAGCAGTAGTACGTGGTTGCTTGACCTGGCTATAATATTCAACATGCAAAGGCCGTGGTGTTTGATGTCGATCTACTGCTCCATTACAATATTCTAATCTATCTGATTGTTTAGATTCTTGAGACAATCCTTCAAAGTTAAATAGTCTGCCACTTGATAAAAGGAGCCATAAGGCGTAGTAGGAGCCGAGGAAGATCTCAGGTCACTTCGAACAATATTCATCTTTATTACTTTCATGTGTAAAATTTCATGACATCAGAGGGCTTAGGCTATTCTGTATTTGTACCTTCAGTTTGCAAACTTATAATTGCACTTCACATTTTGCAGGAAACCTTCAGGTGATTGTTCCCCGCTGAACCTTCAGGTTTGTAGGCTTGATTTTCCTTTATATAACCTCAATTTAGAATCAGATTAAGGAAAAATGTTGTAATAGTTTAATGTAAGCTTTATAAACAGATTTGTTTATTTGGAAACAATATGTATTGTACTCCCAAGGCATGCGTAGGTATGTCTGCCTTGCTGTTTCATTTGATCAAATGTTAATATATCAAGTGTTGATCACGCCTAAAGATAGTTTTCACATATCCACTTTGCATGTATCTAACCAGCATTTGGTCACTTCTTAATTTTGTTTGCGGTTACATACTGGCTGCTTTCGATTCTTCTTAAAATAGAACTTTATGTTTACAGTAACCATGATAGTGGATATTTGGCCAGCCATGCAGAGTACAATCTGGTCATTTCTAAGTTCTTTCACAAAGCGGAGATTTTTCCATTAAACAAGATTTAAGATTTAGTCACTTTTTCATTACATTTTGTGAATGCATATAATATTTTGATCTTTAGCATTGTTTTCCTCACATGTATAATGTATTAGTTTTTTTCCTACCTTTTCACGAGACTCTTTATCTTGAAATTCCCGCAGCAACGCGCGGGGTATCCTCTAGTTTTCTATGCTTGTAGATCATGAAAAGAATGCTTTAGGTGCTGGTTATATTGTTGAATTCATTCATGATGCTACTGAAAATTATTATGAGAGAGGAACATATGCTTGTAGGAATTGCAATAATGTCAAGTTTCCTCTCTATGTGCTTCAATTTTTGAACTTATGTTTGTGTTACCTTCCTATGCTAGTTGATTATTGTTCCCATAAGTTGTTTGCTCACAAAATCCCTATGCATAGGAAGTGGATTAGACTTAAATGTGCTAGTCATATGCTTCATGATGCTCCCGTTATGTTTCAATTCTTATCTTTTATGTGAGCATCATTGCCATCATCATGCCTAGCTAAAAAGGCATTAAAGAAAAGCGCTTGTTGGGAGACAACACAACATTTATCCTTACTGTTTTTGTGTGTACACATGAGTATGCTACTGTAGTAATCATGTTTTATAGCTTTTGTTTCAATAAAGTGCCAAGTAGAGCCTTTGGGAAGACTTGGGTGAAGTCTTTATGATCTTGCTGTAAAAAACAGAAACTTTAGCGCTCACGAGATTAGCTGCCATTTTTACTGAAGAGTGATTTTAGGTTGATTCTTTTTGAAGATGATTAATAGACAAATTTCTCAGGTCCAGCAATTTATTTCATAATTTTTGGGGTTCCAGAAGTATACGTTTTATACAGATTACTACAGACTGTTCTGTTTTTGACAGATTCTGTTTTCATTGTGTTGTTTGCTTATTTTTTATGCATCTATGGCTAGTATTAAGTGGTATTAACCATAGAGAAGTTAGAATACAGTAGCTATTACAACAATATGAATTTATAATGAGTTCATTACAGTACCTAAGTGGTGATTTTATTTTCTTATACTAACGGAGCTTACGAATTTTGTGTTGAGTTTTGTGTGGTTGAAGTTTTCAAGTTTTGGGTAAAGATTCGATGGACTATGGAATAAGGAGTGGCAAGAGCCTAAGTTTGGGGATTCCCAAGGCACCCCAAGGTAATATTCAAGGACAACCAAGAGTTTGCTTGGGGATGCCCCGGAAGGCATCCCCTCTTTCGTCTTTGTTCATCGGTAACTTTACTTGGAGCTATATTTTTATTCACCACATGATATGTGTTTTGCTTGGAGCGTCATTTTATTTTGTTAGTTTTTGCTTGCTGTTAGTTAGAATAATGTTTTGCATCTTTATTTTCAATAAAAAAGTCAAGGATAGCCTTTGCCATGCTTATTTTGCTTGTATACATGTTGCTGTTTGAAAACAGTAAATTTGCCGCTGTTGCAAAAATTCCCTAGAAAATTAAGATAATGGTATAACGTTGAATCTTTTTGCGTATTAATCTCTGATAAATTTATTACAGTGGGAATTTTAGTTCATAATTTTTGGAGTCAAGGAAGTATTGTTACTCTTGCATTCTTTAAAGACTGTACTGTTTTGGCAGATTGTTGTTATGTTTGCATTGTTTGCATATGCTTGCTTGTTTAATGATTCTATTTGAGGATAGGAGTATTAAATATGATAGGCATTTCGTATGCAATGTTGAATAATAATTTTGGTGATTTGTTACAGTATAAAATGATAAGGTTTTGCATTGGTTTATACTAACCTATCTCACGAGTTCTTGTTGAGTTTGTTGTGAATGAAGCTTTTGAAAAAAAAAGAGAAACCATGATATGAGGGGAATTAAAGAGACCCAAAAGCTCAAGCTTGGGGATGCCCAAGGCACCCCAAGATAATATTTCAAGAAGTCTCAAGCATCTAAGCTTGGGGATGCCCCGGTAGGCATCCCACCTTTCTTCTTCAACAACTATCGGTTAGTATCGGTTGAGCCTAAGTTTTTGCTTCTTCACATGAGTTGTGCTATCCTTGCAATGTCATTTTGTTTTGCTTTGCTTGCTGTTTGAATAAAGTATCAAGATCTGAAATTCTTTAATGAGAGAGAGTCTTCACATAGTTGCATAATTATTTAGCTACTCATTGATCTTCACTTATATCTTTCAGAGTAGTTTGTCGTTTGCTCTAGTACTTCACTTATATCTTTTAGAGCACGGTGGTGGATTTATTTTAAAGAAACTATTGATCTCTCATGCTTCACTTAGATTATTTTGTGAGTCGTTAATAGCATGGTAATTTGCTTAATATTAATATACTTGGTATTCAAGATATGTGAAACTTTCTTTTGAGTGCGTTGAATACTAAGATCCATAGGAATCCTGAGATTCCCCTCCCTCCGCTTTGGAGGGACTTCTTTCTTCTATCTCTATAGAGATGACCAGGAAGCAAATGAGGTCAAGGGAGGATCACCTTGCGAAGAAGAAGCACGAGGCTCGCCCACAAAGCGATAAACAGAAGGAGGATGGGCATGCACAGTTTGATGCTTGATTATTGTTTTGAGATATGGAGGTAATAATATCAAAGTCGTAAGAAGTTGAGTAATTGTGAATTTGAGAAATGCTTGTGTTGAAGTTTGCAAGTCCATAGCATGCACGTATGGTTAAAGTTGTGTAACAAATTTGAAACATGAAGTGTACCTGGCTTGTGCATCCTTATGAGTGGCGGTCGGGGACGAGCGATGGTCTTTTCCTACCAATCTATCCCCCTAGGAGCATGTGTGTAGTACTTGATTTTTTGATGACTTCTAAATTTTTGCAATAAGTATATGAGTTCTTTTGACTAATGTTGAGTCCATGGATTATACGCACTCTCACCTTTCCGCCTTTGCTAGCTTCTTCGGTACCGTGCATTGCCCTTTCTCACCTTGAGAGTTGGTGCAAACTTCGCCTGTGCATCCAAACCCCGTGATATGATACTCTCTATCACACATAAACCTCCTTCTATCGCCCTCAAAACAGCCACCATACCTACCTATCATGGCATTTCCATAGCCATTCCGAGATATATTGCCATGCAACTTCCATCATCATATGCATGACATACATTACTTTTTTTCATATTGCCATTGCATGATCATGTAGTTGATATCGATTTGTGGCAAAGCCACCATGCATTATTTTTCATACATGTCACTCTTTTGGATTCATTGCACCATCCCTAAGACACCAATCGGAGGCATTCATATAGAGTCAGATCTTGTTCTAAGTTTCGAAGTTGTAATCCTTATGTTGTAATCAATAGAAGTGTTATGATCATCATTATTAGAGCATTGCCTAGACAAAAAAGAGAAAGGTCAAAAGAAAAGAATAAAAGGAAGGCCCAAAAAATAAAAAATAAAAAATAAAAAGGGCAATGCTACTATCTCTTTTTCCACACTTGTGCTTCAAAGTAACACCTTGTTCTTCATATAGTGAGTCTCATAAGTTGTGCTTCAAAGTAGCACCTTGTTCTTCATGTAGTGAGTCTCATAAGTTGTCTTTTTATACTAGTGGGAATTTTTCATTATAGAACTTGGCTTGTATATTCCTACGACGGGCTTCCTCAAATGCCCTAGGTCTTCATGAGCAAGCAAGTTGGATGCACACCCACAAGTTTTCTTTTGTTGAGCATTCATAGCTCTAGTGCATCCGTTGCATGGCAATCCCTGCTCCTCATGTTGACATCAGTTAATGAGCATCTCCATAGCCCGTTGATTATCCTCGTCAATATGAGACTTTCTCCTTTTTTGTCTTCTCCACACAATCCCCATCATCATATTCTATTCCACCCATAGTGCTATATCCATGGCTCACGCTCATATATTGCGAGAAGGTTGAAATAGTTTGAGATTATTTAAGTATGAAACAATTGCTTGGCTTGTCATCGGGGTTATATAAGTTGGGAACATCTTTGTGTGACGAAAATGAAGCATAGCCTAACTATATGATTTTGTAGGGATGAACTTTCTTTAGCCATGCTATTTTGAGAAGACATGATTGCTTTGATTAGTATGCTTGAAGTATTATTATTTTTTATGTCAATATGAACTTTTGTCTTGAATCTTTCGAATCTGAATATTCATACCACAATTAAGAAGATTTACATTGAAATTATGCCAAAGTATCACTCCGCATCAAAAATTCTTTTTTATCATTTACCTACTCGAGGACGAAAGCAGAATTAAGCTTGGGGATGCTTGATACGTCTCCAACGTATCTATAATTTTTGATTGCTCCATGCTACTTTATCTACTGTTTTAGGCAATATTGGGCTTTATTATCCACTTTTATATTATTTTTGGGACTAACCTATTAACCGGAGGCCCAGCCCAGATTTGTTGTTTTATGCCTATTTCAGTGTTTCGAGGAAAAGGAATATCAGACGGAGTCAAAATGGAACGAAATCAACTGGAGAAGTTATTTTTGGAAGGAAAGCCACCCGATGGTCTTGGAGTGCTTGTCAGGGAAGAAGGGAGGTGCCCACGAGGGTGGGGGGCGCGCCCACCCCCCTAGGGCGTCCCCCTGCCTCGTGCCCCCCCCCCTTCGGTCCACCGACGCACTTTGCACCCATGTATACCTCGATTGTAAAACTTCCGTAACAGAAGATAGATCGAGTTCCGCCGCAAGCCTGTGTACCCACCAAAAACCTCTCGGGACCCTGTTTCGGCACCCTGCCGGAGGGGGGACCCATCAACGGTGGCCATCTTCATCATCCCGGCGCTATCCATGACAAGGAGGGAGTAGTTCACCCTCGGGGCTGAGGGTATGTACCAGTAGCTATGTGTTTGATCTCTCTCTCTCGTGTTCTCTTTCATGTTCCCTCTACGGCACGATCTTGATGTATCCCGAGCTTTGCTATTGTAGTTGGATCTTATGATGTTTCTCCCCCTCTACTCTCTTGTGATGAATTGAGTTTCCCCTTTGAAGTTATCTTATCGGATTGAGTCTTTTATGAGAACACTTGATGCATGTATTGCATGGGATAACTGTGCTGACAATGGGTTATTCTATTGATCCACTTGATGTATGTTTTGGTGATACACTTGCGGGTTTCGTGACATTGGGAACCTATGCATAGGGGTTGGCACACGTTCTTGACTCTCCGGTAGTAGCTTTGGGGCACTCTTTGAAGTACTTTTATGTTGGTTGGATGAATCTGAGATTGTGTGACGCATATCGTATAATCATGCCCACGGATACTTGAGGTGACAATGGAGTATCTAGGTGACATTAGGGTTTTGGTTGATTTGTGTCTTAAGGTGTTATTCAATTACGAACTCTTTTATAGATCAATCCGAAAGAATAACTTTGAGGTGGTTTCGTACCCTACCATAATCTCTTCGTTCATTCTCCGCTATTAGTGGCTTTGGAGTGACTCTTTGTTGCATGTTGAGGGCTTGTTAGATGATCTATCTATGTTATTATTGTTGAGAGAACTTGCACTAGTGAAAGTATGAACCCTAGACCTTGTTTCCTATCATTGCAATACCGTTTACGCATTAATTTTTACCACTTGTTACCTTGCTGTTTTATTATTTCAGATTACAAAAACCTATATCTACTATTTATTTTGCACTTGTATCACCATCTCTTCGCCGGACTAGTGCACCTATACAATTTACCATTGTATTGGGTGTGTTGGGGACACAAGAGACTCTTTGTTATTTGGTTGCAGGGTTGTTTGAGAGAGACCATCTTCATCCCTCGCCTCCTACGGATTGATAAACCTTAGGTCATCCACTTGAGGGAAATTTGCTACTGTCCTACAAACTTGTGCACTTGCAGGCCCAACAACATCTACAAGAAGAAGGTTGTGTAGTAGACATCAAGCTCTTTTCTGGCGTCGTTGCCGGGGAGGTGAGTGCTTGAAGGTATATATTTAGATCTTGCAATCGAATCTTTTTGTTTCTTGTTTTATCACTAGTTTAGTTTATAAAAGAAAACTACAAAAAAATGGAGTTAAGTTTGTCTCATACGCTTCGTCTTTTTAATATCTTTCGTCAGTATGATGGAAACGAAAATTGTGCTCAAGTGCTAGAAGAAGAATTACATAGAATGCTTGGCATGAAATATGTGAATGATGAGCATGATTGCAATGTTGTTAGTATGAATTCCTTGAATATCCATGATGCTAATGATATGCAAAGCCACAAGCTTGGGGAAGCTATGTTTGATGGAGATGATATTTTTTGTCCCCCATGCTTTGATGAGCAAATTTACTATGATGAAAGCATGCCTCCTATCTATGATGATTATTGTGATGACACGTATGCTTTAATGAATAATGATAACCATGAAACGTGTCATCTTGATCTTAATTTTCAATCACATGATAGTTATTTTGTTGAGTTTGCTCCCACTACTATTCATGAGAAGAAATTTGCTTATGTTGAGAGTAGTAAATCTACCATTCTTAAGAAGTTGCTCCCCACTTATTTCCATTCTCTTGACATGCACACTATCCACATCACCGGCCAATCAAATAAGCTATTCTCCCCCCATCCAGCTGAGACACGCAGCCTTCCACTCTTTTTCGCTGCCTACGCCCACTCGATTATCCCCTTGCAGCCATACGGTTCACTCAAACCGGTACAGGCTGATTTTTGCACGTGAGCTTCCCAGCGCAATACTGGTACGTGACATTCTGAAAAAAAGCTACACGCGGGCTGTCCATGCTAGCCCATGTAAAAGTCAGGCCTGGCTAAGTTGGTTTGCCCTTCTAGCCCATGTCACTCATCGCACTAGGTCGCTCAGGCTTCATCGTCCGCTCGCTATCGCCCTCTCTTCTACACGTCGCCGCCGCTTTCTCTTCTGCTCCTCGACATGAAACGGCAGTCACTACTATACATGAAACAGCAGCATTCATCTCCCCTCATTGCTCCGGTTTCCATTACCACGCCGCTCTCTCTTCCGCTCATCGTCGCCTTTATCTCCAAAAAGACGTTTGCGAGCACGCACGATCTGTAGCGTTCTACTCTATGACCGTAGCCCTCCACTCTGGTTTGGTGATGCTCCCTACTAACAGCCACCGTTGATTTCTTCTATCCCCATGCTCCGGATTCGGGTATGTATGTAATTCGTGTACGATTATGATTACTCCTTAATGAACTCCTCTTAGTTTTCGTATATATTTCTATGATTTCTTCCTCATCATTATTAATATTTCCTTTAGATTATGTTCAAGCAGAGTACGTGGTTGCTTGACCTGTCTACAATATTCAACATGCAGGCGTCGTGTGTTTGATGTCGATCTACTGTTCCATTACAATATTCTAATCTATCTGATTGTTTAGATTCTTGAGACAATCCTTCAGGTTAAATAGTCTGCCACTAGATAAAAGGAGCCATAAGGCAGAGTAGGAGCCGAGGAAGATCTCAGGTCACTTCGAACAATATTCATCTTTATTACTTTCATGTGTAAAATTTCATGACATCAGAGGGCTTAGGCTATTCTCAGATTTGTACCTTCAGTTTGCAAACTTATAATTGCACTTCACATTGTGCGAGCAACCTTCAGTGATTGTTCCCGCTGAACCTTCAGGTTTGTAGGCTTGATTTTCCTTTATATAACCTCAATTTAGAATCAGATTAAGGAAAAATGTTGTAATAGTTTAATGTAAGCTATATAAATGGATTTGTTTATTTGGAAACAATACGTTATTGTACTCCCAAGGCCTGCGTGAGGTATGTCTGGCTTGCTGTTTCATTTGATCAAATGTTAGTATATCAAGTGTTGATCACGCCAAAGATAGTTTTCACATATCCACTTTGCATGTATCTAACCAGCATTTGGTCACTTCTTAATTTTGTTTGCCGGTTACATACTGACTGCTTTCGATTCTTCTTAAAATAGAACTTTATGTTTTACAGTAACCATGATAGTGGATATTTGGCCAGCCATGCAGAGTACAATCTGGTCATTTCTAAGTTCTTCCACAAAGCGGAGATATTTCCATAAAAAAAGATTTAAGATTTAGTCAAACTTTCATTACAAAAAGTGAATGAATATAATAAATTAATCTTTGGCAATTTTTTACTCACATGTATAATGTATTAGTTTTTTCCTACCTTTTCACGAGACTCTTTATCTTGAAATTCCCGCAAGCAACGCGCGGGGTATCCTCTAGTTTTCTATGCTTGTAGATCATGAAAAGAATGCTTTAGGTGCTGGTTATATTGTTGAATTCATTCATGATGCTACTGAAAATTATTATGAGAGAGGAACATATGCTTGTAGGAATTGCAATAATGTCAAGTTTCCTCTCTATGTGCTTCAATTTTTGAACTTATGCTTGTGTTACCTTCCTATGCTAGTTGATTATTATTCCCATAAGTTGTTTGCTCACAAAATCCCTATGCATAGGAAGTGGATTAGACTTAAATGTGCTAGTCATATGCTTCATGATGCTCCCGTTATGTTTCAATTCTTATCTTTTATGTGAGCATCATTGCCATCATCATGCCTAGCTAAAAAGGCATTAAAGAAAAGCGCTTGTTGGAAGACAACCCAACATTTATCCTTACTGTTTTTGTGTGTACACATGATTATTCTACTGTAGTAATAATGTTTTATAGCTTTTGTTTCAATAAAGTGCCAAGTAGAGACTTTGGGAAGACTTGGGTGAAGTCTTTGTGATCTTGCTGTAAAAAACAGAAACTTTAGCGCTCACGAGATTAGCTGCCATTTTTACTGAAGAGTGATTTTAGGTTGATTCTTTTTTAATATGATTAATAGACAAATTTCTCAGGTCCAGAAATTTATTTCATAATTTTTGGGGTTCCAGAAGTATACGTTTTATACAGATTACTACAGACGGTTCTGTTTTTGACAGATTCTGTTTTCATTGTGTTGTTTGCTTATTTTTGATGCATCTATGGCTAGTATTAAGTGGTATTAACCATAGAGAAGTTAGAATACAGTAGATATTACACCAATACAAATTTATAATGAGTTCATTACAGTACCTAAGTGGTGGTTTTATTTTCTTATACTAACGGAGCTTACGAGTTTTGTGTTGAGTTTTGTGTGGTTGAAGTTTTCAAGTTTTGGGTAAAGATTCGATGGACTATGGAATAAGGAGTGGCAAGAGCCTAAGATTGGGGATGCCCAAGGCACCCCAAGGTAATATTCAAGGACAACCAAGAGCCTAAGCTTGGGGATGCCCCGGAAGGCATCCCCTCTTTCGTCTTCGTTCATCGGTAACTTTACTTGGAGCTATATTTTTATTCACCACATGATAAGTGTTTTGCTTGGAGCGTCATTTTATTTTGTTAGTTTTTGCTTTCTGTTAGTTAGAATAATATTTTGCATCTTTAGTTTCAATAAAAAAGTCAAGGATAGCCTTTGCCATGCTTATTTTGCTTGTATACATGTTGCTGTTTGAAAACAGAAAGTTTACCGCTGTTGAAACAATTCCCTAGAAAAGTAAGAGAATGGTATAACGTTGAATCTTTTTGCATATTAATATCTGATAAATTTATTACAGTGGGAATTTTAGTTCATAATTTTTGGTGTCAGGAAAGTATTGTTACTCTTGCATTCTTTACAGACTGTACTGTTTTGGCAGATTGCTGTTATGTTTGCATTGTTTGCATATGCTTGCTTGTTTAATGATTCTATTTGAGGATAGGAGTATTCAATATGCATAGGAATTTAGTATGCAATGTTGAATAATAATTTTGGTGATTTGTTACAGTATAAAATGATAAGGTTTTGCATTGGTTTATACTAACCTATCTCACGAGTTCTTGTTGAGTTTGTTGTGAATGAAGCTTTTGAGAAAAAGAGAAACCATGATATGAGAGGAATTAAGGAGACACAGAAGCTCAAGCTTGGGGATGCCCAAGGCACCAAGATAATTTTTCAAGAAGTCTCAAGCATCTAAGCTTGGGGATGCCCCGGTAGGCATCCCACCTTTCTTCTTCAACAACTATCGGTTAGTATCGGTTGTTTTGCTTCTTCACATGAGTTGTGCTATCCTTGCAATGTAATTTTATTTTGCTTTGCTTGCTGTTTGAATAAAGTATCAAGATCTGAAATTCTTTAATGAGAGAGAGTCTTCACATAGTTGCATAATTATTTAGCTACTCATTGATCTTCACTTATATCTTTCGTGAGTAGTTTGTCGTTTGCTCTAGTACTTCACTTATATCTTTTAGAGCATGGTGGTGGATTTGTTTTAAAGAAACTATTGATCTCTCATGCTTCACTTAGATTATTTGGAGAGTCGTTAATAGCATGGTAATTTGCTTAAATTTAATATACTTGGTATTCAAGATATGTGAAACTTTCTTTTGAGTGCGTTGAATACTAAGATAAGTTTGTTGCTTGATAATTGTTTTGAGATATGGAGGTAATAATATCAAAGTCGTGCTAGTTGAGTAATTGTAAATTTGAGAAATGCTTGTGTTGAAGTTTGCAAGTCCCGTAGCATGCACATATGGTTAAAGTTGTGTAACAAATTTGAAACATGAAGTGTACCTGGCTTGTGCATCCTTATGAGTGGCGGCCGGGGACGAGCGATGGTCTTTTCCTACCAATCTATCCCCCTAGGAGCATGCGTGTAGTACTTGATTTTTGATGACTTCTAAATTTTTGCAATAAGTATATGAGTTCTTTTGACTAATGTTGAGTCCATGGATTATACGCACTCTCACCTTTCCGCCTTTGCTAGCTTCTTGATGCACTGCATTGCCCTTTCTCACCTTGAGAGTTGGTGCAAACTTCGCCGGTGCATCCAAACCCCGTGATACGATACCCTCTATCACACATAAACCTCCTTATATCTTCCTCAAAACAGCCACCATACCTACCTATCATGGCATTTCCATATCCATTCCGAGATATATTGCCATGCAACTTCCATCGTCATATTCATGAAATACATTACTTTTGTCATATTGCCATTGCATGATCATGTAGTTGACATCGTATTTGTGGCAAAGCCACCATGCATTATTTTTCATACATGTCACTCTTGATTCATTGCACCATCCCGGTAGATCACCGGAGGCATTCATATAGAGTCAGATCTTGTTCTAAGTTTCGAGTTGTAATCCTTATGTTGTAATCAATAGAAGTGTGATGATCATCATTATTAGAGCATTGCCTAGACAAAAAAAAGAGAAAGGCCAAAAAAAAGGAAGGCCCAAAAAAAAATAATAAAAAATAAAAAGGGCAATGCTACTATCTCTTTTTCCACACTTGTGCTTAAAAGTAGCACCTTGTTCTTCATATAGTGAGTCTCATAAGTTGTGCTTCAAAGTAGCACCTTGTTCTTCATGTAGTGAGTCTCATAAGTTGTCTTCTTTATACTAGTGTGAATTTTTCATTATAGAACTTGGCTTGTATATTCCTCGATGGGCTTCCTTAAATGCCCTAGGTCTTCATGAGCAAGCAAGTTGGATGCACACCCACAAGTTTTCTTTTGTTGAGCATTCATAGCTCTAGTGCATCCGTTGCATGGCAATCCCTACTCCTCATGTTGACATCAATTAATGAGCATCTCCATAGCCCGTTGATTATCCATGTCAATATGAGACTTTCTCCTTTTGTCTTCTCCACACAATCCCCATCATCATATTCTATTCCACCCATAGTGCTATATCCATGGCTCACGCTCATATATTGCGTGAAGGTTGAAAAACTTTGAGATTATTTAAGTATGAAACAATTGCTTGGCTTGTCATCGGGGGTATAGAAGTTGGGAACATCTTTGTGTGATGAAAATGAAGCATAGCCTAACTATATGATTTTGTAGGGATGAACTTTCTTTAGCCATGCTATTTTGAGAAGACATGATTGCTTTGATTAGTATGCTTGAAGTATTATTATTTTTATGTCAATATGAACTTTTGTCTTGAATCTTTCGAATCTGAATATTCATACCACAATTAAGAAGATTTACATTGAAATTATGCCAAAGTATCACTCCGCATCAAAAATTCTTTTTTATCATTTACCTACTCGAGGACGAGCAGGAATTAAGCTTAGATGCTTGATACGTCTCCAACGTATCTATAATTTTGATTGCTCCATGCTACTTTATCTACTATTTTAGGCAATATTGGGCTTTATTATCCACTTTTATATTATTTTTGGGACTAACCTATTAACCGGAGGCCCAGCCCAGATTCTTTGCTTTTATGCGTATTCAAAGTGTTTCAAGGAAAAGGAATATCGACGGAGTCAAAATGGAACGTAATCAACTGGAGAAGTTATTTTTGGAAGGAAAGCCACCCGATGGTCTTGGAGTGCACGTCAGGGAAGAAGGGAGGTGCCCACGAGGGTGGGGGGCACGCCCACCCCCCTAGGGTGCGCCCCCCTGCCTCGTGGCCCCCCCTTTGGTCCACCGACGTACCCCTTGCACCCATATATACCTACGTATTGTAAAACTTCCAGAACAGAAGATAGATCGGGACTTCCGCCGCCGCAAGCCTCTGTAGCCACCAAAACCTCTCGGAGCCCGTTCGGCACCTCACGGAGGGGGGACCCATCACCGATGGCCATCTTCATCATCCCGCGCTATCCATGACGAGGAGGGAGTAGTTGACCCTCGGGGCTGAGGGTATGTACCAAGAGCTATGTGTTTGATCTCTCTCTCTCTCGTGTTCTCTCTCGTGTTCCCTCTACAAAGACGATCTTGATGTATCCCGAGCTTTGCTATTGTAGTTGGATCTTATGATGTTTCTCCCCTCTACTCTCTTGTGATGAATTGAGTTTCCCTTTGAAGTTATCTTATCGGAATGAGTCTTTTATGAGAACACTTGATGTATGTCTTGTGTGGGATAACCGTGGTGACAATGGGTTATTCTATTGAACCACTTGATGTATATTTTGGTGATCAACTTGCGGGTTTCGAGACATTGAGAACCTATGCATAGGGGTTGGCACACGTTCTTGACTCTCCATAGTAGCTTTGGGGCACTCTTTGAAGTACTTTTATGTTGGTTGGATGAATCTGAGATTGTGTGACACATATCGTATAATCATGCCCTCGGATACTTGAGGTGACAATGGAGTATCTAGGTGACATTAGGGTTTTGGTTGATTTGTGTGTTAAGGTGTTATTCTATTACAAACTCTTTTATAGATCGATCCGAAAGAATAACTTTGAGGTGGTTTCGTACCCTACCATAATTTCTTCGTTCGTTCTCCGCTATTAGTGGCTTTGGAGTGACTCTTTGTTGCATGTTGAGGGCTTGTTATATGATCTATCTATGTTATTATTGTTGAGAGAACTTGCACTAGTGAAACTATGAACCCTAGGCCTTGTTTCCTATCATTGCAATACCGTTTACGCTCACTTTTACCACTTGTTACCTTGCTGTTTTTATCATTTCAGATTACAAAAACCTATATCTACTATCTATTTTGCACTTGTATCACCATCTCTTCGCCGAACTAGTGCACCTATACAATTTACCATTGTATTGGGTGTGTTGGGGACACAAGAGACTCTTTGTTATTTGGTTGCAGGGTTGTTTGAGAGAGACCATCTTCATCATACGCCTCCTATGGATTGATAAACCTTAGGTCGTCCACTTGAGGGAAATTTGCTACTGTCCTACAAACCTGTGCACTTGCAGGCCCAACAACGTCTACAAGAAGAAGGTTGTGTAGTAGACATCGTGAATTTAAAAGTCAGCTTAGCTGATACAAAGTAGCAAAGATACTATCCGGCGAAAGTGGCTGTCTGGGCCACAAAGAAGTGTACCTTCTATAAATTGATTTTTTTGAAAGACAATTGATAATTCGACCAAGTCGTAGGAGCCTAGGAGGAGAATGTTGAATCCCCAATCGCCTTACCAACAAAATAACATACATTCTAAAAAAGATGATTTTATTGTGAAAGGGAAATGATGTTTCGACCAAGTCATTGGAGGAAACGGTTGAACGCTCAATCGTCTATCTCCTTTTAAGAAGTCTTTGGTATCATTCCCTTGACCTCAACGTCAACATTTCTCTTGTCCGCCGCAAGTACTTTTGTATATTTCCTCACTTGTCTCACAATAGGTAATATTATGTTCATAATTGTGATATAATGGTGTATTAAATGTCACAACCTGCTTAGCTGACACAAAAGACTATTTGGGAACAGCGTCTCTTTGAAGAAAAAGTAGTATTACTACTAACGTGCACTATGATTTCCAGAAAGATCAATACACTGCCAAATCAGGAAGTGCTTCTAAATTTTCAATCACATGGGATCTCGTAAATGCTAGGTGAACTTGGGTTAATCCTCAGAATAAATAAGATTACAAGTTACAACACAACAATTGTTTATAAAGGTAACAGTAGACCGGTCAATCTTTATTAAGGAGAAAGCATATAACGAAGTGCGTACATTTAATACTGCAAAAAACGCATGTACCCATGGGCACACACTGCACATTTCTACCTCGAAGATATCATAGAGTTGGTGATTTTACATGATGCAGCATGGTACGGATACACAAAGCTGAAGCTCTCTTATAACAAAGGTGGTAGAGAAGCAAACAAGGAATGTAATTACTAACACAGTGATCTCTTCATTTGTAGGATGCTTTTCTGTATCATACGAGGAGGGCTGGTTGTCATTTGAATGAGAGTTGGGAGCCACAGGCGAGTGGAAAGATAAGAGTGGATCACCAAGGAAAGACTGCTCATTGAAAGTGGAGAGTTGCCCAGTGTTTGGGACCTTCCCTGAGAGAAGCGGGTTGTATGAAACATTGAATTTGCTCAGTTTGGACAGCTTGTCTAGGTTTGATGGGAGTGCACCGGAGAAATTATTCCAAGACAAATCGAGGCTCCTTAGGGAATCTAGATGACCAATTTCGAATGGAATCTGACCAGAGAAAGAATTGCCGGATAAATTTAGAGCAACTAGTTGCATCCAACCAATTTCTGATGGTAGGTGTCCAGAGAGCCGGTTGCCATCAAGCAGGAGCAAGCTAATGATTTTTTTTCAAAACTATCACCTTTCTAATATCTAATTCGGAAACTATAGTACCCATTGCCAATATATCAAAAATATGACCCTGTCGGTCTCGTGGTGGCCGAAGTGGTAGTTTTCGGCCAGAACTAGGCCGAAAAGGACTTTTCGTCCAGCTGTAGGCCGAAATGAGCCTCAGTTGGGCCGAAGAGGTCTCGTCGGGTGGGGCTGGGCCGAAAATAGTAGCTTCGGCCAGGCCTAGACCGAAATGGGCCGTTTTCGGCCAGCCCGCAGCCGAAAAGCTTTTCGGCCAAAGCGTGAACCGAAAAAGGTGCGGATAAGGCCGATCCGTCGTCACCTTCCTCTTCTGCTTTCGCCTCTGTTCTTTCTCGTTCCTCTCGTTCTTCTCTCAGAGCTCGGTCTCCTCCTGATCTCCTCCAATTTGCACTCATTTACACAACCAAGGCACAAAATCGATAGATCATAGCATTCTCCATCGGCCTCACGGTGTTTTTTTTGTTATGGGATAGTTTTTGTGCGCTTTGGGGAGGAGCCATGGTGGGGTGGAGGAGGTCCGTTGGGAAGGAGGTGGTGGTGAGGAGGAGCAGCAGGTGTGGAGGAGGAGGTGGTGAGGAGGAGCAAGCAGCTTGGGGTGACCGGAGTTGAACCTCCGTCGTCGAGTGGGCGGGCGCTGCCATTGTCAGTGGCCGTGCGGTGACCGGAAGAGACGCACGCTTCGAAGGTATAACCATGGCGTCACAAATTTTCTCTAAATTGTATAGTTTGTTAGTTAGTGTTAATATGTTTGAGGTGGCATTTTAGTGCGTAGTTAGTGTAGCGGGTAATATTAGTGTTCGTTGTGATTAATGAGAAGATGACAATGTCTAACAGGTGAAAATGTCTGAATCAGTAAATTTGAATGTTTACTACGGCGCTGGTAACGTTCGATATAATGAGTTGGGAGTTGATCTTAGCGAGTTTAAAAATGGCGTCATGACACTAGCGTAATCTTTACGGTGGACATTAGACAATTGAAGTACTGGTTGATAACTAGTTTCGGCTGGATCCTCAAGTATGTTCCGTCGATATTCACGCATTGTGGACCAAATATTGTAAAAATGTCAAGTGGGAGTTGATGCGGTAGATAGGAGCCAACATTGGTTGTCCTGTTAAGACGCTGCCGAGACCGAAAAATCCACCCATATGTACTTGTGCAACCTGTGCCGAAGGAGGAGAATGCCGTACAACTCCACAGGGGGTATGAAACCGGTCAGGGCAGTGAAGTGGCGACCGAGATTGTTTTATCCGGGTCACAGCCACAAGATGTGTATGCTAGCCGACCCGAGAAAGAGTCGGAGTACGTGCCACACAATGTTTGTGGTCCTGATACTGGCCAGAGTAGCCAGTCAATAATATTAGCTGGTTCTGGTTTTGCTGATGGAGATGAGGAAGGGGATGAAATGCAGAGGGTGATGGAGGAAGAGGACGAGGATGGATTGGTAGAGGAACTGGATTCTGAAAATTCTGAGGATGAAGTGGAGGTACCGATTCCTTCTGCATGGGAGCAGGACATATCCACCGGCCTTACGGTCAACGATGGCCATGAGACTCCATGGCGTATAATCTGAACCAAGTACAGATAGGGGCTATGTTTGATACAAAGAAAAATTGAAGTATGCGGTGATAAAGTGGGCTATGTCTACGCAGAGGGTTTTCGGACACACATATCAAGTCCAACAAACTATACCGTGAAATGTGTTGAAACAAGTTGTCCAGGAAGGTGCACGGGCATGTGCCGAAGTATGACATCCACTGGGTTGTCACCATTGTCGTCCCACATAATTGTGTGAGGAAGAACCTGCTAGTGAAGCATCCAAACCTGACTTCAAGTCTCATTGCGCAACTCATGTATACTGATATAGTAGAGAAGAAAGATATGGAAGCAAAACACATCCAGACAGCAGTGAAGGTCAGATGGAATTATGTCATTCCTTATGGGAAGGCTTGGAGGGCTAAGCCGAAGGCGATTGAGGAAAGGTTTGGGACGTTCTTCGACTCATATGATAATGTTGTCCGTCTCACAGGCATCTTTGAAGGAGAGGAATCCCGGCACTTATGTGAACGTACAACACATGAGGTTGTTGAGTATACCAGATTACAAGGTGTTGAAACGAGTGTTCTTCTCTTTTGCTATGTGCATTGAAGCTTTCCGGCATTGTCCTCCTGTTATGTTTGTGGATGGTACATTCTGACCGGTCAAGATAGAGGGCAAATCCTGACTGCTATTGGTGTGGACGGGAACAATCAAATCATCCCACTTGCCATGGCATTTGTGGAGGGTGAGAACTTTCTCAGCTGGGTATGGTTCTTCCGCCAAGTGAAAATTGCCATCGTGAAGGACCGACCAAACGTGTGTGTCATTCATGACAGACATGCTGGTATATTGAAGGCCGTGAAGACACTTCGTAATCCAACATATGACGAACCAACACCTTGGAGGGACTTGCAGAGCCGGTGGTGCATGCGCCATCTTGGGGCTAATTTTTTCTCACAGTTCAAGAACAAGCGGTTGATGAACTTGTTCAAAAAATTATGCAAGCAGAGCCAGCAGCGCAAATACGAATTTATTTGGTCAAAACTAGATGAGTTTACTAAGAAGCAGGTCCGTGCAAGGAAGAAAATGGAAGAAGATCAAGTTAAATTAGCAGCACTCATCGCGGAGCTAGAGGAGCCAGTAGGTCTTTGTGACTTGCCCGAATTGACCCTCCTAATACTACGAGAAAGAAGGGAAGGGCAATAAAGAATTTTTCTGAGTGGATAGAGAAAGAGCCTCCAAGTGAATTGGTCTTTGCTGCATGACACACATGGAGCTAGGTATGGCCATATGACAACCTATCTCGCAGAGGTGTATTACTTTGTGCAGAGAGGGAATAGAGCATTGCCACTCACAGCTATTGTGGAGGCTGTATTCCATGGCACTTTGAGATATTTCAGAGAAAGGCACGAGTTAGCAAAGAAGCATATTGAAGATAATCAGAACACACCTTATTGTAGCCGTGTCATGGAATACATGGAAAAGAAGATAGAGAAAGCAAAGAAGCACCTTTGTCGGACTCATAGGGAATCAAGAAAGGAGGTATGAGGTTCAGCTTCCTACCGATGGTTTTGGTTCTGGAAATGAGGTGAAGACACACGAGGTAAAAATTGAACGGAATTTTATCCAACGTGTGAGTGTACATGCAACAAACCGAAGTTGTTGCACCTACCTTGCTCTCATGTGTTGGCTGCACTGTGGCAGTTGAGTTGGATGCTATCACATTCGTGTCCCAATACTATTTAAAATAGGCAGTGCTCAACACCTGGACAGGCGAGATGACAGGGTTTAGAGTCGTCGGCAATTTCAACAAGGTAAACGACGGTGAGAGTATACATCCCGCATCCAGACCTTCGGCGAACAAGTAGTGGCAGACGAAAGGCCCGTCGCATCCGGAACGATATGGACCAGTCTGAAGCTGGTGGAGCAACCAGGCAATGTTTGTTATGCGCGGCTTATGGGCATCGATAGAAAGCACCGGGGCGCCCTATTGGAAGCGGGCAACAACTTAGACGTGTTGGTCACTCGTACCCCAAAGACTAACTGGCTGATACACGATTCATGGGTTGATAGGTATGTATGCATATAATGGAGTCCAAATGATGACTTACTATCTTTGACATACTTTTCATAGCCGCTAACAATCTTTTTATTCTGTAGGTTAAGTTGGGCTGTACTTCTACCCTTGGCACGGCTGGTTCAGGATACATTGGATGAGTGGATTGATGGTCCGGACTTAGATGAGGCAGGTGAACCGGTCTTGATTACACAAGAGGCAAGTGAAACGTTTCTCTTCGACAAGTCACTCCTTACCGCTTAGTAGATAGATGGAGGCCGAGACACATACGTTTCACTTTCCATGGGGAGAGATGGCGCCTACTTTACAGGATGTGTCTTACTTGTTGGGATTACCTCCGGCGGTCTTTGCCCGGTCCCTTAGAGGCAGAATCTGGGTGGCAACAGCGATGCAGGCCCGTTTTTGGCTGCGGTCCCGACTGCTAGGGCCATAGACAACGATCCTCATGGACCTCTTTTTAGATGGTTGAGCCAGTTTGGTAACCATCACGGCCACTTAAACAAATGTTGTTTTTTAGTTGCCCGATTTTCATACAATTATTACGTTTCTATGTAGATTGTCTCGTTAGGATATCCCGATGTTCAGTTGTCGGAGGCACAGATTGACCAGTCCCTAGAGGCATATATTCTTTGGCTTTTCGGCAAGACGATGTTTACGGAGAACCACGTGACCACTGTCGATGCACGACTCATCGATATTGCACGAGAGATAGCTGACGCACGTTGCCCTGCGGATATTCTACAGAGGAGTTTTGGTTCTGCTGTGTTAGCGGCTACGTACAGAGGCCTGTGCAAAGCTTGCTTGTTGAAGTCTAGAAAATCTGGTGTTGTTGGATGTCCATTATTGTTGCAGCTCTGGTCATACGAGAGATTCCCTATTGGACGACCCTATGTCTACGTTGATAAACCTTTTGGTTTGGAGGACTTAGCTGGGGCTTATGTGCCTGTTATCGGCGACTTACCTACTATGGGATCTGTTTGGGCACGACGAGAGGTACTTTTATATTAAGTAACAATTAATTCAATTATTTCTCGCCAGTCAATAGTATTACTAATGCTTATTTGTTGTCATGCAGAGACAGTTTGCGCATAGTCGGGTTAGGGGATGCTACCCGTCCTTCACGGCGCAGTTTGATAGTTTGCACGAGGATCAAGTTATCCGGGAGCCATACTCGGCTCGAGCTATATCATCGAGGTACCCAGTTGGGATTTCTGGATTATGCACTAGAGATCGGCACTTTTGGATGACCAAGGCCAAGTTGGTGTTCGATGTGACGGTTGAGGAGATGTCTCTTCATAGGGTGATGAGACAGTTCGGTCCAGATCAAGAGCCTGAGATTCCAGATATTCCACACTTGCCAGACCACGTGCACAAGTAAGTACTAATACTATTTTAGTTGTCAGCTATACATTCATAATATACCTAATCATGTATCACGCATGTCAATATCGAGGGACAATCGCCTCGGAGGAAACAAGTCCATGGCTTCTTGGCTTAAGAGTATTACCCTTACGTTGTGAATGGACTACCGCTGCGACAAATATCTGGGGTGAGGTTCGGGCCTTTAACTGGGAAATGTTCGGGTTGTATCTGCAGCGTTACCGGCATACAACGAGGATCTACTTGGTTCCATCAGCTGCTCCTGATCAGATCGAAGCCCCTCTCACCAGCGATATGTATCCAACTGCCTCTGTTATGGGAACCAGACACCACGCGGTAAATGCCTTGGTTCTTATATGTTGAGTCTTTTGTTAATCTGGCCATATTCGCTTGGGTGTCTATTCGTGGTGTCTATCATACAACGAGGATATAATTGGTTAACTCTTCATCTACTGTGGTGACTTGATAGTACAGCGCGAGAGGAGGTTTCCGCTTTAATGCGGCGCTTTCGGAGGGGAGAAACTATCCCACCGCGAGAGGGCGTCTCATGGTTGAGGCGTCTGATGACAAGCTCTCTGGATTTACGCAGCTATTACGTGTAGACGGTCTTTGGATGTTGCACTTCCTCCTCCAAAGACATCGTCCGCCACGTCCCTCTCATGCAGCATTGTAACCACGACCCTCTGTGCACCGTTCACAACCACGACCTTTTGTGCACCGTGCAGAACCTCATCCTTCACAGCCAGGGAGCTCTTCCTGGCATGAGCCACCTCCTTCACAGCCAGGGAGCTCTTCCTGGCATGATCCACCTCCTTCACAGCCAGGGAGCTCTTCCTGGCATGAGCCACCTCCTTCACAGCTAGGGAGCGCTTACTGGCATCAGCAGATGGAACTAGGTAACCCTACTCACTACATTCTTTTCAACAGAGTAGTAATCGTTCATGCATTTGTATCAATTTTACATGTTTTACTTTACCGCAGCGGCAACCAGTCATAACCGTTCATGCATTCAGGCAGTCACCCATCCTTAGTGGTGGTGCTGATTACTTTGAGGGCGACCGCGAGGATGATGACCATGCTACAATCATTTATGGCTTCTCGCAGACAGTGTTTCACACTCCACCACCACCACCGACGCAGGAGACATGAGACCGTGATGCACGAGGTTAACTATGGTCGTGGTTATCGCGAGCCTCGTCCACCGCCTCAGCGCTTATCGCCTTCCGTCCTCGCTTGAGGAAGACCCAGACTGTCGCCGTCCCCGCAGTGATATGCTTATCTATCTATGTATGACTCATTATCTATGTTAGTTTCAGACTATTCGCATATGTGTGTCAAGATTTATGTATGAGACATGCTTCATGCATGTGTTACTATCGCACTTCCTTCTATCTCGATCAGAGACATATATTGTTTTATGTATGCGAGAGACATATTACTATTAATTCGCATTCTTATTCGATTACATTTCCAAATAGATTACAACCGATAATTAAGATACAAGTACATCTGAATTAAACGGTGCAGCTGAACTTGTGCAATACATCTTACATACTACAAAATGAAATTCAGATAGAACATAATGCCCTACAATAATACAATACAAACTAATAATGCAAATACATCTGAATGAAACGGTACAACTGGAATACATCTTACATACTACATGAAGTCATCATAGTCATCCTCCGTTGATGCAGCCCTCTTGCCCTTGACGATGCGGTCCTCTTGCCCTCCGTCGATGCGTAACGCTTGCCCTTCTTTGGATGCGAGAACTCTTGCCCTTCGAGGATGCGTAAGTCTTGCCTTTGGACGATGCGTAACTCTTGCCCTTCGACGATGCAGAACCCGGAAGCGGCGGCATGAAGATATCTTCATCCTCCTCGCTCTCCTCGACCATAAAATGTATTCTTTGCTGCAGTCCTTCTGAAAGTTTCACTCTTCGGCTCCACTACCTTCTTCCACCTTTCATGCAACCTAAGAAGTTCTTGACGTACCTCCTCATAGGTCCTTTCAGGCCACCCAGACCTATGTAATTTGTGAGCCAACTCATTCATTATGGTGTCACTACCGGTGAGTTCGTCCCATGGAACTATCCTATTGTCCATCCTGAAATCGGTAACTAGACGCAGAAGAGTGCTGCTCATCCCAGGGTGTAAACTACGATCGAATGGATAATGGGACATCTTGACTACACTACACTGGAATGCTTATCCACCTTCATGAAGGGGTTCTATAGATCTGAGGAGAAAATGGCGAGAAAGAATAACTGCGGTATGGCGGGAAAGGGTTGGCGGGAAAATAAGGCGGGAAGGGATTGGCGGGAAAATAAGGCGGGAAGGGATTGGCGGGAAACGGGTGGCGGGAACATATGGCGGGAAGGGGTTGGCGGGAAACGGGTGGCGGGAACATCTGGCGGGAAGGGGTTGGCGGGAAACGGGTGGCGAGAAAATACATTTCAGCATGAGCCATGCAACTTCGGCCTACACGAGACCGAAGTAGTACTTTTCGGCCTAGACTTGACCAAAAAGTCTATTTCGGCCAAGGGTTGACCGAAAAGTAACTTTTCGGCCAGGTGCCCCACTCTTCGGCCAAGTGATGGCCGAAAACCCTACTTCGGCCTAACTGTGGCCGAAAACTTCTACTTCGGCCAAAGGATGGCCGAAAACTACTACTTCGGCCAGAAGATGGCCGACGGGCTACTAGTTTTGGTTTTTTTTGCATTTCGTCCTATAGTTTTCGAAAATGCTATAAAATATATCATAGTTTTGAAAAAAAAATCCAAGCTAATGTTCTTCATTGCGCCAATTGTGGAGGGTATCTCTCCAGACAGTAGGTTTCCTGACAACTGAACATACCCTAAGGCCGTTCGTAATGGTGAAGTTACTGGAAGTATGTCATATCCCATGAGGAGCCTGTTCCACATTGTTAGGCAGTTCTTCTGGGACATCATCATTGATTCAACAAAGTCAAACTCTAGATAACTCGCTGGCACCCACTGGTACACAGGTAAACATTTACTCGTCGCAGACTTGATCAGTGAAGGATTGCTTCGATTCTTGACAAAGATTGGACTGGGATTCCTCCCCATACTTGCCATCTCCGGTGGGATTTTGCCGGATATCCTGTTTCCAACAAGGTTGAGCCAGAGCAGGCTAGTACAGTTTCCTATCTCCCTTGGGATCTCTCCTGAAAGTTGGTTCTCAGCCAGCATCAACAAGAGAAGCGATGTCAGATTACCAATCTCTGGTGGGATCTTGCCAGAGAGGCTGTTGAATGACAAGTCGAATGCTTGGAGCCTCATAAGCTGTCCGTACGATGGTGGGATTTTACCAGAGAAGTTATTATATGCAAGCACGAGGGATTCGATGCTCATCATGCTAGCAATTTCGCTAGGAAGCTTGCCGGAGAATCTGTTAAGCTGAGGTCAAGGAAGATGAGGTTTGGCAACTGTAGAATGCCAGAGGAGACAATGCCTCCACTGTAATTATTCTCTTGAAGTGCAAGGCTCTTCAGGCTCATCAATTTTCCGAGGACTTGTTGCACCTCCCCTCCAAAATTATTGTCACTGATCTCTAGAAATTTTAGGTTGGTGCAGTTCATCAACTCAAGTGGTATCTTGTGATGGAGCTGGTTGCTCGAGAGAACTAGCTCCTCCAGCCCCGCGATCGAGCCAATTCCTAGTGGTATAGATCCACCAAAGTTGTTGTTCCATAAGGACAGGGATCTCAAGTTTGAGCAATTGGCAATTGAATTTGGGAAATTGCCAGACAATTGGTTGCTGGAGATGTCCATAACCTGCAGCTTGCACCCCTTGGGAAACGTGCTAGAAGGAATGCTCCCTGTGAGGTTGTTCTTCGCGGCTTTAAACTGTGTAAGCTTTTCGATCCCTTCCCATACAGCCTTTCAAGTGAATTGGTTCCAGCTAAGATCAATGTCAGCGAGCTTGGTGCAGCCACTGAACAACCCACTTATCCTGCCTGTGAGGTTATTGTTGGAGACCGTGATGACACTGAGGTTGCCGCAGATGGCCGGGAAGTTTGTCCTAATGTCGCCCTGGAACTGATTCTGAGATAGATCTGTGCGAGCGAGGAAACGTCTTACCCTGCTGGGGCGACGTGTTTCATGTTATATAGTAGGGAGCCAAAATCCTAGAGGCATACAACATGCGGTTACAAGAGATAAGACTTGGGAGAGAAGAAAGGAGAAGATGGTTACATGAATATCTCATACAAACTACCTCCCAGTCTATATCTCTATCATATCTCGAGATAAACACGGCAACATGGCCCGGCCCGCATATGTATGATGTTTGACACTCCCCCTTAATCACAACTTCATCAGGTTGAGATTATGCTTAAATTCTTCAAAGTTTCTGATAGGCAGGGCTTTAGTAAACCCATCTGCAACTTGATCTCTGGAATGAATGAACCGAATATCAAGCTGTTTCCGTGCAACTCTTTCTCTGACAAAGTGAAAATCTATCTCTATGTGCTTTGTCCTGGCATGAAAAACTGGGTTTGCAGATAAGTAGGTAGCACCAAGATTATCACACCATAAGCAAGGAGCTTGGGAACTTTTGATACCAAGTTCTCGCAGCATTGATTGAACCCATATGATTTCAGCTGTAGCATTTGCCAATGCCTTGTACTCTGCCTCTGTGCTAGACCTAGACACTGTGGCCTGTTTTCTTGCACACCAGGAAATCAAGTTAGGTCCAAAAAATATGGCAAACCCACCAAGAGAGGCGTCTATCATCTAGACAGCCTGCCCAGAATCGAGAAAGCACTAACAAGCGTTCGGGAAGACTTGCTGAAGTTGAGACCAATGTTCAGAGTATGTTTGACATATCCGACAATACGTTTTGCAGCAGTCCAATGAACGATGGTGGGTGCATCTGACCGACATACCTTGTTGACAGCAAAAGAAATATCGGGCCTTGTTAAAGTCAAGTATTGTAATGCACCTACCAAACTTACATACTTTGTACTATCTTCTTGAGACAAGAGTTGCCCTTTAGTGAGAGATAGCTTTTCCGAAATTTGGATAATGGAGTGAAAGAGGGTTTACACCCTTGCAAGCCTGCCTTCCTTACCAAGTCAGTTGCATACTTTTCTTGGGAGAGATGAAGTCCATCCTTGTGTTTCTTCACCTCAATTCCAAGGAAGAAATGCAAATCTCCAAGATCCTTGAGAGCAAATTCTGCACTTAAATCTTTCAACAATGATGCAATGGCCTCACTAGAGGAGCTCGTAACAATAATATCATCAACATAGATGAGAACAAAGATGCATGTATTGAGCTTATTGTAAATAAATAGTGAGGTGTCTGACTTGGAAGGAACAAAACCAAGTGATTGCATCTTGTGACCGAGACGGAGTACCATGCCCTTGGAGCTTGCTTCAAGCCATAAAGTGCTTTATCAAGCTTGCAAACAAATGAGGGATTAGACTTGCTCTCAAACCCAGGAGGCTGTTTCATATACACCTATTCTTCCGAACACCATGAAGAAAGCAGCGTTACATGCGTCTAGCTGTCTGAGACTCCATCCTCTGGACACAGACAATAGATGTAACAAGACGAATGGTAGCAGCTTTTACAACAGGACTAAATGTATCCTCATAGTCAATACCATATCTTTGCTTAAAACCTTTAGCAACAAGCCTAGCCTTGTATCTATCAATAGTGCCATCCGATTTCCTTTTAACTCTGAACACCCACTTGCAATCTATAAGATTTTTACCTCTCCGTGGAGGAACTAAATGCCATGTTTCATTTTTCTTCAGTGCAACATATTCTTCCATCATTGCCTTTTTCCACTTATCATCTCCAAGTGCCTCATCCAAGTTCTTTGGTTCGGCATGCTCATCTGTAGAACAAACAAGACCATATTTGCTTAGATTTTTGTAATTAATGGGTTGAGTTACACCTCTTTGTAGCCGCGTGAGCCGCTTTGGACTGTGCTACAGATTCAGCCGGGCGCAGAGGATCGAGGCATGCACAGAGTCCACAGCACGGGCGATCCCGAGGCGGATTCAGCGGACACACGCGCCGGATCTTCTGTGGATGGAGCATGTGATGGCGGAGTTGAATCAGCCGCAGAGGATCCCGGCGCTCCTCCTGCCGCGCCAGTAGGCTCATTATGAGCCAATGATTGCGTGGGGTTACGAGGATCAGCGCCGAATCCCGCGCCCTTCTGACTGGTCGGGTCGGCGCTGGAACCTGCGCCCACGCCTGCGCCGGTCGGCTGCACCTGGTCCCTCGCACCGGTCGGTTGGACCTGGGCCCGCCTCTGGTAGCAGCGTGATTGGTCGGGAAACCGCGCTACCGCGCCGCCACCATCGGGGCCGCCTCGTGGCGTCGGGAGCCACCGGCCGGGTCGGATCCACACGCACGGAAGATTCCGCGCGAGCTGGCTGGCCAGCGTCTGCCAGTAGCGGATCCCGGTCTAATCTTACAGGCGATTGATTCGGTCTTGAACCGAGGAGGATTTGCTCCCCAAATCTGGACACAACCAATATGGCACTTGAGGACCATTTTGTGCATGATTTTCTTCGCTGATTGCTTCTGCAACATCACAAGGGATCTCGGGTGCATCATTAGGAGAGTCAGTCAACATTAAATCATCACAAGTAATTCCCCCATGATCAAGGCCGGTGAGAGAGGGAGGTAGAAGTAGAATTTCTTTGCGAAGTAAGGCACCGGCATTGGGATGAAGATCAGCGAAAGGAAACTTTGTTTCATCAAAAACAACATCACGGGAGATGTAGACTTGTCCTGTGGACGCATCTAGGCACTTGACACCTTTGTGTTGGGCACTATACCCAAGAAATACACATTGCTTTGATCGAAACATAAGTTTGCGTTGATTGTATGGACGGAGATTAGGCCAACATGCACACCCAAAAACACGTAGAGACGTGTAGTCAGGTTTGGCGTGGAGCAGCCGTTCTATGGGAGTTTCATTATTGATAACGCGACTAGGGAGCATGTTAATGATGTGAACAGCCGTGAGAAAGGCTTCATCCCAGAATTTTAAAGGCATGGAGGCGCCAGCTAAGAGAGCTAGGCCGACCTCAACAATGTGCCTGTGCTTGCGTTCAGCAGAGCCGTTTTGTTGGTGAGCATGAGGGCATGACACATGATGAGAGATTCCAAGAGTTTGGAAGAAAGAGTTTAATTTCTCATACTCTCCCCGATCGGATTGGACAGCAAGTATCTTGCTATCAAATTGACGTTCAACGAGTGCTTGAAAGTTCTTAAAAACTTGAAAAACATCGGATCTTTTCTTAAGAAGATAGATCCAGGAGAATTTACTATAGTCATCAATAAAACTGACGTAGTATGTGTGTCTACCTACTGAGTTGGGGGCAGGACCCACACATCGGAAAAATTAATTGCAATGGTTTGATAGACACCTTTGGTGGATACAGGATAGGGTAGCTGATGACTCTTAGCTCGTTGACAGGAATCACAAATAGTTTCAATATTACGCTCACCAACAAACGGGAGTTTATTTTTCCTAAGTAAATTTTCAACTAAAGAAAAAGAAGCATGTCCTAAACGATCATGCCATCGTGTGGATGAAAGCTTGATAGCACCACAAGCTTGTTTATTCAGTCTCCTAAGCTCCGGAATCAACGGGTAGAGTCCACGAACGCATCTACCTCGATAGAGAATTCTCCTCGTCACCTGATCCTTGATCAAAAAGAAGTAAGGGTGAAACTCAAGGAAGACATGATTATCAAGAGCAATTCTATGGACAGAGAGGAGATTTTTGTCGGCATTAGGGACATGCAAAAATTTTCTAAGATGGATTCTACGAGAAGGGATACTAAAACTTGAATGACCAACGTGACTGATTTTCATACCTTCACCACTAGCCGTGTGGATTTGGTCCTTGCCGCGGTATTTCTCCTTCATGGTTACCTTCTCGAGCTCGTTGGTGATGTGATTTGTGGCGCCACTATCGACGTACCAGTTGGTGTCGACGCCATAGGAGCCATCAGCAGCCGCCGCCACCTTGTCATCGTCTTGGGAGGAGTCGTCATCCTCATCATAGCGGTACCAGCAATCCTTTGCTGTGTGCCCCAGCTTGCCACATATCTGGCAGCGAGGAGCATCAGGGCGTCTTGTGAGGTTGCCGCCGCCCTTGGCGAAATCGGTTGTTGGAGGAGACACGCCCGCCGTTGCGGGAGTTGGGGCCGCCACCGTTCCCGCCTCCACTGGACCTCCCCGCCACGGGAGAAGCTGCCACGAGAGGAGCCACCACGACTACGGGAGGCTGAGTTTGCGGAAGACTTGAAGCCGCCGCCACCGGAGCCGTGGAAGTGCACCATCCTCTGATCAAAGTTGGAGAGCATCGCGAACAGCTCGTCGAGGGTGACAGGGGTCACGCGAGCGTCGAGAGCAGAGATCAGAGGCTGATAGTCAGCGTCGAGGCCGTGGATGATGTAGGAGATGAGCTCGTCGTCGAGGATCGCCTTGCCCGCCGCGGCCAGCTCGTCGGCGTAGCCACGCATGTTGGCGAAGTAGGAGGCGACGGAGAGGTTGCCCTTCTGCGCATTGATGAGAGAGGTGCGAATATTGTTGATGCGACTTACTGATTGTGACGAGTACATGCCAGCGAGCGTCGTCCAGAGCGCGCCCGCGGTGGTGACCGTGGTCACCGTGAGGAGCACCTCCTTTGTGAGGTTGCTCAGCAGGTAGCCAAGGACCTGCTGGTCCTCCCGGACCCAGATTGGGTGGAGAGGGTTGGGCGTTGAAGTCTGCTTGCCTTCCTTGTCGGTGGTGATGAGCAGCTTCGCCGGTTCCGGCTGGGTGCCGTCGACATAGCCGAAGACCCCGGCGCCGCGCAGTTGAGGGATCATCTGCGTGCGCCACAGCACGTAGTTCGTGCGGGATAGCTTTTCCGTGACCTGGCCAGTGAGGTTAGCCGAGAGGGAAGCGCTGGAGGAGGAAGACATGGTGGCTTCGGCACAGATGGTTTTGGTAGCTAGATGAATCGAAGAAGAGGGGCTCTGATTACCATGTGCGAGCGAGGAAACGTCTTACCCTGCTGGGGCGACGTGTTTCATGTTATATAGTAGGGAGCCAAAACCCTAGAGGCATACAACATGCGGTTACAAGAGATAAGACTTGGGAGAGAAGAAAGGAGAAGATGGTTACATGAATATCTCATACAAACTACCTCCTAGTCTATATCTCTATCATATCTCGAGATAAACACGGCAACATGGCCCGGCCCGCATATGTATGATGTTTGACAAGATCTAGTATGCGTATGTTGATCAGGGTGGACACATCAAGGGTGCCACCGATGAGGTTGCTTGATAAGTTGAGGTACCGGAGGCCCCAGCAGTGCTTGAGATCAGGATGGAGTTGACCAGTGATACTGTTTTTTGAGAGATCGAGGTGCGTGAGCCTGGTGAGGCGCGAAAAGTTACCGAAGGATGGTCCGACAATGTTGGAACTCGAGAGGTCGAGATAAGTGACACGCCCTGCTGCATCACATTCAACGCCTTGGAGACGGCACGGCGAGGTCTCTGTCTCAGACCAGGTGTCATAGACGCCACGGTTGATTGGGTTTTGCGCCTTCAGGAAGTTCTTCAGCTCATGGAGCACCTCCTTGTCACTATGCCCAAGAATCACCTCAACTGTTGCGCCAAATTAAACCAGAGGCAATTAGTTAGGATTAAGCAGTAAATTTACAGTGTGATCATACAAACAAGCGCCATACCGATGATAAGTGCTTGGCAAAAGGCTCTCAGAATACGTTGAAAAACGGCCATGGAGGATAAAGAAACAAGTGACTTCTGTTTGCAGCTTGTACAACAGCTTTATTGGTTCCCATCCTTGTGGAAAAAGAGCATTCATCTCCAAAATTGTGTGGCCAATTCTGGGATTTCACCATCATGAAAGTGTCTTTGGGGCCAAGGCAACCAATCACCTAGTTATTTGTCTTTGGGGGCAGTCGAACTAGCCAAGTACATGTGCCCTATAGTGGATGTTTGGATCCTTCCCTCCGCTGGAACTAGATTTATTGGATATGTAGAATTCTCCAATATTCATCTGTTATGTTGGTTCTTCTCCAAAGTTGTTTGGAAGCTCCTGAGGTACCTCTTATCTGGCAGTCGTCAATTTTCCTGGACAGAAGAATTTTTGTTGTGATCTCAATGTTTGGCCGCTTCAGTTCTAGAATATTTCTTATTTGCGTTTGCTGGAAATGAATGTCTTGTGCGGTGTCACTCTGCCTGTGAGCTACAACCTTTTTTATATTTTTAGCATTAAAAAGACAAAATAATAAGATATAGATCGCTGTAAGAGAATATATATTTAGTTAAATCCCATAAATATTAGATATATTCATCTTTGATACTCAAGTTTGTTACTCTTACTCCCTCCGGTTCATATTAGTTGTTGCTGAAACGGATGTATCTAGACGTATGCCAGTGCTAGATACATCCATTTGAGCGACAACTAATTTGGGTCGGAGGGAGTAGTTAATTTACGCAGCTAACTATATATTTTAAGTAGGATAAATGTTTATTATAATCAAAAGTTTTCCTATGATTTAAAACCTGAAGGGCTATTTTGATTTTTCTAATAAAAATCAAATTTAATAATAATGGGTATGTTTTAATGGGTTTATATAATCATGAGGCATGAGCTACTCTTTAGTTTTGCTGTTTGATATTTAGTTATCTTAGAAAGGCATATTACACACCTATACATTGTTATCTAAAATTGTGGCCAAAGGACCATCTTCTCCAAAATTGTGTGGCCAATTCTGAGATTTCACCATCATGAAAGTGTCTTTGGGGCCAAGGCAACCTTTACATGGTTACCTGTCTTTGGGGGCAGGCAAACTGGTCAAGTATAGCTACCCTATAGTGGATGTTTGGATCCGGAACCTAATTAATTGGGTATTTAGAATTCTCCAATATTCATTTGTTCTGTTGATTCTTCTCCAAAATTGTGGCCACAAGTGCATTGTTCTCCAAAATTGTGTGGCCAGTTCTCATATTTCACCATCATGAAAAGTGCCTTTGGGGCCAAGGCAACCGTTCATGTAGCTACCTGTCTTTAGGGGCAGGCAAACTGGTCAAGTATAGCTGCCCTGTAATGGATGTTTGGATCCTTCCCTTTGTGGGAACCGGATTAATTGGGTATTTAGAATTCTCCAATATTCATCTATTCTGTTGATTTTTCTCCAAAGTTGTTTGGAAGTTCCTGGGAAATGTCTTATCCCACAGTCGTCAGTTTTCCTGGACACAAGAATTTGTGTTGTGATCTCAATGTTTGGCCCCTTCAGTTCTGAGATGTTTTTTATTTGCATTTGCTTGAAATGAATGTCTTGTGCAGCATCACTCCGCCCGTGAGCTACAACCCTTTTTATATTTTTAGCATTAAAAAGACAAAATTGTAAGATATACATCGCAGTATGAGAATATACATTTAGTTAAATCCCATAAATATTAGATATATCCATCTTTGATATTCAAGTTTGTAAGTTAATTTACACAGCTAACTATACTTTTAAGTATTATTATAATCTGGTAAAATTTGGGGGAATTTTTTTTCATGAGTCTCCCCTGGACCCCCTCTTCCTTTTATTCCTCCTTTTCAGTTTAGTCCCCGTACAACCTGAGAGTTACAAAAAAATCAAACGCAAAAAACAAAACAAAAAATACCCACAAAAAACCTGAGAGTTACAAACACACACGCGCACACCAACACCCCCCCCCCTCAAGATGGGCTAATCTATCATGCTTCTCAAATTACGAATCGGTGAACATTATGTGAGCTAATTTACATGTGTCATATAGATGGCCTTTGCAGAATCAAGTTAGTAGTTTGCCTGTTTTATTCGCACTATATAAAATCTTTGCTGTCTTCAACCAGTTTGAATTCTCATTTGTAAGTACTGATCCCTGGTCGATTCATTAATTGCCATTTGCTAAAATAGAGATAAATTCTGGCCTAAGCATATTACTTTGATGAGGGCTTCGAGCAAACAAACATTGCTTTTGTAAATCCTTAAGTCCCTTTGTACTGAACATTTTGATCAAAAGTTATGAACTTGTTTCTCGTATATGTATTGTTCTTTGCAACCCTTAGCTCGAAAACTGAACTGCTTCTATGATCCAAATCAAGCACTCGTGCTAGTCACTAGTCAACCAAATATGGTCAACAAATAACAGCCTAATGCAATTCGCTCCTGTTGAAAGCAAACTATTCTTGTGATATACTGTCAGGTAGTGTATTTAAAAGCCACTACCTGCTTAGCTCACACAAAGACACTTTTTGTCAAATTTCTCGGTTCCCACCCAGAGTTAGAACTTCCATATATTTTGTCACTGGTGCCGCGTTGCTGCAATAGGCTATGACATACTATACTTGGACTGGTGTATTTAAAAGTCGGCTTAGCTCATACAAAGTAGCAAAAGATACTATCCGGCAAAACTGGTTGTTCAGTAACAAAGAAGTGTACCTTCTAAATATTTATTCTATTCTGAAAGGCAAATGATAATTCAACCAAGTTGTAGGAGGAGCATGTTGAACGCCCTATCACCTTACCATCAAAATGGTTTTATTGCGGAAAGGTAACGATGTTTCGACCAAGTCATTCGATGAAAATGTTGAACGCTCAATCGTCTATCTCCTTAAAGAAGTGTTGGTATCATTCCCTTGACCTCAACACCAACATTTCTCTTGTCCACCGGAAATTAGTACTTTTGTACATTTCATCATTTGTGTCACAATAGGTAATATTATGTTCATAATTGTGATATAACGGTGTATATAATGTCACTGCCTTCTTAGCTGACACAAAAGACTATTTGACAAAAGTCTCTTTGAAAAACAAAGTATACCTCCTAAGAAACAATGTTCCACGAATGGGAAATGATGTTTCTTGTCGACAAGAACGCTCAGCTATTTATTCCCTTTAATGTGTTGGTAACATGCCATTGGTCATTTTTTTAGTAAACTGCATTTGCTACCATGGTTACCTTAATCTGCAGTATGATTCCAGAAAGAACAATGTATTGGAAAATCAGGAAGCAGGTCACGCTTCTAAATTTTCAATCACATGGGATATCGTAAATACTAGGTGATTTTTCGTTAATTCCTCAGAGTAAACAAGATTACAACACAACGGTTGTTTATAAAGGTAACAATAGATCGATCAATCTTCATTAAGGAGAAAGCATATAACAAAGTGCGTACATTGCAACAAACACGTGTACCCATGGGCACACACCTCTTTCTACTTCAAAGATATCCTGCAGTTGGTGATTTTACGTAATGCAATACTGTATAGATACACGAAGCTCTTAAGCTCTCTGATAACAAAGGTGGCAGAGAAGCAAACACGGAATGTAACTACTAACACAGTGATCTCTTCATTTGTAGGATGCTTTTTTGTACCATACGAAGAGGGCTGGTTGTCATTTGAATGAGAGTTGGGAGTCACAGGTGAGTGGAAAGATAAGAGTGGATCACCAAGGAAAGACTGCTCATTGAAAGAGGAGAGTTGCCCAGTGTTTGGGACCTCTCCTGAGAGAAGCGGGTTGTACAAAACGTTGAATGTACTTAGTTTACACAGCTTGCCTAGGCTTGATGGGAGTGCACCGAAGAAATTATTCCAGGACAAAACGAGACTCTCGAGAGAATTCAGGTGACCCACCGTGAATGGAATCTGACCAGAAAAAGAATTGTTGGATAAATTTAGAGCAACTAGTTGCATCGAACTAATTTCTGATGGTAGGTGTCCAGAGAGCCGGTTGCCATCAAGCAGGAGCAAGCTAATGTTCTTCATTGCGCTAATTGTGGAGGGTATCTCCCGCTCGATGGGTTTCTGATAGCTGAACATATCCTAAGGCTGTTTGTAATGGTGAAGATACTGGAAGTATGTCATACCCCATGAGTAGCCTGTTCCACATGGTCGGGCAGTTCTTCTGAGACATCATCATTGATTCAACAAGGTCAAACTCTGGATAACTTGCTGGCACCCACCGATAAACAGCAAAACATTTACTCATGGCAGACTTGATTAGTGAAGGATTTCTTTGGTTCTTGGCAAAGGTTGGGCTGGGGTTCCTCCCCATATTTGCCATCTCAGGCGGAATTTTTTCGGATATCTAGTTTCCGACAAGGTTGAGCCAGAGCAAGCTAGTACAGTTTCCTATCTCTCTTGGGATCTCTCCTGAAAGTTGGTTCCCAGCCATCATCAACAAGAGAAGCGATGCCAAGTTACCAATCTCTGGTGGGATCTCGCTGGAGAGGTTGTTGTACTATAACTCCACTGTTTGGAGCCTCAAGGGCCGACCATATGATGGTGGCATTTTGCTAGAAAAGTTATTATTTGCAAGCACAAGGGATTCGATGCTTGTCATGCTAGCAATTTCATTAGGCTGCTGGAGAATTTGTTAAAGCTGAGGTCAAGATAGATGAGGTTTGGCAACTGTAGAATGCCAGAGGAGATAATCCCTCCACTGTAATTATTCCCTTGAAGCACAAGGCTCTTCAGGCTGGTTATTTTTCCAAGGACTTGTTGCACCTCCCCTCCAAAGGTATTGCGACTGATCTCCAAAAAATTTAGGTTGGTGCAGTTCATCAGCTCAAGTGGTATCTTGTGATGGAACTGGTTGCTCGAGAGACCCAGCTCTTCGAGTCCCGCAGTCGAGCCAATGCCTGGTGGTATAGATCCACCGAAGCTATTGTTCCATAGGAACAGGGCTTTAAAGCTTGTGCAATTGGCAATTGAATTTGGGAAACTGCCAGACAATTGGTTGCTGGAGATATCCAGAGACTGCAGCTTGCACCCCTTGGGAAACGTGCTGCAAGGAATGATCCCTGTGAGGTTGTTCGATGTAGCCGTGGACCGTGTAAGCCTTTCGATCCCTTTTCATACAGCCTTTTCGATGAATTGGTTCCAGCTCAGATCAACATCACTAAGCTTGGAGCAGCCACTGAACATCCCACTTATCCTGCCTGTGAGGTTGTTGCCAGAGACAACAATAACACTGAGGTTGCGGCATATGGACGGGAAGTTTGTCCTAATGTCGCCCTGGAACCGATTCTGGGATAGATCCGATGTCGCAGTTGGTCGTGGTGGACACATCAAGGGCGCCACCGATGAGGTTGCTTGATAAGTTGAGGTCTTGGAGACCCCAAAGTGCTTAAGATCTGGATGGAGTGGGCCAGAATACTGTTTGAGAGAGATCGAGGTGTGAGCTGAGTGAGACGTGAAAAGTTACGAAGGACGGCCCAACGATGCTTTGGAACTTGAGAGGTCGAGATAATCGACACGCCCGTGGCGTCCATCCAACGCATTGGTGACGGCATGGCAAGGTCTCGGCCTCTAACCAAGTGTCATAGGCGCCACGGTTGATCGGGTTTTGCGCCTTCAGGAAGCTCTTCAGTTCGCGGAGCACCTGCCTATCACTTTGCCCCAGGATCACCTCAGCTGTTGTAGCAGCGGCAGATTAAATCAGAGGCCATTGTTAGTCTGGATTAAGCAAGAAATGCAATGGAACATGTGACTGATCATACAGGCAGGACGATTCCATTTCCATACATACCGATAATAAGTGCCTGGAAAAATGCAACAAGAATGTGGCGAAAAGCAGCCATGGATCTGAATAAAGACATGCTACATCTTGAGATAGCGTTGGTTTTCCCCGAAGAGGAGAGGGTGATGCAGCAAGTGTAGCGTAAGTATTTCCCTCAGTTTTTTAGAACCAAGGTATCAATCTAGTAGGAGGCTCCTTAAAAGTCCCATGTGCCTACACAAACAAACTGAAAACTCGCAACCAACGCAATAAAGGGGTTGTCAATCCCTTCACGGCCACTTGCAAAAGTAAGATCTGATAGAGATAGTATGATAAGATAAATATATTTTTGGTATTGTATGATATAGATGCAAGAAAGTAAAGATGCAAATAAAAGTAGATTGAAAGCAAATATGATAAGAGATAGACCCGGGGGCCATAGGTTTCACTAGAGGCTTCTCTCGAGAGCATAAGTATTACGGTGGGTGAATAATTACTGTCGAGCAATTGATAGAAAAGCGAATAACTATGACGTTATCTAGGCATAATCATGTATATAGGCATCACGTCCATAACAAGTAGACCGACTCCTGCCTGCATCTACTACTATTACTCCACACATCGACCGCTATCCAAAGATGCATCTAGAGTATTAAGTTCATAAGAACAGAGTAACGCATTAAGCAAGATGACATGATGTAGAAGGATAAACTCATGCAATATGATATAAACCCCATCTTGTTATCCTCGATGACAACAATACAATACGTGTCTTGCAACCCTTTTTGTCACTTGGTAAGAACACCACAAGATTGAACCCAAAGCTAAGCACTTCTCCCATGGCAAGAAAGATCAATCTAGTAGGCCAAACCAAACCAATAATTCGAAGAGACTTGCAAAGATAACTCAATCATACATAAAAGAATTCAGAGAAGATTTGATTAATATCCATAGATAAATCTGATCATAAACCCATAATTCATCGGATCTCGACAAACACGCCACAAAAAGAGATTACATCGAATAGATCTCCACAAGAGAGGGGGAGAACATTGTATTGAGATCCAAAAAGAGAGAAGAAGCCATCTAGCTAATAACTATGGACCCGTAGGTCTGTGGTAAACTACTCACAACTCATAGGAGGGGCAAGGATGTTGATGTAGAGGCCCTCCGTGGTCGATTCCCCCTCCGGCAGAGTGCCGGTGAAGGCTCCAAGATGGGATCTCGCGGATACAGAAGGTTACGGTGGTGGAAATTGTGTTTCATGGTGCCCCTGGATGTTTTCGGGGTCCCTAGGTATATATAGGAGGAAGAAGTACGTCGATGGACGCCCGAGGGGCCCACGAGACAGGGGGCGCGCCCTACAGGGGGGCGCCCTCCTATCTCGTGGAGGCTCCGGTTGTTTCTTGACTTGCACTCCAAGCTCTCCGGATCTTGTTCGTTCCAAAAATCATGTTCCCGAAGGTTTCATTCCTTTTGGACTCCGTTTGATATTCCTTTTCTTCGAAATACTGAAATAGGCAAGAAAACATCAATATGGGCTGGGCCTCCGGTTAGTAGGTTAGTCCCAAAAATGATAATAATGTATAAAATAAAGCCCATAAACATCCAAAACAGGAAATATAATAGCATGAAACAATCAAAACTTATAGATACGTTGGAGACGTATCAAGCATCCCCAAGCTTAATTCCTGCTCGTCCTCGAGTAGGTAAATGATAAAAAGAGAATTTTTGATGTGGAATGCTACCTAGCATAATTCTCAATGTAATTTTCTTTAATGTGGCATGAATGTTCAGATCCAAATAATACAAAATAAAAGTTCATATTGACATAAGAAATAGTAATACCTCAAGCATACTAAGCAAAGTAATCATGTCTTCTCAAAATAGCATGGCCAAAGAAAGTTATCCCTACAAAATCATATAGTCTGGCTGTTGATCTATCTTCATCACACAAAGTATTTAATCGTGCACAACCCCGATGACGAACCAAGCAATTGTTTCATACTTTAATAATCTCAAACTCTTTCAACTTTCACGCAATACATGAGCGTGAGCCATGGACATAGCACTATATGTGGAATAGAATGGTGGTTGTGGGGAAGACAAAAAGGGAGAAGATAATCTCACATCAACTAGACGTATCAACGGGCTATGGAGATGCCCATTAATAGATATCAATGTGAGTGAGTAGGGATTGCCATGCAACGGATGCACTAGAGCTATAAATATATGAAATCTCAACAAAAGAAAACTAGCGGGTGTGCATCCAACTTGCTTGCTCACGAAGACCTAGCGCATTTTGAGGAAGCCCATCATTGGAATATACAAGCCAAGTTCTATAATGAAAAATTCCCACTAGTATATGAAAGTGACAACATATGAGACTTTCATATGAGACTTTCTATCATGAAGATCATGGTGCTATTTTGAAGCACAAGTGTGGAAAAAGAGATAGTAGCATTGTCCCTTCTCTCTTTTTCTCCCATTCTTATTTTTTTCATTTTTTTTCTTTTTTTTCTTTGGCCTTCTCTTTTCTTTTCTTTTTTTGGCCTTTCTCTCCTTTTTTTTCTTTTTTTTCTATGGCCTTCTATTTTTTTTTCTTTTTTTCTTTTTGGCCTTTCTCTTTTTTTTCTTTTTTTTCTTTTTTTTGTAAAGTCCGAAGTCTCATCCCGACTTGTGGGGGAATCATAGTCTTCATCATCCTTCCCTCACTAGGACAATGCTCTAATAATGAAGATCATCACACTTTTATGGATTTACAACTCAAAGCTAGAACAAGATATGACTCTATGTGAATGCCTCCGGCGGTATACCGGGATATGCAATGAATCAAGAGCGACATGTATGAAGATTATGATGGTGGATTTGCCACAAATACGATGTCAACTACATGATCATGCAAAGAGCAATATGACAATGATGAAACGTGTCATAATAAACGGAACGGTGGAAAGTTGCATGGCAATATATCTCGGAATGGCTATGGAAATGCCATAATAGGTAGGTATGGTGGCTGTTTTGAGGAAAGTATATGGTGGGTGTATGGTACCGGCGAAAGTTGCACGGTACAAGAGAGGCTAGCAATAATGGAGGGGTGAAAGGGTGCGTATAATCCATGGACTCAACATTAGTCAAAAGAACTCATATACTTGTTGTAAAAATTTAGAAGTCATCAAAAACCAAAGCACTATGCGCATGCTCCTAGGGGGATAGATTGGTAGGAAAAGACCATTGCTCATCCCCGACTGCCACTCATAAGGAAGGCATTCAATAAATAAAATTGTGCTCCAACTTCATCACAAAGCGGTTCGCCATACGTGCACGCTACGGGAATCACATACTTCAACACAAGCATTCTTTGAATCCATAATCACCCAACTAGCATGACTTAAATATCACTACCTCCATATCTCAAAACAATTATCAAGCATCAAATTGATCATAGCATCCAATTCACTTTCTATGATAGTTTTTATTATACCCAACTTGGATGCTCATCATTCTAGGACCAAATTTGTAACCATAGAAAATACCATGCTGTACTAAGAGACTCTCAAAATAATATAAGTGAAGCATGAGAGACTTGCAATTTCTATAAAATTAATCCACCACCATGCTCTAAAAGATATAAGTGAAGCACTAGAGCAAAAACTATCAAGCTCAAAAGATATAAGTGAAGCACATAGAGTATTCTAGCAAATTCTAATCAAATAGCCTTCTCCCAAAAGGTGTGTTACGGCAAGGATGATTGTGGTAAACTAACAAGCAAATACCAATATAATACACGACGCTCCAAGCAAAACACATATCATGTGGCGAATAAAAATATAGCTCCAAGTAAAGTTACCAATGAACGAAGATTTAAAGAGGGATGCCTTCCCGGGGCATCCCCAAGCTTAGGCTTTTGGCTATTCTTGAATATCTTGGGGTGCCTTGGGCACCCCCAAGCTTAGGCTCTTGCCACTCTTTATTCCATAGTCCATAAAAGCTTTACCCAAAACTTGAAAATTTCACAACACAAAACTCAACAGGAAATCTTATAAGCTCCATTAGTGAAAGAAAACAAAACCACCACATAAGGTACTGTAATGAACTCATTCTTTATTTATTTGGGTGTTAAACCTACTGTATTCCAACTTCCTTATGGTTTATAAACTAATTTATTAGCCATAGAAGCATTGAAATAAGCAAACAACACACGAAAAACAGAATCTGTCAAAAACAGAACAGTCTGTAGCAATCTATAACTAACGCAAACTTATGGAACTCTAAAAATCCTACCAAAATAGGAAGTACTGGAAATTTTGTTTATTGATCAGCAGCAAAAAGAATCAATGAAAAAACACGTATGTGTGAGTTATTGATTTTTTTTCTCGTGAGCGCAAAGTTTCTGTTTTTCAGCAGAGTCAAATCAACCATCATCATAGGTTATCCTATAGGTTCTACTTGGCACAAACACTAAATAAAACATGAAGACACATCTAAACAGAAAGTAGAAGAAAAAAATTATTACTAAACGGGAACAAAAACAAAAAACACAAAGAAAATTGGGTTGCCTCCCAACTAGCGCTATCGTTTAACGCCCCTAGCTAGGCATTGAGATTTCAATGATGCTCACATTAAAGACAAGAATTGAAGCATAAAGAGAGCATCATGAAACACGTGACAAACACATCTAAGTCTAACATACTTCCTATGCATAGTCATATTATAAGCAAACAAATTTGCAAGGCAAGCAAGAACTAGCATATGCAAGGAAGAAGAAAGAAACGATAGCAATCTCAACATGACGAGAGGTAATTTAATAAGATAAAAATTTCTACGACCATATTTTCCTCTCTCATAATAATTACATGTAGGATCATAGGCGAATTCAACAAAATAGCTATCACAAAACATATTCTCAACATGATCCACATGCATGCATAGTTGACACTCTTCCAAGAAAGTGGGATTAACATTAACTAAAGTCATGACCTCTCCAAGCCCACTTTTATCAAAAATTCCATAAGATTGATCAAAATCCAAATATGTGGGGTCTAAAGTTGACACTCTTCCAAACCCACTTTCAATAATATTGTAAACACTATTATCAATCTCATATCCATCATGGGGCTTAAATAATCTCTCAAGAACATAAGAAGAATCACCCCAATCATGATGATTGCAACAAGTAGTAAACATAGAAAAACTAGCATCCCCAAGCTTAGGGTTTTGCATATTATTAGCACAATTGACATCAATAGAATTTATAGTAAAATCATTGCAATCATGCTTTTCATTGAAGGAACTACCAAGTATGGGTGCAATAGCAACGATCTCATGTTTAACATAAGGAACTATAGCAAATTCGTCTTCATAAATATTGGCATCATGGCCACAAGAATAGCAAGCATCATGTTCATCAAGGGATATTTCAATCAAATCATCGGAATCATTATCTATAGATTCATGCATATTATTATTTTCTTCCGAAGCAACATTCATTCTCTCAATAAATTCTTTGACATAGACATTATGAGCAAAGTTTTCATTGCAATATTTAAGTATGACGGAATTTTCAGACTTGTTAAGAGTAAAATCATACTTTTCAATCAAAGAAGCAACTTCATGAGCACCCTTAAAAACGACAAATTCTTCAATTTGTTCAATATCATAGTAACTATAAACACCCTTTGCATAAGAAGATAAAATTTCATTATCATTGAACTCACATAGGTAGGGAAGGTGTTTTTTAGGGTTCTTAGAGCAACAAGTAAAATCACAAATTTCACAAAGATTCCAAGCATAGCATAGCAAACTGTTTATATGGAACCATAAGACCTTCCCTTTTTCAGACAAACGATGACACACAAAATGAGCATGCTCATCTAAAGATTTCCCATCAACTAGGCTAGTTGGGGTTTCAAAGACGAAGATAAGGATCGAAGATGATCCAAGTAGAACACTTTAAGTGGATCCATATCAATAGATTTTTAGCAAGCAAAGATACAAGCACATAGAAGGCATATGGAGACACGATCAAACAAAAAGACAAGCAAAAGAGAGGAGATTGGGAAAGAGAGGGCGAATAAAACGGCAAGGGTGAAGTGGGGGAGAGGAAAACGAGAGGCAAATGGCAAATAATGTAAATGCGAGGGAGATGAGTTTGTGATGGGTACTTGGTATGTATTGACTTGAGCGAAGACCTCCCCGGCAACGGCGCCAGAAATCATTCTTGCTACGTCTTGAGCTAGCATTGGTTTTCCCCGAAGAGGAGAGGGTGATGCAGCAAGTGAGCGTAAGTATTTCCCTCAGTTTTTGAGAACCAAGGTATCAATCCAGTAGGAGGCTCCTCAAAAGTCCCACGCGCCTACACAAACAAACTGAGAACTCGCAACCAACGCAATAAAGGGGTTGTCAATCCCTTCACGGCCACTTGCGAAAGTGAGATCTGATAGAGATAGTATGATAAGATAAATATATTTTTGGCATTTTATGATATAGATGCAAGAAAGTAAAGATGCAAATAAAAGTAGATTAAAAGCAAATATGATAAGATATAGACCCGGGGGCCATAGGTTTCACTAGAGGCTTCTCTCGAGAGCATAAGTATTATGGTGGGTGAACAAATTACTGTCGAGCAATTGATAGAAAAGCGAATAATTATGACGTTATCTAGGCATGATCATATATATAGGCATCACGTCCATAACAAGTAGACCGACTCCTGCTTGCATCTACTACTATTACTCCACACATCGACCGCTATCCAGCATGCATCTAGAGTATTAAGTTCATAACAACAGAGTAACGACAAGCAAGATGACATGATGTAGAAGGATAAACTCATGCAATATGATATAAACCCCATATTGTTATCCTCGATGGCAACAATACAATACGTGTCTTGCAACCCTTTACATCCTTTGGGTAAGAACACCGCAAGATTGAACCCAAAGCTAAGCACTTCTCCCATGGCAAGAAAGATCAATCTAGTAGGCTAAACCAAACCGATAATTCGAAGAGACTTGCAAAGATAATTCAATCATACATAAAAGAATTCAGAGAAGATTCAATTAATATCCATAGATAAATCTGATCATAAACCCACAATTCATCGGATCTCGACAAACACACCGCAAAAAGAGATTACATCGAATAGATCTCCACAAGAGAGGGGTAGAACATTGTATTGAGATCCAAAAAGAGAGAAGAAGCCATCTAGCTAATAACTATGGACCCGTAGGTCTGTGGTAAACTACCCACAACTCATAGGAGGGGCAAGGATGTTGAGTAGAGGCCCTCCGCGGTCGATTCCCCCTCCGGCAGAGTGCCAGCGAAGGCTCCAAGATGGGATCTCGCGGATACAGAAGGTTACGGTGGTGGAAATTGTGTTTCGTGGTGCCCCTGGATGTTTTCGGGGTCCGTAGGTATATATAGGAGGAAGAAGTACGTCGGTGGACGCCCGAGGGGCCCACGAGATAGGGGGCGCGCCCTACAGGGTGGGGGGGCTCCTATCTCGTGGAGGCTCCGGTTGTTTCTTGACTTGCACTCCAAGCTCTCCGGATCTTGTTCGTTCCAAAAATCACGTTCCCGAAGGTTTCATTTCGTTTGGACTCCATTTGATATTCCTGTTCTTTGAAATACTGAAATAGGCAAAAAAACAGCAATATGGGCTGGGCCTCCGGTTAGTAGGTTAGTCCCAAAAATGATAATAATGTATAAAATAAAGCCCATAAACATCCAAAACATGTAATATAATAGCATGGAACAATCAAAAATTATAGATACGTTGGAGACGTATCAAGACACAAGTATTAGGAGTTTGGTTTTCACCTTGTACCTTAGTCTTTGTAGGATCCTCATCCTTGTCACCAAAAAAGACTCTTCTGCAGACCACTTCAGAGATTTCACCATCAGTAGTAACTTGTCTTTGGGTCTAGGCCAACCGGTCAAGTACTGGATGTGTGAGTGTGTGGTCATCATCCACATGATTCTCAAATGCCATGTATTCTCTTCCACCCGTCAAGTCACGCAGCAAGAAAGCTGTTTTCTAGAACACTAAAGCTGTGCATTGTGGTCTCAATTTATTCGAAGGGCTGGAGGCCTATCTTTATTAATAAGCAAAGAAAAGAGGGTAAAAGATACAACCCAAGTTCTAACTCAAGACAGAGGTTGTGTTGAAGTAGGAGAATGACAACCAACCAAAACAACTGAAGCAGCCTGCAACTCTCCACACTATCAGGTCTTCCCTGATAGCCTCACAAACCTACCGGACCGAGCTGTAGGAGTCATCGTATTTTTTGGCATTTCGCTCCCTGCAAATACTCCAGTGCGCCAGGATGGTCATCGTATTTACTTGGTTCTTTTGATCCTGCAATCACCACTCCTCCGTGCTGGTGTGATAGGGAAGTTAGCCGCGGCCCACTCGCGCAGAATCTGCGGTGGACGAACATGTGGGTGCAGCATTCCGGCGAGACTATGGTATGCATCTTGCGTATGCTTGGAAAAAAAACATTCCGCGGAGATGAGACACAGCTGGCAGGTTGCATTATTCAGCCAACTGAAGGTTATCAGTCGTGAGGCCACCGTGATGAACAAGTAGCCACATGAAGAATCTGCTGCGGGAGGGGGCTCTTGACTTCCAGATCGCCGCGGCACAGGCAAAGTGGGACTTGGCAGCGAAAAGAAGAGGGTGATAGGCTCTGTTCACGACAGAAGTGCCATCAATGGAGTGGCGTCACACCGCGACGTCTGGACTACCAGGCTCCAAGTCAACACCTCAGCGACGATATCCCATAGCCATAGATACTGGGCAAGGGCTTGAGATGAGGGACCACCATGGATGTCCCCACTCCAGGAGTCGCGCTAGAGCGCTTCCCCCATCGAGGGGTCAGATTTATGCACAAAGGAGGTGGGATAAAAAGCATGCCCTCCAGGCAACCAATTATCCCACAAATTGAGGTACTGAAGACCCTAGCAGTGCTTATGATCTCGATGGAGTTGGCCTGTGATACTGTTTGCTGAGAGATCGACGTGTGTGAGCTGGGTGAGGCGTGAAAAGTTACCAAAGGACGGCCCAGCGATGCTGGAACTCGAGAGTTCGAGATAACTGACACGCCCGGCGGGGTCACACCCAACACCTTGGAGACGTGTCAGTGTGTGAACCTCCTGATCTAGGATTCTTCAGAAGAGGTGTAGTTCTGGTGGTTCTTCTCCAAAATTGTTTGGCCCCGTCTGTGATATTTTGTAGAACACTAAAATTATGTATTGTGATCTCAATTTATTCGAAAGGCCAGAGACCGATCTTTATTAAGTACAGAAAAGGATTACAATCATGGCTGGATTTCTAACTCAACAGGCAACCAAATAACAAGGAAGAAAATTATGAGCCCAAGAAACTGCGACCAGCACTGCTCTAGAGATGAAGATGAAAGTAGCCCGTAGCTCTCCACATTTACTTCTCGAGTCTTCTTCTGATAGCCTCAAAAACATCCGGGACCGAGCTATAGGAGTCAGTGAAAAATTCTGGTGTGGTAGTGAAGTCAGCCTTAACCTACTCGCGCACGCTGGTCTAAATGTGCTACGGGAATCTGCAGTGGACGTCGCATTATTCGGCCAACTGAATGTTATCAGCCGTGAAGCCACGTTGATGAACAAGTACTCAAGTAGCCACATGAAGAATTTGCAGAGGGAGGGGGCTCTAGACTTCCACATCGCGTCGGCAGAGGCAAAAGCCGGAATTGGCAGTGAAGAAGAGGCGGTAGGCCCTGCTCATGGTGAAAAGGCCGTCATTGGAGGCAAATCCTATTCAGGCCCGTTAGCTGGGCCAACGTTCAAAAAATGATGCAGCCCTAGAATTCGAACCCGCGACCACCACGACCATATCATTAGGCCATCGGAGGACTAGTGCTTTCTAAGCTTTTTTATTTATTCCACATTTCAATCACGGGAATCCCCCGGTTTTCGGAAGCTTCTAACCAGTTTTTTACCGATTCACTGGTCATTTCAGGGCGGTTTTATTCAAGTTTTAGTTTTTCTTTTTTTCTTTCTTTTTGCTTTTTTAAGATTCATGTTTTCTAAAAGAAAAACGAGAAACAATTTTCAAATTTGATGATTTTTTTCAAAAATGATGAATTTTTTTCAAATTCGATGAACTTTTTTTTGAATTTGATGATTTTTTTAATTTTTGTGAACTTATTTGGAAATTGGTGTTTTAAAAAAATCAGTGAGATTTTTTTCAAAAATCAATGAACAATTTTCAAATTTGATGAACTTTTTTTAAAATCGATAACTTTTTTCAAATTTGATGATGTTTTTCTCAAAATCGAAGAACTTTTTTTCATGATTCGTCGTTTTTTTACTTGTGCATATTGTTTCCAGATTTTGTGAACTTTTTAACCCACGAATATTTTTAATAAATCTATGAACTATTTTTTATTTCATGAACATATTCAAAATGGTAAAAAAAAAGGCCGGTGTTTTCCTGAACCAGCAGCGCGGCACTGTGGAAAGAAAAAATACAACGAGGTGAGCTGATGGAGCGGTGGGTGTAGCAGCGATGCGCGGACGCAGGTCATGGTTAGCTGACATGGCATTTTTACGCGAAGGGCCATCTTTCCGCTGATGGAGAGGAAGTTTGAGATAATTTACAGAATCCCGTCAAAATTTTGCGCATTTATGGGAACTGTTGAAGAACTTTTTTTTTTCACCCAATTCTTCTTAAACGGTGGTCATTTTACGGATATGAAAACCTCGGAGGAAACAAACTGCTTGGCGGGAAAGATTATTTCGCTAGAGTGACCATCTTTATTTATTTAAAAAATAGAATTACTTCGCAGAAAATACTAGTACTACTAGTTTCTAATACACCTTTGGAGTACTTCTTTGTTCCTCGAATCACGTGATGTCTGGGAGGTTATTACTAGTACTGTACCTATGATAGAGCGTCGGTAGTGCACGGCTGCAAGGAAATAAAACGAAGGCGGTAGTGTTTTTTGATCAAAAAAGGAAAAAGAACGAAGGTGTGTCCGCCGGAGAAACGAAACCGTGTCCTCTACGTGAGCCTCCCCCTTCGTTCCAACTGTGTATATAGGTCATCGGATCCCCAAAGAAGTCTGTACGTTTTCCACCGAGGGCAACGAAACAAGGAGTCTGTCTATCGATGTCGATGGCCGCCGCGCAGATCCACCGCAGTCGAGGCCTGCTGGTGGTTGAACACCCCACCAAGGGCAACTTCGTCTTCGAGTTCAACCTCGACCGTCTATTCTCCGGCGAACCCGACCAGGAGTTCCCACCGATTCTCAACCTTCCCGACCCCGTCGCCAAGTTCAACAGCGTACAACCTACGGAAAACATGGCCATCACAGTCTCCGGCAACCTCATCGTTGCCGCCACCTCCCTGTCCCGGACTCTGCTCTACGACACCGGCTCGCGCTCCGCCTCCACTGGCCCGGACATGCTGTCCGGCAAAATCGATATCCTCCTCGTCCCCGTCGTAGACGGTACGTTCTTCACCATGTCCTTCTACCCACACCTCGACGACACTCCCCACGCCGAGCTTACGCCAGCAACACGGACGACGCCGGCGCTCGCTTGGCCCGCACCTCATCCCGGATCCACATTGCCGCCCATCCCTCGCCTCGCTTCAAGAGGGAGTGGCACATCTCGGCTACTTTGTCGCGGGCACACACGTCTGGGTCTCCTTGAATGAAGGCACCTTCTCCTTCGACACGCTGCGTGCCGCAGTGGCGCAGGGAAGGCACCTGGAAGCTGCCCGTGATGGGCCAGGCCCTTTTGATCCCAGACTTCCTGGGCAGCAGCCGACAGCTGCTCTTTGGCTTTTTCTTCAGGGATCGCCACTTTTGCGCCTGCGATATAGAGGCTAGGCCTCCGGTGATCATCAAGTCCTGGCCGGAGGCCATCCTCCCGGATGGTCCGGGCGTGCGATACTTCACGTAAACACACACCGCCGCCCTTGCCTACTACGGGGCCGGCAGATTTTGCATCTCGACGGTCATCATCACCGGGTACTCCCCTCAAAAGCCTATCAACATGGACGAAGTGCTCAATCTACCACGCCGCGCTGTCTCCATCATGGCCGTCGAGGTCACCCCAGGAATGCAGTTGATTAAGCGCAAACTCGAATGCTACTCCATACCAGCAGAAGCGCATGTAGGCGACGTCATCTAGACGGATGTAGCCAAGCTCATGGTGGCCACCACTGATCCGCATTGTAAATCCAGATGGTGGGTAGGCTCGTATGGAGGGGATCCCCTGGCGACGCGCCATGCTCGCCAGAAACTGGCCGTCAAAGGATACTATGGCCGGACGACCATCTTACTCTAGTATTGATGTATTGAATGTATGTACACATTATTTACTTAACTCCTTGCTTAATCAACAAAAATGATAAATCTTTGTATTTGTTTGGTTTTTTGTACTATGACGAGTCAAACAAAAGCAGCGATTAACCACCGAGACGCATTGAACTTTTTCTCGAATGAGTAGAGATCCCAAAAATATAGTGCACGGTCCAGATTAACCACTCATGTGTTTATCTGGGCACAGAATCAACTACTCCTCCGTCGGAAAATACTTGTCCTGAAAATGAAATAAGATTTCATTTCTAAGACAAGTATTTTCGGACGGAGGGAGTACTAAACATTCTGATTAAAATCATTGCAAGCATGTCTTCTCTGTTGTGTTGTTGTTCTATTCTCTCAGGCTCCCGCTGCCTGCACATCTCCACTCACCTCTCCACGTCAATCATGTCCTTGCCTAGCCGTGAGCCCGTGACGCCCGCTCTCTCCACCTAAGAACAACTCCAATGGGGCGACCTAAACGGACAACGATTTCGTCCGCCTTTTGTCCATTTGGGTTGGCCGTCCGCCCGGCGTCCGCCCTATTTTAGATATTGGTCGGTAGGGCGCCCAACGCGCCGACCCATATGTGCCGGCGTGGCTGCCACCCCCTTTTTTTCTGCATGATTGCATAGTTCAAAATAAAATCGTTTTGGACCGAATAAAATAGCATAGTTTATTACAAGCCAAATGAAAATAAAAAGGTCTCACATAGATCTCACATAGTTTTGCAAAACGAATAAAAGAAGATACATCTATTGGTTGCCAACGTGAGCCCACATATGCTCAACCAAATCATTTTGCAGTTGCATGTGAGTTCCCCAATAACGCTTGTTTTCATGAAATTGGGTGAACTGTTCAAACGTTGTCGCTACTCCATGCTCAGGCACAACATTCTCACCCTGAAACTGAAAGCCTTGATCATACAGTCGTTCCGGGCGCTCGTCTTCTACGGTCATATTATGCATGATCACACAAGCAGTCATCACCTTTCACAGTTTCTGCGTGCTCCAGGTATTAGCAGGATACTGAACGATGCCCCATCGAGATTGCAATACACCAAAGGCACGCTCGACATCCTTCCTAGCACTCTCTTTCTCTTGAGCAAATCTTTTCCTCTTCTCTCCGACAGGGTTGGGTATTGTCTTTGTTGGGGAACGTTGCAGAAAATAAAAAATTTCTACGCTTCACCAAGATCAATCTATGAGTTCATCTAGCAACGAGAGAGAGGAGTGCATCTAAATACCCTTGTAGATCGCGAGCGGAAGCGTTCAAGAGAACGGGGTTGAGGGAGTCATACTCGTCGTGATCCAAATCACCGAAGATCCTAGTGCTGAACGGACAGCACCTCCACGTTCAACACACATACGGTTGGGGAAGACGTCTCCTCCTTGATCCAGCAAGGGGGAAGGAGAGGTTGATGGAGATCCAGCAGCACGACGGCGTGGTGGTGGATGCAGCAGCGATCTCGGCAGGGCTTCGCCAAGCACTACGAGAGGGAGAGGTGTTGCGGAGGGAGAGGGAGGCGCCAAGAGCATGGGTGCGGCTGCCCTCCCTCCCCCCTCTTTATATAGGGCCCCTAGGGGGGGCGCCGGCCCTAGGAGATGCAATCTCCAAAGGGGGGCGGCGGCCAGGGGGGAAACTTGCCCCCCAAGCCAGGTGGAGGCGCCCCCACCCCTAGGGTTTCCAACCCTAGGCGCAGGGGGGGCCAAGGGGGGCGCACCAGCCCACCAGGGGCTGGTTCCCCTCCCACTTCAGCCCATGGGGCCCTCCGGGATAGGTGGCCCCACCGGTGGACCCTCGACCTTCCGGTGGTCCCGGTACAATACCGGTGACCCCCGAAACTTTCCCGATGGCCGAAACCTGACTTCCTATATATAATTCTTCACCTCCGGACCATTCCGGAGCTCCTCGTGACGTCCGGGATCTCATCCGGTACTTCGAACAACTTTAGGGTTACTGCATACTAATATCTCTACAACCCTAGCATCACCGAACCTTAAGTGTGTAGACCCTATGGGTTCGGGAGGCACGCAGACATGACCGAGACGACTCTCCGGTCAATAACCAACAGCTGGATCTGGATACCCATGTTGGCTCCCACATGCTCCTCGATGATCTCATCGGACGAACCACGATGTCGTATACAATTCCCTCTGTCAATCGGTACGTTACTTGCCCGAGATTCGATCGTCGGTATCCCAATACCTCGTTCAATCTCGTTACCGGCAAGTCACTTTACTCGTACCATAATGCATGATCCCGTGACCAAACACTTGGTCACTTTGAGATCATTATGATTATGAATTACCGAAAGTGGGCCCGGTGATACCTCTCCGTAATACGGAGTGACAAATCCAGTCTCGATTCGTGTCAACCCAATGTACACTTTCGGGGATACCTGTAGTGTACCTTTATAGTCACCCAGTTACGTTGTGACGTTTGGTACACCCAAAGCACTCCTACGGTATCCGGGAGTTACACGATCTCATGGTCTAAGGAAAAAAATACTTGACATTGGAAAAAGCTCTAGCAAACGAACTACACGATCTTGTGCTATGCTTAGGATTGGGTCTTGTCCATCACATCATTCTCCTAATGATGTGATCCCGCTATCAACGACATCCAATGTCCATAGTCAGAAAACCATGACTATCTGTTGATCAACGAGCTAGTCAACTAGAGGCTTACTAGGGACATGTTGTGGTCTATGTATTCACACATGTATTATGATTTCCGGATAACACCATTATAGCATGAATAAAAGACAATTATCATGAACAAGGAAATATAATAATAATGATTTTTATTATTGCCTCTAGGGCATATTTCCAACAGTATCCCACTTGCACTAGAGTTAGTAATCTAGTTACATTGTGATGAATCGAACACCCATAGAGTTCTGGTGTTGATCATGTTTTGCTCGCGAAAGAGGTTTAGTCAACGGATCTGCGACATTCAGATCCGTATGCACTTTGCAAATATCTATGTCTCCATCTTGAACGTTTTCACGAATGGAGTTGAAGCGACGCTTGATGTGCTTGGTCTTCTTGTGAAACCTGGGCTCCTTGGCAAGGGCAATAGCTCCAGTGTTGTCAAAGAAGAGAGTGATCGGCCCCGACGCATTGGGTATGACTCCTAGGTCGGTGATGAACTCCTTCATCCAGATTGCTTCATGCGCTGCCTCCGAGGCTGCCATGTACTCCGCTTCACATGTAGATCCCGCCACGACGCCTCGCTGCAAATCGCACTACCATCGCCTCCATTCAAAATATACATGTATCCGGTTTGTGACTTAGAGTCATCCAGATCTGGTCGAAGCTAAGCGTCGACGTAACCCTTTACGCATTTAGCTCTTCGTCACCTCCATAAACGAGAAACATGTCCTTTGTCCTTTTCAGGTACTTCAGATATTCTTGACCGATGTCCGGTGTTCCTTGCGGGATTACTTTGGTACCTTCCTACCAAACTTACGGCAAGGTTTACATCAGGTCTGGTACACAGCATGGCATACATAATAGACCCTATGGCTGAGGCATAGGGGATGACACTCATCTCTTCTATATCTTTTGAAGTGGTCGGGCATTAAGCCGAGCTCAATCTCACACCTTGCAATACAGGCAAGAACCCTTTCTTGGACTGATCCATATTGAACTTCTTCAATATCTTATCAAGGTATGTGCTTTGTGAAAGACCTATGAGGCGTCTTGATCTATCCCTATAGATCTTGATGCCTAATATGTAAGCAGCTAGTCCAAGGTCCTTCATTGAAAAACACTTATTCAAGTAGGCCTTAATGTTGTCCAAAAGTTCTATATCATTTCCCAACAAAAGTATGTCATCTACATATAATATGAGAAATGCTACAGAGCTCCCACTCACTTTCTTGTAAACGCAGGCTTCTCCATAAGTCTGCATAAACCCAAACGCTTTGATCATCTCATCAAAGCGAATGTTCCAACTCCGAGATGCTTGCACCAGCCCATAAATGGATCGCTGGAGCTTGCATACCTTGTTAGCATTCTCGGGATCGACAAAACCTTCTGGCTGCATCATATACAGTTCTTCCTTAAGATAGCCATTAAGGAATGCCGTTTTGACGTCCATTTGCCATATCTCATAATCATAGTATGCGGCAATTGCTAACATGATTCGGACGGACTTCAGCTTCGCTACGGGAGAAAAGTCTCATCGTAGTCAACCCTTGAACTTGTCGATAACCCTTAGCAACAAGTCGAGCTTTATAGATGGTAACATTACCATCCGCGTCCGTCTTCTTCTTAAAGATCCATTTGTTTTCTATCGTCACGATCATCGGCAAGTCTGTCAAAGTCCATACTTTGTTTTCATACATGGATCCTATCTGGGATTGCATGGCTTCAAACCATTTGTTGGAATCTGGGCCCGCCATCGCTTCTTCATAGTTCGAAGGTTCACCGTTGTCTAACAACATGATTTCTAGGATGGGGTTGCCATACCATTCTGGTGTGGAACGTGTCCTTGTGGACCTACGAAGTTTAGTAGCAACTTGATTCGAAGTACCTTGATCATCATCATTAACTTCCTCTCCTTGGTGCAAGCACCACAGAACATCTTCCGAGCTGCGCTGCTTTCCGGTTCAAGAGGCGTATTTCATCGAAGTTCTACTTTCCTCCCACTTATTTCTTTCGAGAGAAACTCTTTCTCCAGAAAGGACCCGTTCTTGGCAACAAAGATCTTGCCTTCGGATCGAAGGTAGAAGGTATACCCAATGGTTTCCTTAGGGTATCCTATGAAGACGCATTTTTCCGACTTGGGTTCGAGCTTTTCAGGTTGAAGTTTCTTGACATAAGCATCGCATCCCCAAACTTTTAGAAATGACATCTTAGGTTTCTTCCCAAACCATAATTCATACGGTGTCGTCTCAACGGATTTAGACGGTGCCCTATTTAAAGTGAATGTAGCTGTCTCTAGAGCGTATCCCCAAAATGATAGAGGTAAATCGGTAAGAGACATCATAGATCGCACCATATCCAATAGAGTGCGACTACGACGTTCGGACACACCGTTATGCTGAGGTGTTCCAGGCGGCGTGAGTTGTGAAACGATTCCACATTTCCTTAAGTTCGTACCAAATTTGTGACTTAAATATTCTCCTCCATGATCTGATCGTAAGAACTTTATTTTTCGGTCACATTGATTCTCTACCTCATTCTGAAATTCCTTGAACCTTTCAAAGGTCTCAGACTTGTGTTTCATCAAGTAGACATACCCATATCTACTTAAGTCATTAGTGAGAGTAAGAACATAACGATATCCTCCGCGAGCCTCAATGCTCATTGGGCCGCACACATCAGTATGTATGATTTCTAATAAGTTGGTTGCTCGCTCCATTGTTCCAGAGAACGGAGTCTTGGTCATTTTTCCCATGAGGCATGGTTCGCGTGTGTCAAATGATTCATAATCGAGAGACTCTAAAAGTCCATCAGCATGGAGCTTCTTCATGCGCTTGACACCAATGTGACCAAGGCGGCAGTGCCACAAGTATGTGGGACTATCGTTATCAACCTTACATCTTTTGGTATTTACACTATGAATATGTGTAACATTACGTTCAAGATTCATTAAGAATAAACCATTGACCAGCGGGGCATGACCATAAAACATATCTCTCATATAAATAGAACAACCATTATTCTCGGATTTAAATGAGTAGCCATCTTGCATTAAACGAGATCCAGATACAATGTTCATGCTCAAAGCTGGCACTAAATAACAATTATTGAGGTTTAAAACTAATCCCGTAGGTAAATGTAGAGGTAGCGTGCCGACGGCGATCACATCCACCTTGGAACCATTCCCGACGCGCATCGTCACCTCGTCCTTCGCCAGTCTCCGCTTATTCCACAGCTCCTGCTTTGAGTTACAAATATGAGCAACCGCACCGGTATCAAATACCTAGGAGCTACTACGAGCACTGGTAAGGTACACATCAATTACATGTATATCACATATACCTTTAGTGTTGTCGGCCTTCTTGTCTGCTAAGTATTTGGGGCAGCTCCGCTTCCAGTGACCCTTCCCTTTGCAATAAAAGCACTCAGTCTCAGGCTTGGGTCCATTCTTTGACTTCTTCCCGGCAACTGGCTTACCGGGCGCGGCAACTTCCTTGCCGTCCTTCTTGAAGTTCTTCTTACCCTTCCCTTTCTTGAACTTAGTGGTTTTATTGACCATCAACACTTGATGTTCCTTTTTGATTTCCACCTCCGCTAACTTCAGCATTGAAAATACTTCAGGAATAGTTTTCACCATCCCCTGCATATTGTAGTTCATCACAAATCTCTTGTAGCTAGGTGGGAGCGACTGAAGGATTTTGTCAATGACCGCCTCGTCCGGGAGGTTAATGTCCAGTGGGACAAAGGTTGTGCAACCTAGACATTTTGAGTATGTGCTCACTGACAGAACTATTTTCCTCCATCTTATAACTATATAACTTGTCGGAGACTTCATATCTCTCGACCCGGTCATGAGCTTGGAAAACCATTTTCAGCTCCTCGAACATCTCATATGCTCCGCGTTTCTCAAAACGCTTTTGGAGCCCCGGTTCTAAGTTGTAAAGCATGCCGCACTGAACGAGGGAGTAATCATCAGCACGTGACTGCCAAGCGTTCATAATGTCTTGGTTCTCTGGGATGGGTGCTTCACCTAGCGGTCCTTCTAGGACATATGCTTTCTTGGCAGCTATGAGGATGATCCTCAGGTTCCGGACCCAGTCCGTATAGTTGCTGCCATCATCTTTCAGCTTGGTTTTCTCTAGGAACGCGTTGAAGTTTAGGTTGACATGAGCGTTGGCCATTTGATCTACAAGACATTTTTGCAAAAGTTTTTAGACTAAGTTCATGATAATTAAGTTCATCTAATCAAATTATTTAATGAACTCCCACTCAGATTAGACATCCCTCTAGTCATCTAAGTGATACATGATCCGAGTCGACTAGGCCGTGTCCGATCATCACGTGAGACGGACTAGTCATCATCGGTGAACATCTCCATGTTGATCGTATCTTCCATACGACTCATGCTCGACCTTTCGGTCTCTTGTGTTCTGAGGCCATGTCTGTACATGCTAGGCTCGTCAAGTTAACCTAAGTGTTTATGCATGTGTAAATCTGTCTTACACCCGTTGTATGTGAACGTTAGAATCTATCACACCCGATCATCACGTGGTGCTTCGAAACACCGAACTTTCGCAACGGAGCACAGTTAGGGGGAACACTTTCTTGAAATTTTTATGAGGGATCATCTTATTTACTACCGTCGTTCTAAGTAAACAAGATGCAAAAACATGATAAACATCACATGCAATCAAATAGTGACATGATATGGCCAATATCATATAGCTCCTTTGATCTTGATCTTCGGGGCTCCATGATCATCTTCGTCACCGGCATGACACCATGATCTCCATCATCGTGTCTCCATGAAGTTGCTCGCCAACTATTACTTCTACTACTATGGCTAACGGTTTAGCAAATAAAGTAAAGTAATTACATGGTGTTAAATCATTGACACGCAGGTCATACAATAATTAAGACAACTCCTATGGCTCCTGCCGGTTGTCATACTCATCGACATGCAAGTCGTGATTCCTATTACAAGAACATGATCTCATACATCACATACATATCATTCATCACAACTTTTGGCCATATCACATCACAAGGCATATGCTGCAAAAACAAGTTAGACGTCCTCTAATTGTGGTTGCATGTTTTACGTGGCTGCAATAGGGTTCTAGCAAGAACGTTTTCTTACCTACGTAAAAGCCACAACGTGATTTGCCAATTTCTATTTACCCTTCATAAGGACCCTTTTCATTGAATCCGCTCCAACTAAAGTGGGAGAGACAGACACCCGCTAGCCACCTTATGCAACTAGTGCATGTCAGTCGGTGGAAGCTGTGTCACGTAAGTGTACGTGTAAGGTCGGTCCGGGCCGCTTCATCCCATGATGCCTCCGAAGCAAAATAAGACTAGTAGTGGCAAGAAAATTGACAACATCTACGCCCACAACAAATTTGTGTTCTACTCGTGCAAAGAGAACTACGCATAGACCTAGATCATGATGCCACTGTTGGGGAACGTTGCAGAAAATAAAAAAATTCTACGCTTCACCAAGATCAATCTATGAGTTCATCTAGCAACGAGAGAGAGGAGTGCATCTACATACCCTTGTAGATCGCGAGCGGAAGCGTTCAAGAGAACGGGGTTGAGGGAGTCGTACTCGTCGTGATCCAAATCACCGAAGATCCTAGTGCTGAACGGACAGCACCTCCGCGTTCAACACACGTACGGTTGGGGAAGACGTCTCCTCCTTCTTGATCCAGCAAGGGGGAAGGAGAGCTTGATGGAGATCCAGGAGCACGACGGCGTGGTGGTGGATGCAGCAGCGATCTCGGCAGGGCTTCGCCAAGCACTACGAGAGGGAGAGGTATTGCAGAGGGAGACGGAGGCGCCAAGAGCATGGGTGGGGCTGCCCTTCCTCCCCCCCTCTTTATATAGGGCCCCTATGGGGGGCGGCGGCCAGGGGGAAACTTGCCCCCAAGCCAGGTGGAGGCGCCCCCACCCCTAGGGTTTCCAACCCTAGGCGCAGGGGGGCCCAAGGGGGGGCGCACCAGCCCACCAGGGGCTGGTTCCCCTCCCACTTCAGCCCATGGGGCCCTCCGGGATAGGTGGCCCCACCCGGTGGACCCTCGGGACCCTTCCGGTGGTCTCGGTACAATACCGATGACCCCCGAAACTTTCCCGATGGCCGAAACCTGACTTCCTATATATAATTCTTCACCTCCGGACCATTCCGGAACTCCTCGTGACGTCCAGGATCTCATCCGGGACTCTTAACAACTTTCGGGTTACTGCATACTAATATCTCTACAACCCTAGCGTCACCGAACCTTAAGTGTGTAGACCCTACGGGTTCAGGAGACACGCAGACATGACCGAGACGACTCTCCGGTCAATAACCAACAGCGGGATCTGGATACCCATGTTGGCTCCCACATGCTCCTCGATGATCTCATCGTATGAACCACAATGTCGAGGATTCAAGTAACCCCGTATACAATTCCCTTTGTCAATCGGTATGTTACTTGCCCGATATTCGATCGTCGGTATCCCAATACCTTGTTCAATCTCGTTACCGGCAAGTCACTTTACTCGTACCGTAATGCATGATCCCATGACCAAACACTTGGTCGCTTTGAGCTCATTATGATGATGTATTACCGAGTGGGCCCAGAGATACCTCTCCGTCATACACGGAGTGACAAATCCTGTGCTCGATCCGTGTCAACCCAATGTACACTTTCGGGGATACCTGTAGTGTACCTTTATAGTCACCCAGTTACGTTGTGACGTTTGGTACACCCAAAGCACTCCTACGGTATCCGGGAGTTACACGATCTCATGGTCTAAGGAAAAAATACTTGACATTGGAAAAAGCTCTAGCAAACGAACTACACGATCTTGTGCTATGCTTAGGATTGGGTCTTGTCCATCACATCATTCTCCTAATGATGTGATCTCGCTATCAACGACATCCAATGTCCATAGTCAGGAAACCATGACTATCTGTTGATCAACGAGCTAGTCAACTAGAGGCTTACTAGGGACATGTTGTGGTCTATGTATTCTCACATGTATTACGATTTCCGGATAACACAATTATAGCATGAATAAAAGACAATTATCATGAACAAGGAAATATAATAATAATCATTTTTATTATTGCCTCTAGGGCATATTTCCAACAGTCTTGACAATAGTAGTCCACTGAGGATAGATACCGTCACCCAGATAGTATCCTTTGTCATAGGTGTGGCCATTGACAGTAAAGTTCACCGGTGGGCTCTTGCCTTAGGCAAGCCTAGCAAACACCAGCGAGCACTGAAGCACGTTGATATCATTGTGTGATCCGGCATGCCAAAGAAAAAGTGCCAGATCCAGAGATCTTGAGACGCCACAGCCTCAAGTATGATAGTGCAAGCCCTGACATGGCCCTTATACTGCCCTTGCCAAGCAGAAAGGCAGTTCTTCCACTCCCAATGCATGCAGTCTATACTACCAAGCATCCCTGGGAAGCCCCTGCTGGCATTCATCGCCAACAAACGGGTTGTATCTTCAGCAGTTGGCTCTCTCAAGTACTCAGGGCGAAACACAACAATAACAGTCTTGCAGAACTTATACAGAGACTCTAGGCAAGTAGACTCGCTCATACGGACGTACTCGTCAATGAGATCACCGGGCACTCCGTATGAAAGCATTCGGATGGCGGCAGTGCATTTCTGATAAGAGGAAAAACCAATCTTGCCAACGGCATCCTCTTTGCACTCGAAATAGTCATCATAGCCGACCACCCCCTCTCTAATACGGTTGAGTACATGCCTACTCATACGGAAACGGTGGCGGAATTTCTAATGTTTGAATAACGGGTTTGCTGTATCAAAGTAGTCCTTCCAAAGAAGGAAATGCCCGCTCTCTCAGTTGCGATTCAACGCCGGAAGGTGGCCCGGAATGGAGCCACGGAACAATAGCCGCTGGCTGTTGAGGTGGTGATGGACCAACACGGCAGCCAATATCTCCTCCTCGTCATCGGAGGACGAATCGTCGGAGTCGCAAAGGAAATTGTGAAAAAATAACTCGTCGACGGAGTCCATTTTGTACCTTGGCAAACTGTCGAACAGCTTGCGGGCGTCGGCGAAGGAGACGGCCGGCGAAGGGAGTCGCGGCGTGCACGGACCAGCTGCTATCATGCAGACGTCCGAGGAGCGTGCCCGTGAGGATCTGGCGGGGCGGCTTCTTGGTCGGGGGCGGCTGTGTGGTGGGGGCGCGGGGGGTGGGAAGCAGTCGGCTCCCGGCGGCAAGACGGCGGTGGAGGGCGACGTGGGCGACGTGGGAGTGGGCGGCGTAGCTGGGCCGATGTGGAGGCCCCGGCAGCTGGCAGAGTCGCCGGCAAAAATGGGCGGCGGCGTCAGGGACGGAGGAGGAGGGCGACGGTTGCTGTTGGATGGGGGAGGGCGATGTGACACAGACCAGCGGGCCCGGGGGGAGGAGAGGACGAGCGTGCGCGCATCCGTCACGTGTCCACGCCGATGCAAACCCGGCTAAAAATTGGGCCGGGAATGGGTCGCTTGCGGACAAAAAACGGACGAGCATCCGTTTGGGTCGGCGCGTTGGGCCGACTTTTCTGTCCGCGCCGACCCAAATGGACAGCGGCGGACGAAATGGGTTGCCCCATTGGAGTTGCTCTTACCCTCCCTCGCGTGGCGATGGTATCTACTCCGAACAATGGTCGGTCTCTCCTGGTGAAGTTGGAGCCACGCCTTCTCTTCCCTCACGGTGAGCGCGACCAGCCACCGTGCCTCTTCCTCTCCTCCCCGAGCGCCTCTGGAAGACCGTCCGTTTCCTCCCCGCCGCTAGTCCAGGAGAACGAAGCTCCGAGTCTGGTATCTAGTTGTGCGTAACAAGTGTTTGGAGTAATGTCCCAACACTCTGTTTACTAGATGATACCCCGCGCGTTGCTGCGGGACTTTGTGCTTTCTATGAGCAGATTCAAATAAAAACATATTGTATGAATGAATAGAAGATACAACTTGAAATACTGAACGATACATTTACATTTTAAATGTTGATTTTTTAGATCCAATAGAATATTGATATTTACATTTGAAATGGTGAACAAATATATTTCTGCACAAACATAAAGAGAATTATCAATAGCATGCACCGATTCCTCTCCCAAGTAACTATGTTGGATTTTAAAAGCATCGGAGTACTTGTAATACACTTGGTTAGCTCGCTCCAAATGAGATATTTGTTCACCTACGAAAAAGTTAAAATTTGCATGGCCATATCTTAAGAACTGGAAAAATGAAGTATGGGCATATGATAGTACATGTGAAGCACACATGAGAAGTTAGCTGAGATATATGTCTCAAACATCCAGAGAGGCATCATCAATAGCATACACCGATATAGTCATATAGTTCTTCTAATTGCTAAGGAAGCAGTATATTGTACAGAAACATAACTAAATTTTATTTATTTATACTGGCATGACAACTTTCTTGAAAGACTTGTACCTGTAGGTTGTACCTTGTCTAAAATTTTCATACTCATATGATTTACCTTTTTCGTTCGCAGTAAAGCAAAAATTATAAGTTGTGTTGTACTTGGCCTTCTTGATTCTTCAAAGAAACTAAAATGGGGCAATAGACTCTTCATATTTACTTCGAATATTTTTGACAATTGGAAGGGAAGTTTTAAACATGAAGTGTGTATGACATCCCATAGAGTTAGGGAAACAACCTACGGTGCTCAATAATTGATGTACAATCTGATGTTATCTTTTGGTTTTTTTTTATGCTGCTGCATACGATAATCATCCATGTTTCAGTGTTCTGATATAGGAAATAGATAACACAATCTAACAATAATCCAGAAGAACAACCAATAAACATATATCGATGGGATGGCAAATAATGCAACATTTTCTGCAAACATAATTACATAAGGCATGGGAAAAATAATAATCATAAAATTATATTGGATAACCTCAGTAAGTAGAAAGATAGCGTACCAGCAGGCGGTTAGAACTCAAAATTTCTCCGAGCACTATAACTTGTATGATAGTAACATACATGAAGGGAGCAAATAAATAGCACGGGACTGATAATTTGAGTGATATAATCAGAGATTAAGGTAAGCTAGTACTTACTGGTATGTCTTCTCCTAATCAATTCATCCTGTCCCAAAACAAATGTACTCCGGTATTCAAGTTCTGTGAAAGTTGTGTATCATGGTAACTCTGTAGTATCACTTACAGCACCAGGAAAAAGATGTATAGAGATAAGAGAAAAAATGTGTTGATTAACATCACAAAGCAAATTTACAATTGCCAGCCCAGAGTATGCTCCAAATCTGGCTCCGCCTCTAATTTTCATAGTCAGGCAATATCACCGCCATGGCTACAGCCCTATGTAATTAGATATTTCAGCAGGACAAACTTGAAAAAGCATTACCTGGGAGAAAAGAAGAGCTTTAGCAAAGAAGAAACGGGACACCGTCATGGGCTCCTCTTCGCCGTCTTCAGATCAAGGAGGAAGGAGCCGTCTCGTCAGTGCGGAAGGGTGGGTCCCTTGACACATGCGACGCTGGCTGCTATTAGGGTGTTGGGCGAGGGCTGCTCCATGGGCATGACCGCACGAGGGAGGAGGGGGGGAGCCGTGCCCGGTGGCGCTGAAGGAGGCTGGCCGGCGGTGGGAGATCGAATCACGGTGCACAGAAGGGTGGTGAGGCTGTCAGCGATGTAACGGGAGTGTGTTGGTGGTAGGGGCTCAAGAATGTTGCTACTGGCGGAACGCGGCAGGATTGGGGCAAGTGGCGCGCACAACAGCTTGGTCGACGATAGTGTCGACGGTCAGGTGGCGTCGTTGGCGGCGACCTGCGTGGTTCAGATGGGGAGGCGGGTGGTGGGTGACGCTCGTGGGATGAACGGCTGGGGCGGCATCTATTTAGGCCAAACGGTGGCCGATGCGCTTCCAATCACTCTGGTGAAGATGGAAGTTTTTGTTACTCCTGAATTTACTCGATGGAGAAGATGAATTGAAATTAGTGATGGAAATCAATGTGTAGAGGAGTGTTTTTTTAAGCCGCAGCGGGTAGAGGAGTTAATTGGGAGATTATTGGGTGACGGGGCTGGCGTGTGTGTGTGCGTGTGTGGGTGTGCGCGCGCACGTGTGTGTGTGAGAGAGAGAGTCGGGCAGAGATTGTTTGTCATCGGTTGTTATATGTAACTGAAGTGATGGCATGACAATACTGAAGTGGAGTACCTGCATGTTAAGAGAATGCCTTTACTCGATGGAGAAGATGAATTGGAATTAGTGATGGAAATCAATGTGTAGAGGAGTGTTTTTTTAAGTCGCAGCGGGTAGAGGAGTTAATTGAGAGATTATTGGGCGATGGGGCTGGTGTGTGTGTGCGCGCGCGCGTGCATGTGTGTGTGTGTGTGTGTGACAGAAAGAGAGAGAGCCAGGCAGAGATTGTTTGTCATCGGTTGTTATATGTAACTGAAGTGATGACATGACAATGCTGAGGTGGACTACCTACATGTTAAGAGAATGCCTTGTAGTAGGGAGCAACTTTTTAAGAATGATAGATTGGGTCAGCTCATCTGCCATGCTTCTCAAATTCCGAATCGGTGAACGTTACATGAGCTCATGTATATGTCTTATATATATAGACGGCCTTTGCAGTATCAGTTACTTCATTTTTTTTCAAAAAAGAGGATTACCTCTGGCCTCTGCATCACCATGATGCACACACAGCCATCATTATTAATTATTCATCAGAGTCTGACAAAAATTAATACAAGGATCAACCCGGAGCCTCCTTCTAGGCGAACAGTAACTACACCAACACCAATACATATGTGCCTTGTCCGCATAACAGACACAATCTAATCCAATGGTCTTAATACCATCCGGTCTAGGCGTCCTATAACATGCACCGCCTGCGCACGCTGAAGGGTCCGCCATGCCGTCTCCAGGAGAATCACTGCATAGATCTTGCCAGTCCCATCCACTGTCGACGTCACCACGACACCAGCCAGCGCCGCTAGCCTGTGCGCGTCGATCAAACCGCATCCAACTCTGGGACTCCACTGCTCCACACAGCCGAGACCCACTGTCTTCAATGCCCGGCGTGCCAGATACTTCACAGAACCACACACCATGTGACGCCCGGATAATTAAGCTACAGTAATCCACCGCTAATGGTGCCATGTCATCATATTACTGTTGCTAATCCTCACTTGATCCAAATCATGATTCCAATTCAAACTCAAAAATTTAAAGTCAATAATTCAAATTTGCCAAACATGAAAACTAAAATGTTCAAAGTGTGGAAAATAATCCCTGGATATTTTTCATGTTGGAACCAACCTCTTTTGCATTCCGAAAGTGCCCCTGGAAATTATTTAGTGATCCAGCAGCATTTAAACTTGGCCTTTTCAATTTCTAAAAATAGTTAGACAACTACTTTGGGCCTTAAACTTTTTGTGACTCCTAGAATTAATGTGCTTGTTTTAGTTGACAAGACTCTTTTCTATCAAAACTCTTTTAGTTCTACAATTTAAAAGAAAACAAAAAGGGTTTAAGAAAAAGAAAAAAAGGCAAAGGGAGGGAAGAAAAGCCCTGACCTCCCCTCTCACTGGGCCTCGGCCCAGCTGGACCGCCAGGCCAGCCCACCATCTCCGGTCCCTCCCCTCTTCTCCTGTCCGTGCGACCGAGTCGCTACAGGGGCTTGGTCGCCGCCGCACCCTCTCGCCGGCAGCGCCGGGAGGGGATAAGGGCGCCACGCCCCGACCCCTCGATCCCATTCCCCCACTCGCTCACCACTTTCCTCTCTCTCTCCACCTCTCGCCCAGGCGCTCGTTCCCCTTCTCCAGATCCGTCGACGAGCGCGGCCGTCGCCGCCCGGCTCACTCTGCCGTGGCCACCGGCCACCTCTCGCCTCGCCATTGCGTCCACGAAGACCGTAGTCGTCCGCTGCGTCCACTACGGAGAAGAAAACGAGCCGGAACCCCCTCCTTCGCCGAATCCGTGTCGTCCGCTTCGGTCGCCGGCCATCTCAGTCAACTCCGACCGCCCTGCAGCTACTAAGCCGTCACCGGCCCTTTTGCGCCTCCCCGGTGAGCTTCGCCTGCCTTCCCATTTTCTTCGTCACGTTGCCGCGTGTGTAGCCGACGTCCTTGCCATGGCCGAACCCGCCGCCGCTGACGAGCTCACCGCCGTAGTCATCGTCACCGTAGCTCGCTCCCGAGTTGGTAACCGAGCTCCCGGGGCTCGTGCGGGTCCAACGCCGCTGCCCGCATCGACTAACGTGCCCCACATCACCGTAGCCACCAACGCCCGCCGCCACCTAATGTCGCTGTGTTTCGCCGTGACTGCCTGCCAAGGCTGCCATGCCGCCTCATGACGCTTCGTCTCTTCAGGCCACGCCCGGTGCTGCCATGGCCACGCAACCCCGCGAGCACTGCCCCGCGCCCTCTCGCCCCGCTGCTCTGCTGCCTGCAGCCGCGCTGCTCACCACCGCTGCGGCTGCCGCACGCGGGCGCCCGCAGCCGGTGCCTGCTGCTATGCTGCACTGCTTCAGTAACATTCGGTTACTGTAGCTATTGCTAGCTTTTCTAATTTTACATTGACTAACCCACTGGACAGCTGCTAAACAGCAACAAAACGATAGTTAACAGGAGCCAAATTATTATGTGGAGGTAGTACACTTGACAATGCTTAAATGTTTTCATTGGACCAAATTCACTTGATGCATGGATTAAATCCTAGGGTTTTTATCACTTTTGCCACTAGTTGTGTCACACTACTCACTTTTGCCATTAAAATGTTTCACTGCTCAAAAATGCCACTCTTCCGTTAGAGACACACTCAAAAATGCCATATTTCTCACGTTACCGTCAGTCAAAGGCTCATTGACCACATGATATGACCATAATACCCCTGATTCCATTACATGTGGGCTCATGTGTAAAGAGCAGGAAAAGAAAAGAAATAGGGGAGAGTGGGGGATCGAACCTCGCACATTCAATCAGGGCGGCTAATACACGCGCGCGTAATAACCATCCAGGAAGACGCACTTATCTGTCAATTATAGAGATCTTTAACTTGTAGTCCATTCGAATTGACCTGACTAAGCTATCGTTTATACAAATCCTATCCCCAAACTCGTACCTTTCCCTATCCATTAGCAGCCGCAGCCACAAACCGCCGCCGCCGCCGCCCGCCAAACTCCTCCATTCGGGTACGGCCGGTCGCCGGCTGACCTCTTGCGCAGCTCAGCGCCTCCACTCGCCAGAGCGCCGACGCCTCCCGCCCGCAGCTCCGACGCCTCCCGCTCCAGCGCACCTCCCGCCCAAGCTCCGACACCTCCGCCCACAAGACCTCCACTCGCCGCAGCTCCGGCTTCCCTCCCGAGCAGCATCGCCACATGACTCCCATCTGACTCCTCTGTTCTTCCTCCGCCTGTGATTTCTTGAACAAAGGTTGTTCCACGACAATGGCGACGGACAACAGGTCTGAATCAGAGGCTTGCCTCGGCCACCAGATGGCGCTAAGTGTACAGGTCGCAACCTCTGATATTCCAGCAGGGTGAGTATGCTAATTACTAGGATGATGCGTGTGTATTCATAGTAGTATGTAGCGGTTGAATTTGTTGTGTGTAATTCATAGTGACTAACTGCACACAATTTGGTTATGTGTTCATGATGATTTAGGATGGATGTGGAAACTGCTTGTATGCTGTCTGTTAGGATGGAAACAAGTCGTCTTAGTAGCGATGGCCGCAAGCGATATGTTGGCGGCTTTGATTATCCTCTGTTTGTCGAATCCAGTATCACATACAAAACATTGTTGTGCAAGTTGTGTGATACCTATCCCTGGGGGTGCCGTGATTATGTGGAGTTGAAGTACTACGAGAGGGAACAGAATATATGGGTTGATGTTGCATGTGATGATGATGCAGCTTTGATGTTTGGAAATTATCAAGATTCAAAGAAAATATCTATGCTAATTGAGGTTCTTCAGAAATCTCCAACTCCCAGCACACCGAACCGCAATCCACCTACACAGCCTTCTTATAGTGAGAGTCAACATACAGGGAGTCAGGCAATTGATGTTGATATAGTCAACATACAGGGAGTCAGGCGGTGTACTAGTATTGATGATCCTAACAGAGACATAACCGATGATGCTATTCCTGATGATGCTATACTCTCAGATAATGATGATGAGAGGGAGTATCCTGACTTAGTCAAGAAGTCTACGAAAGAAGATGATTCAAAAGATATAGAAGAGGAAGATGATCCTCCAGCATATGAATCCACTGACACTGAAGAGGAAGAAGAGAATAGAGACATGGGTTTAGTAGATGAGGAGGAAGAGGAGGAGGAGGAGGACAGACCTATTGTAGTGTATAATAAGGAGGATCCATCATTTGTAGAAGGATCGGCATTCCCCTCTTTGTTGGATTGCAAGAATGCACTTTCGACTTTTGCAATTAAAAGTGAATTTGACTATACAGTCCAAAAGAGTGATCCTAATAGGCTGAGAGTTTGTTGTGCATATAAGAGGTGTAAGTGGAGGATACACGGCTCTTATATGAGGAATAGCACAATATTTCAGGTATAACTTGGTAATATCTAATTGATTTGATTGTTGTACCCTTTCTTCTATGCAATTGGTAGCAATACAATTTGATTTTGCTGGTTTTGAATGCAGATCAAGGTGTGTCCTTTCTCTCATACATGCCCAACTAAGCTGAGAAGTGAGAAGTTCAAGCCCGGCTAAGAGTAGGTGGGTTCTTGATGTTATCCTAGATTGGGTCGTAAAGAACCCGGACATTGGACCCATCGCTCTTCAAGAGAAGATCGAGGAGAAGTATCACTTCACGGTGCCGTACATGCGTGTATCTCGTGGTAAGGAGAAAGCAATGGATATGATTAGTGGAAAATGGAAAGATAGCTTCCATCTTCTCTATAGTTTCAAGGCTGAGGTGGAGAAGTGTTCTCTGGTAGTGTAGTGGAAATAGACAAAGAGACTGTGAAGTACTCAATCAAAGGAAAAGTCAGGGAGAAGGAATGCTTTAGGAGAGTGTTCGTTTCATTCAAGGCATGTTGGCAAGGGTTTTTAGATGGGTGTCGACCATACTTGGCCGTGGATTCAACTGCACTAAACGGGAGATTCAAAGGGCAGCTAGCTTCTGCTTGTGCCATTGATGGCCATAATTGGCTTTACCCGGTTGCTTACGGGGTGATAGAGACAGAATCATCAGATAGTTGGGCTTGGTTTCTTCAAAATCTATGTAATCTTATTGGGCATCCTGAAGGACTAGTCATACACACGGCGCTTGTAAAGGTTTAGAGACAGCGGTAGAACAAGTGTGGCCTGGAGTGGAGCATAGGGAGTGTATGAGGCATCTTGTTGCAAATTTTGGAAAAAAATTCAAGGGCAAGGTCTATGATGATAATCTTTGGCCAGCAAGCTTGACTTACAGTTCTAGGAAGCACAATTGGCATATGAAGCAGATCCTTGCTAAGAAGAGTGTTCAAAAATATATGGCTGAACACCACACAAAGATATGGTATAGAAGCAAGTTCAATGAAATCTGCAAGGTTGACTACGTCAATAACAACCTCGCAGAGTCATTTAATAGCAAAGTCAGGAAAATTAAGGCTCTTCTTATTGTTGACATGTTGGACAAGATTAGGCAGATGATAATGGAGAAGTTTGATTTGCGGATGAGGATAGCATTAGAAAAATGGCTTGGCCATCTCATAATACCAAGTGTGATAAAGGCACTACATGCCAAATCCAAAGGTAAACAAACATCTTCTGCTCTTTCAATCAACTAATGTCATAACGAACTAAATTAAATGTTTAATATTTGGTGTTCTTTCCAGGACTAAAGATGAAGGTAGTTAGATTGAAGTGATGTCGAGGCAGAAATTACTGCAATCGACAAAGAAAATAGGGAATGGAGGTACCTGTTGACATAGCCAAGGAAACATGTAGCTGCAGGCAATGGCAAGTCAAGGGTTTGCCATGTATCCATGCTCTATATTTCATTACTTCACTAAGAGGTCCGTATCGTAAATTGAACCTTATGTACATGAGTTCTACTCAAGAGCAAAATTCAAGGCTGCGTATGCAGACAACATACCTGCAATGGTAGGCAAGCAACAATGGGACATTGTTGACCCTGGCTTCAAACTACAAGCTCCAGTGTTGAGGAGGCCAAAAGGACGACCGCGGAAGACTAGAATCAGATCTAGTGCTGAAGGTGCTGGCCTTGGCCCTAGGAAAAGGAAGTGTAAGCGTTGCGGAGGCTTCGGCCACATAGCGAGAATTTGCAAAAATCCAGTTGACCCAGCATTTGGAGAAGATGAGGCTGACCTACATGCTGGAGATGCCCCTTTTGTGGCCGGAGAAGGCGACCCTGAGCCATCCGTGGTTGCATATTCTGTGGGGTAACTCCAAAACCTGTGCTTTCTATATCTCAACATCCATGGCTACATTGCTACATTCATGCATTTTCAACATTCTGTCCTATAATCTGAGTCGTCAAAGACTAATTTTACTTTCCACTTCCAAAGAATTTGAATACATGTAAGCTATGACTATATTCTGTACAAAATTGATGCTTTATATTTCCATTTTTTTGCAACATGACCAACTTCTATACAGCTCAACGAAAAGCATGAAGAAGAAAACAGAGAAGAAAACCAATAAAAGGAAGAACAAAGAAGATGAACATTCAACCAGAACTGAAGGTTCCACAAGTGGATCTGTTGCATCTCCCATGCATACCCGAGTTGCACACAAATCGCCAGACAGCCCTGCCCAAAACACAAGAAGCAAAAAGAGGCTGCACATGTGAACATTTGTGTGATTGTGACCTTACAAGATTGTGAATCTGGACCTGTTTATTTTGAACCTTATGTTGAGAATTTGGACCTTTTACTTCAAACTAGCAAGTGGATCTTATTCGACCTTAATGTATGTTTGTGAACCTGAGAACTTTGTGTGCTGAAAATCCAGGAAAGGAACATTATGTTTGCTTGTGTGCTGGATGTTTTCAACCTTATGTACATGCGTCATGGTAAATTTATTTTTTAGAGAAATTTAGAGAACCATTTGTTGCTGCTGTTGCGTGTACAACTTTTGTTTACTTGGTTTTTTAATAGCTATGCCAAGATATCACGTAAGGATATGTACCATATCTCCATTCGTTAGTCAACTAATGACCTTGGGTGTGGTGGCTAGCTCGTGCGAGCGCATCCCAGAGGTCTGGGGTTCGAACCCCTCTACTGCCTATTTTTACATCCTAAAAACTATTTCCCTGTCTCTGACATGTCGGGCCCACAGTTCGGGAAGAAATGAAGCCAGGGGCATTTCGGTCATCTAGCGCGGTCAACGAGCCTTTGACTGACGGTAACGTGAGAAAATGTCATTTTTGAGTGTGGCCCTAACGGAAGAGTGGCATTTTTGAGTACTGAAACATTTTAATGGCAAAAGTGAGTAGTGTGGCACAACTAGTGGCAAAAGTGATAAAAACCCTAAATCCTATGTAAATCATAAATTTCTATCTTTTATTAAACAGGGAACAATTTTAACCTCTAGCATCGTGTGTTGCGTGTTGTGTGTGTGTGCCGTGCGTGTGGCCGGCTGGGTTCTGCCCAGTAGTGGCCGGCCCTTGTTAGTACGTACTAGGTTTAGCTAGTAGTATTAATTAGTGCTTAGTTAGTCTAGTAGTAGATGACATGTAGGCCTCCAGTAAATAAGTTAGGTTTATTTAATTGTTTAGGTAAATAGTCCATGAGATATTGGTCACAGCTCTCCTTTTGACTAGTCAATTTGACTTGGGCAACTAGATTTATTAATGATATTAGAAAATCAGTTAAAACTTTAAAAATCATAGAAAATAATTTGTATCTCGGATGAAAATGTTTTCTACATGAAAGTTGCTCAGGACGACGAGACCAATTCGGATACGCGGTTCGTTCGTCCGCCACACGTCCCTATCATAGCAAACGTCGAACCTTTCCTTCCGATTCATCTGTCTGTCAGACGTCCGGAATCGGGAAAACTTTCCCGGATGTTTTCCCCCTTCGCCAGTATCGCTTAGCACTGTGTTAGAACACCTCTAGTACCGCTTCTTGTCCTGTCATGCTTAGTTTTGTGCTTGTTTGCTATGTATTTACTGTTTCTTCCCCCTCTTCCCTCCGGTAGACCCCGAGACCGCTGATGATGCCTCTGTGATCGACTACGTCACGACGACACTTCTTCCCTTTCAGCGGAGCTTCCAGGCAAGCCCCCCCTTTGATCATCCGCGCCCATTCCATTCTCTCATGATTGCATTAGATTTTGCTACTGTATTTGATTGCTCCTATCTGATGCATAGCCTGCTTTTGTACCTGATGTTGTACCTTACATGCTTATCCTAAACTGCTTAGTATAGGTTGGTTAGTGATCTATCAGTGACCCCCACCTTGTCCTTGTTGCCCCTACTTCATCATGGACGACTCGGATCAACGTGATCGACGACCAGAGCCCGGCACCTCATATCACATCACGCCCCTTTTGTTGCTCGACTCTGCAGAGCTACTATCGAGTGTCGAGGGTGGTACCTCACAACGCACTCCTGATGATAATTTTGTAGTGTAGCTATTCGGTCGTGGTCATTGAGGGTGATTCCTCCTTGACCACTCCCGATACGACTCTGTCGTGCAACCCCTCAAGTGTGAACCTCGAGGGTGGTTCCTCTTACGTTCACCTTGATGATTACATAGAGTGGGATTACATCGAGTGGAATTCACCGAGGGTGATTCCTTGGGTTTTCCCCTTGATGTTTGGACACACGGTTACCCGGACTTTACTTGAGACCATTGTTGAAGTCGGGTCGGCCCTGAGGGGTACCCGCGAGTTGATGCGAAAGTCGGGCGGCCCCGTAGAGCACCTGCGAGTTTTCCACGTGGCACAGCCGGGCGGTCTGGGCCCTTGCCGTAAGTCCACGAGACGGGGCGACGGGGTCACATTATCATGGGTCTCTGCTCGTCTCTGCTCATCTCCGCGAGCCCCCAATGCACTAACAGGTTTGGGTATTTGTTCTGAGTTGGCCTCTGGCCTTTACGCACTAACCACCACGCGAGAATAGTTATGGGCCTCGACGTCGCAGTATCAGCCGAAGCTTTGTCAGACGTCCAGTTCAGCATGGCGGCACGGTCGGATCGTGCTGGCCATCCGAGGCGGTGCTGGTATCCACCCTGCCATAGCGACCGAGTGCTGCGGGCGATGGGCCCAAGACCCCGGAGTGCTTAGGATGTAGACCGGCGGGGACCTCTCTGCTGAGCGTAGGTAGGGCTGCGACGTGTTTATCTTCCGAGGCTGGGCATTGACCCTAGAAAGGTGTGTCCGGCCAGAGTGATCGAGCGTGTTGGGTAACGTGGTGCACCCCTGCAGGGAAGATATATATTCGAATACCGTGTCCACGGTAATGGACGTTCAGACTTGTATCCCGATCTTATATAACTAGAAATGGATACTTGAGATATGTGATGGATATGTGGCTCCGAGATTGCTTTCCCGCAGGGAGTCGGGGAAGGATCTCTGGGCGTTGTTTCTACAACATGTTTGTTAAATTAAAATGCTATTCTTTACTCTCCTACATGCTGCAAGATGCTCGGAGTTGCTTGAAGATGCTAGTCTTTGATAGGCTAGGCCTTCCCCCCTCTATTCTGGCATTCTGCAGTTCAGTCCACAGATACAAACCTTCCGTTTGATACCAATGCATAGTTAGTATAGATCTGATGCTTGCGAGTACTTTGGATGAGTACTCACGGTTGCTTTGCTACCCCCTTTTCCCCTTTCTTTCTTCTTTCCGGATGTTGCGACCAGATGGTGGATCCCTGGAGCCAGTTGCCACCGCCGATGGATACTACTACATGGAGACCGCCGATGACCATGAGTAGTTAGGAGGTCCCTGGCAGGAGGCCTTGCCTCTTCGATCGCGTTGCTTTTGTGCTAGCCTTCTTAAGGCATCCTTGTTTAACTTATGTCTGTACTCAGATATTGTTCCTTCCGCTGACTCTTGTGTATCGAGCTATGCATTCGAGCCCTCGAGGGCCCTTGCTTGTAATATAAAGCTTGTATTATTTTATTTGTGTCTAGAGTTGTGTTGTGATATCTTTCTGTGAGTCCCTGATGTTGATCGTACACATTTGCGTGTATGATTAGTGTGTGATTGAATCGGGGGCGTCACAAGTTGGTATCAGAGCCGACTGCCTGTAGGATCCTCCTTTCCAACTCCTTGGCCGACGTTGAGTCTAGTCTTTGAAAAACTACTTTACTAATATGGATGTGTGGCTTATGGGCCCACGTCACCATTGGATGGTATTAGGATCTTTTATTCCTCGTATATACTCTGGGATTTGCTAACTATAACTCTAGGTTCTCGTAAATACTTCTCCCGGAGAGCCCCTCACTCCAGACGATTGCTTGGTGCACCAGAAGAATCTGATGATACTCTCTGATGTTTTCCCGAGACCCTTGTGTCCTTCGCATTTGCGATCCCTACCACCGATAATTCCTTATGGGTAACTACCTACGTTGTCGTTCATACCTTCATCCCCAGTTGCTCTTGTTATTACAAGATGTCCTGAAATACTCTTTGATGTTCCGAGGATCCTTTATGCTTACTGCCCTGCAGTCCTTGCCGCATGAATACCCCTACGGATAATTACTCGCTCTTATCGAGTATCCATTCATCCCTAGTTATTCTTATGCTTCATAAGATACTTTGTAATACAATCCGAGCTTTCGATGACCTCTGTCGCCTATTGCTCTAGGTCTTACCTGCCTATGCTCTGGTTAATTCCATATGCCTAGCAGTATCCATTGACGTCCTTTGTCATTATCATCTTGAGTCTTTTGATTTGATATGTCTGTGTCGAATCATCAGTTGATCCTTATAGATTATATTTCCGGCTCAGACGTCTTCCCGAACATGAGCTGGTTTTCGGCCAATCAGATTGCCATCGATTGTGCCCTAAGTCTATTCAACTTATCCATCCTTGGTCAGAGATGTAAGGGCTTATTTATCCCCAAGGTGTTTTGGTGATTGATGACAATGCTTTTGCGGACTAATCGTGTGCGTTGAGATTTTCAGAGATTCATCCTTTGGCACGAGACGATTCCCTCCCCTCGGTGTTTTATTCAAGACGGTGCAGCTCCTTCGTTTCTCTGTTGGTGGACTAGTTGCGTAGGAGTCACCGTACTATCAAGAGGGGATCCGCTTTGGTATGGCTTGGGTGGAATCAACACGTACACATTCTTATTGCACCCGCTGTTCCTTCCCGCTTCAATGGAGCCCACTTTCCCCTCTACTCTCTGCTGGCCCCGGTAGTACGCGAACCTCAGTGATAATACCGCCGAAGACATCAAGCGGCAGTACCGCTCCTCAGCGGTAGTATCGCTTACTGGATTCGGCCGTAGTACCGCTGAGGCTCCGGGCCACTACCGCCTCGACTCGAGCCCTCATTTTCTCGTGTCGGGTTCTGCGGCACTGGTCGTGGCAGTAGTGGCGGTAGTACCGCTCCCGAGTGGTAGTACCGCCCCTACCCACCGCGGTAGTACCGCTCTGGGTCCAGGACCTGCTTCTCTCTTGTGCGCGGCAGTACCGCTAGGTGGCGCGGTAGTACCGCTGGCTCAGCGGTAGTACCGCCCACCCAAGCGGTAGTACCGCTCTCTGTGGGGCTGCTTGGGGGGGTAACGGTTGGATTGTTCCCCCCACTATATAAAGGGGTCTTCTTCCCCAAAGTTGACTCACCTCTTCCCCCAAAAGCTCCATTGTTGCTCCAAGCTCCATTTTCACCGATCTCTCTCCCTAGCCAATCAAACTTGTTGATTTGCTCGGGAGTGGTTGAGAAGGCCCAGATCTACACTTCCACCAAGAGAAATTTGATTCCCCCCACTAATCCCTAGCGGATCTTGTTACTCTTGGGTGTTTGAGCACCCTAGACGGTTGAGGTCACCATGAGCCATAGTCCATTGTGGTGAAGCTTCGTGGTGTCGTTAGGAGCCTCCAATTAAGTTGTGGAGATTGCCCCAACCTTTTTGTAAAGGTTCTTGCCGCCTTCAAGGGCACCAATAGTGGAATCACGACATCTCGCACTGTGTGAGGGCGTGAGGAGATTACGGTGTCCCTAGTGGCTTTTTGGGGAGCATTGTGCCTCCACACCGCTCCAACGGAGACATACTTCCCTTCAAAAGGAAGGAACTTCGGTAACACATCCTCGTCTCCACCGGCTCCACTCTTGGTTACCTCGTGCCTTTACTTGTGCAAGCTTATTTGTGTTGTATCCCTTGCTTGCTTGTGTGCTAGTTGTTGTTGCATCATATAGGTTGCTCACCTAGTTACATATCTAGACAACCTACTTTGATGCAAAGTTTAATTGGGTAAAGAAAAGTATAAAAAGTGTTAGTTGCCTATTCACCCCCCCTCTAGTCAACTATATTGATCCTTTCAATTAGTATCAGAGCCTCGTCTCTTTATTAAGGACTTTGTCGTCCGAAGAGTATGGTTGACACCACAGACGGTGTGGAGGAGCACTCCGGTGTGAATCCTGTCTCGTCTACGGCCGATGGGGGAACCACGGTCTCTCGTGAGGAATTCAATGTGGCTTTGGACACATTGAAAACCTCCATGACGACCGAGGTTGAAAGCATGTTTACTAAATTCCTAGAAGGACTTAAACTGTCTACCTCGCCGATGAAAGTGGGTGATCCTACTAACAAGGTGACGGATGCTACCTCCGACAAGGGGGAAGCTAACTGTGAAAAGGGTCCTTCTACTAGTGGTAGAAATGGCACCGGCATCTATGCCCATGTGGAACCTCCAACTTATGGAGGACCGATTCCGTCTACTCATTTAAATCATGCCGGTCCTCCTCCTAAGATTGTGAAAAATGAGGATTTTGATTCTTGGGTGTATCGCTTCAAGCGTCATTTAAATCATGTAAATTCTAATCTTTGGAGAATCATTGAAGAAGGTTTCTATCCGCATGATCCAAGCAAATTCACCCCTAGAGAAGCCGTGGATAATCAATTCAATGAGAATGCTCTCTTCATCATCCAATATGCAATTCTCCCCGAAGATCTCCCTTATCTTCGACCCTACGCCATGGCCAAAGACGTGTGGCATTGCGTTGTGTCTCTCCATCGGGGAAGCGCAAGCATTCAATGCTCCAACTATGAAGTGGTGCAAGATGAAGCCGATGAGTTTTCTATGAAGGAAGATGAAGAACCTCGTGAGCTCTTTCGGAGAGTAACCAAACTCACGGTCTCACTCCGAGATCATGGGAGCAAGGACACGGATGACAATTGGATCAAACGCAAGTTCCTCAAGGCCATGATGCCCTACAACAAGGCCATGTCCTCCATCATTCGTCAAAGACCGGACTTCCACTCCATGACCTCAAGTGAAGTGTTGGATGAGTTCGTTGCAATGAGCATCTTGGACAAGACCTCCGATAACGCGGTGCTCCGGTCTCAAAGGGCAAAGATGCCCAACCTTGCCTTGAAGGCCAAGGTTGTTGTGGAAGAAGAGGAAGAAGAGGAAGATGAGGAGAGCAACCCCGAAGATACAAAATATGATTATCATGAGCATATGGCTCTTGCTTCAAGGCAATTTTGGAGCAAGAAGAACTCAAGACCAAATTTCAACAAGAACAACTCAAGTGGCTTCAAGGGCAAGCAACGAGTAAGAACTTGTTACAACTGTGGCAATGTGAGCCATTTCGTTGCGGATTGTCCTTACGAGAAGCGGGAAGACAATGGTGGCAAGCTCATCCGAAAAGACAAAGCCAAGTCCTTCCCCAACAAGAACAACTTCACCAAGAAGACTCCTACTCGAGGGTTGGTGGTTCAAGAAGAATACCGTGAGGATGACGATGATGATGAAGATAATGAAGCAATGGCCATGGCATCCGTTGCCATTGCCCCAACTCCCCGGATGCCTCTCTTCGATTCACCCAACAAGAACATCACCGCCAAGTGCCTCATGGCTAAAGCCACTAACAAGGTAACCACCAACATCAAAACCACCATCATTACTAATCCTTCCTTGATGGATTGCATTGATGAGCATGAGGGGTCTAATGAAGAAATGAATGAATTTGAGTCTTTTATGAGTAAACTCAAGGGCAAATCCAAGAAGCACTTTGTTGCTCTCGTGGAACAACTTGGTGAATCCAATGACATGACTGAGGCTCATGAAGAAACCATCTCTAAGATGGAAGAACATAGTCGTGACTATGCCGATGAGATATCGGATCTTTCTAATGCTCTTGAGGAAGAGCGTGTGCATGGTTTGACTCTTGAGGAGTCACACAATGATGACCATGCTAAATTAAAGAAAGATCTTGATCATGCTCTTGTTGTCTCTCGTGTGGCAAACTCCGAGAAGGCTAAACTTGGGGTTGACCTTGCTAGACTCAAAGAGGAGTTTGATTTACTTGAAAAGGCACACAAGGCCTTGAAGGGTGCTCATGCTAGTCTCAAGGAGTCTCATGCTCAACTCCAAGTGAGGTTAACCAAGGAGAAAGCCACTTTTCCTCATATGGTCTTAATTGATAATGCAAATGCTACTAACCCGTGTTGTGAGCATGTGCATCTTGTGGAGGAGAATGCCAAGTTGAAGGAACAACTAGAGAAAGGCCTTGTGTCATGCATACAAGGTGAGAAGAACCTAAATGACCTTTTGAGCAATCAAAAGGAAGGTGTGGCCAAGGAGGGAGTTGGGTTCACACCCAAGTCCAAGGATAAGAAGAAGAACAAGAAGAAGAATGACAAGACCAAACGACCTACCCCTCTTAAGCACACTTTTGTGAAGGAGCGAGAGGGTACTCCTAAGGAGAAGAAGAACAATGCGAAGAGTGGTGATGCCAAAAAGGGCAAAGCCATCTCTTCCAACAAAGCCGGCGACTTTAACCCTTCTTATGTGTTATGCCGTGCTAGTGATGGGCATGTTTATGCTAAATTTGTTGGTTCTCCTTATGAGTACATTGAATGGTCTATTTGGGTTCCTAAGACCCTAGTTACTAACATCAAAGGACCCATTACTAAATGGGTACCTAAAACCAAGCATTAATCTCTTGTAGGTGTTCGCTTCCGGTGGAGGATCATGGTTACTCGATAGTGGAGCAACAAATCATATGACCAGAAGCAAGGACTTGGTGGTGGACGTACAAAAGATCCCATACTTGCCCACCAATGTCGAGTGGGGTGATGCTTCATCTTCTAAGGTATTGGGTCTTGACAAGGTTGTCATTTCTCATGATCTTACGATCGAGAAAGTCATGCTTGTTGAGTCTCTTGCATACAATTTACTTTCCGTTTGTCAACTTGCACTTATGGGCTTTGCCACTTTCTTTGATATTGATACCGTGGCCCTCTTATGGAGCAAGACTCTTAAAGTAGCCTTTGTTGGGCATGTCGAGAACAGTTTCTATGTGATTAACTTTTCGGAGTGACCCACTAAGACCGCGACATGCCTAATGGCTAAAGTTGATGTGGGTTGGCTTTGGCATCGCCGTTTAGCCCACGTCAATATGAGATCTTTGCAAAGTCTTCTCAAGGGGGACCATGTCCGTGGACTAACAAATGTTAGTTTTGCTAAAGATCGTGCTTGTAGTGCTTGTATCGAAGGAAAGCTCCATGAGAAGGCTCACCCTCCCACGACTATCATCTACTCGAAAAGACCCTTGGAGCTCCTTCACATGGACCTCTTTGGGCCTCCATCCTTTGATAGTCTTGGGGGTAGAAAGTATTGCCTGGTGATTGTGGATGATTATTCAAGATACACTTGGGTATATTTCTTCAAGAGGAAGAGTGAGACTCAATAAATTGTTATCGACTTTGCAAATGAAGCTCAACATCAACATGATGCAAAAGATCTTGACAATAAGAAGTGGCAACGGCACCGAGTTCAAGAACTACACCTTGGATGAGTTTCTTAGTGATGAGGGGATCAAGCATCAATATGCTGCTCCATATACCCCTCAACAAAATGGTGTTGTGGAGAGGAAGAACCGGACGTTGATGGATGCGGCAAGGACCATGATGGCGGAGTTCAAGTCTCCATGCAACTTTTGGGCTGAAGCCATCAACACTGCATGCCATGCATCCAATCGGCTCTATCTCCGCAAAGGCTTGAACAAGACTCCTTATGAAATTCTTACCAGTAACAAGCCCAACCTCAAGTACTTCCGGGTGTTCGGGTGTAAGTGTTTCATTCTCAAGAAAGGTGTTCGTTTGTCTAAATTTCAAGCTAGAGCTTATGAGGGCATATTTGTTGGTTATGCTACAAACTCTCATGCTTACCGTGTCCTCAACAAGTCCACTGGACTCATTGAGGAGACGTGTAACGTGGAGTTTGACGAAAATAACGGCTCCCAAGTGGAGCAAAGTGGTAATTGCGATGTAGGTGATGAAATTCCTCCCCAAGCCATAAGAAGAACGGGTGTGGGTCATATCCTACCCATTGAGGAACCCCTTGTGGCCGAAGGAGAAGGACAATGCACCACTCAAGTGGAGCCATCACCAACCCAAGACCCACATGCTTCCGAAGAACAAAGTGAAGGCCCTCAACCTCGTGAACAAGACCAAGGGGAAGATCAACCTCAAGATGGTGAAAATCCACCAAATGATGCCCAAGGTCAAGTTCTACCCCTCGAGCAAGTTCAAGATCAAGAGCAAGCTCAAGATCTTGAACAAGCTCAAGACGGCGCTCAAGATAATCAAGTTGATCCTCCTCCTTCCACATCCGAGGAGGAATTAGAGCGTCGTGCCGCGAAGATTGCTTCCAAGCTCACCACCAAAGGCCATCTCATGGAGAATGTGGTTGGAAGCCTAAGAAAGGGGGTAAGCACTCGTAGACAATTAGCAAACTATTGTGAACATCACGCGTTTGTCTCTTGTGTTGAACCCCAAAAGGTCTATGAGGCGCTCGAAGATTCAGATTGGCTCAATGCCATGCATGAAGAACTCAACAACTTCGAGTACAACAAGGTGTGGAGATTGGTGCCACGGCCTTCGGGGAACCATAACGTCATTGAAACCAAGTGGATTTTCAAGAACAAGCAAGATGCTCATGGGAACATCATTCGCAACAAGGCAAGATTGGTAGCACAAGGCTACTCCCAAGTCGAGGGTATCGACTACGGTGAAACCTTTGCTCCCATTGCTCACGTTGAATCCATTCGTTTGTTGATTGCTTATGCTTCCCATCACAACTTTAAGTTACAACAAATGGATGTGAAAAGTGCTTTTCTTAATGGTCCCATTAATGAGTTGGTTTATGTCAAGCAACCCCCCGGGTTCGAGGATCCCTACTTCCCGGATCATGTGTATCAACTCGATAAGGTACTCTATGGCCTTAAACAAGCCCCACGTGCGTGGTATGACCATCTTACCGAGTTGTTACAAGATCGTGGATTTGAGGTGGGGCAAACGATCCCACTCTTTTTACTAAGAAGGTCAAAGGGGAGTTATTTGTATGCCAACTATATGTTGATGATATTATCTTTGGTTCCCCTAACAAATCTTTCAATGAGGAATTTGCCGCTCTCATGACCTCTAAGTTCAAGATGTCTTCGATGGGAGAGTTGAAGTTCTTCCTTGGTTTTGATATCAAACAAATAAGAGAAGGTACCTTCATCAACCAAGCCAAATACACTCAAGACATGCTAAAAGATTCAAGCTAAGTCTTTGTCAAGCCGGCTTCTACTCCAATGCCTACCAAGTGCCAACTTGACATTGATCCCAATGGTAAAGCGGTGGATCAAAAGGTATATCGCTCCATGATTGGATCCTTGCTTTACCTTTGTGCATCTAGACCGGATATCATGTTGAGTGTGGGAATGTGTGCACGGTTTCAAGCCGCACCAAAGGGAAGCCACTATGTGGCGGTCAAGCGAATCTTTCAATATTTGGCTCATACCCCAAACTTTGGCTTATGGTACCCAAGAGGAGCAAACTTCAAGCTTGAAGGTTTTACGGATTCCAATTGGGCGGGAGACAAAGTGGATAGGAAGTCCACTTCCGGAGGGTGCCAATTTCTTGGTTGCTCTTTGCTGAGTTGGTCTTCCAAGAAGCAAAGTTGTGTGTCTCTCTCATCCACCGAAGCGTAATATGTGGCGGCCGTTAGTTGTTGTGCACAACTCCTATGGATGAGGCAAACTTTAACGAAATACGGTGTCATTTGTGACAAAGTGCCTCTTTGGTATGATAATGAAAGTGCCATCAAGATTTCTCTCAACCCGGTGCAACATTTCAAGACGAAGCATATTGAGATTCGGTATCACTTCATCCGGGATCACATTAGGCGAGGGGAGATCGAGCTCAAGTATGTCAACACTCATGATAACCTTGCAGATATTTTCACGAAGCCCTTGGATGAAGCAAGATTTCGCGAGTTAAGGCATGAGCTAAATATCATTGATTCGAGCAATGTGACTTGAACCCTTGCACTCCCCACCTCATTCAACATGTTGTCTAGTTTAGGTGTAGGCATGGACATAGGGGGAGTCTTGTTCTCTCAATGAACTCTTCCTCCCCCCATTATGCATAAATTGATCAAGTCTTTCACTTTAACCATCTTCGATGGTACTTGTGCTTCAAGGACGAGTTTTGGTCATGGGCCCAAGGTTAAAATCTTCGCGGCGCCATACCTCTTGACTCAAACATAGGTGGCCTCAGCCACCGCCCTCTCTTGAAGAGGTGTGTCTTGGTCCCTTGCTAGTGTGTTCGCTGCCGAGTTCGTCTTTCCTCCGTCTCGCCGTTGGTTTTCCGTTTCTTTTTTAGCTGAGCCGTGCTGTCTAGTGGCCATGAGTTGCTGGGTAGTACTACTGCTGCTGGTGCACGGTACTACCGCCCACCAGCTCGGTACTATCGCTGCGGGGCGGGGTCAGGGGGATGTTTCTTCTCCCTCAGACTCCATTCGCCGCCTCGCTTCTTCTTCGTCTCTCCAAAGAATCGTTCGCATGGGAGGGCTCCGGCGGATCTCCTTCTCCGAGGCGTCCCTCTCTATTCTCTTCGGTGGAGTCGATCCCCACCTCGTCCTCTTGCCATGGATGTCGGTATTGCCCCCGTTCCCTCTTTCTTCTTGTCTAGATTTCCAATCTAGCATTTTAGGGGCAATAGTGGTTGCATCTCTAGATTTTTGGCAAAATCTAGGCTTGAGTAGGATGGAGAAGGCAACTAGACGGTTTGGATTAGTGATGGGTAGGAGTATTTTTGAATTTGGTAGGATGGTAGTGCCGGATCTGACCGCGGCAGTAGGAAACCGTTGTTTCCCCGCCTCGAGCGGTACTACCGCTCTCACTAGAGTGGTACTACCGCTTGGAGCGGTACTGCCGCCTATAGGTCGCGGTACTACCGCTAGCTACCAAGTTCCATCATGCTCCTACCATTCCGTGATCCTTTTTGTTGAGTTTGGTGGCTTATGCTCATTCTTTCTGGTTGTTTTGCGTGCTATTGTGTTTGGTTCCAGGTGATGAGCTTCCTGAGCATCAAGCTCGCCGTGTCAACCCCTGTCGTGCCATGTCGAAGCGCTACTGCACATCTGAGTCAGCAGGAGGTTCCACTAGTGCTCCACCTCCACCTCAGCTACCGAAGAAATCTGTCGTCAAGCCAACGCCAAAGGGCAAAACTGTGCCTCAAATGAATGCCAAGGAGTTCTGGGCAAGGCATCGCCGCAACCCCTATGTGGATGACCAAGATCCCACTTTGGTCAATCGTCCGTTCTGGAACCGCTTTCAGTTTGCCATTTTCTTTTATGTGCTCAAAGCAAAGAAGAACCTCTATGTGGATGTGCGCTCCATTGACACAGACTATATGGAGAAGGATCCTGAGTACTTTGGTGAAGCTCTTCAGATGTGCACTCAGCTGAACATTCTCAATATCATGCAGTTCAACGAAGACTATGATGCTGATATTGTGGCCCAATTCTATGCCACGGTCCATCTAGGGACTGATGAGGACAGGACTCTGACTTGGATGACCAATGGCAAGTTACTTTCTGTCAAGTGGAAGGCATTCATGGAGTCACTTGGAGTGGAAGCTCACAGGCTTGTGACTCCTGTCGGCTTTCTCCCTCATAGTAAGACAACCTCCACTCATAAGCAAGCTCTCTGGCCCTACTGCATTCAGAAGATCAAACCTGACACTAAGAAGGTGAAAGTGCAACTATCCCTAGGTGGTTTTGGTAATTCATTACAACATATAGCTCATTGAGCTAATACTATTCCAAGACTATTATTTCAGGAAGCTCAATGAATGGCATGGCATGGATGATGAAAGTGGATCCTCAAAATATCAAGGACAAAGGATTGGCTCAAGCTCAAAAGCTCAAGACTCTACATTTTATATTTCAGTGATCCAAGATCACATTGAGTCTATAGGAAAAGCCAATACTATCAAGGAGGGATGAGGTGTTGCTTAATGAGCCTCTTGCTTCAAGTGCTTAGTGATATGCTCCAAATACCCTCAACTACTTTCTCACATCCTCATATGACCTAAACCTAAAGCCAACACCGATTCTTTCTATCCGGCGCCACCGAGTTCAAATGTCATAGCCACTGCCACAAACCCTAGGCAAATCGGTCTCACCAATAGGGATCTCGGTCTCACCGAGATGGGCTTGTAATCTCTCTGTTTCCCTTCAGAACGCTTCTTCGGTCTAACCGAAGTGAGCGATCGGTCCCACCGAGATTGCAATGTAAACTCTCTGTTTCCCTTCTGTAACATTTCGGTCTCACCGAAAAGAGCAAATCGGTCCCACCGAGTTTACCTGACCAACTCTCTGGTTAGCTAATTACCAAAATCGGTCTCACCGAGTTTGTTTAATCGGTCTCACCGAGATTACGTTATGCCCTAACCCTAACCATATCGGTCCTACCAAGTTGCATGTCGGTCCAACCGAAAATCCTAACGGTCACTAGGTTTACTAAATCAGTCTGACCGAGTTTGTTGATTCGGTACCACCGAGATTGGTAAATTGTGTGTAACAGTTAGATTTTGTGTGGAGGCTATATATACCCCTCCACCTCCTCTTCATTCGTGGAGAGAGCCATTAGAACAAACCTACACTTCCAACTTACCAGTTCTGAGAGAGAACTACCTACTCATGTGTTGAGGCCAAGATATTCCATTCCTACCACATGAATCTTGATCTCTTGCCTTCCCAAGTTGCTTTCCACTCAAATCTTCTTTCCACCAGATCCAAATCCTATGAGAGAGAGTTGAGTGTTGGGGAGACTATCATTTGAAGCACAAGAGCAAGGAGTTCATAATCAACGCAGCATTTGTTACTTCTTGGAGAGTGGTGTCTCCTAGATTGGCTAGGTGTCACTTGGGAGCCTCCGACAAGATTGTGGAGTTGAACCAAGGAGTTTGTAAGGGCAAGGAGATTGCCTACTTCGTGAAGATCTACCTCTAGTGAGGCAAGTCCTTCGTGGGCGACGGCCATGGTGGGATAGACAAGGTTGCTTCTTCGTGGACCCTTCTCGGGTGGAGCCCTCCATGGACTCGCGCAGCCGTTACCCTTCGTGGGTTGAAGTCTCCATCAACGTGGATGTACAATAGCACCACCTATCGGAACCACGCCAAAAACATCCGTGTCTCCAACCGCGTTTGAATCCTCCAAACCCTTCCCTTTACTTTCTTGCAAGTTGCATGCTTTAATTTCCGCTGCCTATATACTCTTTGCATGCTTGCTTGATTTGAGTGATGATTGCTTGACTTGTCCAAAGATTGCTAAAATCTGCCAAACTCTAAAATTGGGAAAATGTTAAGTTTTTAATTGGTCAAGTAGTCTAATCACCCCTCCTCTAGACATACTTCAAGGTCCTACAAGTGGTATCAGAGCTTTGGTCTCCATTTGCTTTGATTTCCATAGCTTTTGGTGGTCATAGCCTTGGTTTCACAACCTAGGAGAGTATGGAGTCTAGCGAGGGAAATTATCACCGTAGAGGTCCTTGCTTTGATGGAACTACTTTTGCTAGTTGGAAGCATAAGATGAAAATGCATATTCTTGGACATAACCCTGCCGTTTGGGCTATTGTTTGTATTGGCTTGCAAGGTGAATTCTTTGATGGGAGAGAACCAAACCGTGAAGCGAGTGCGGATGAATTGAAGATGATGCAATACAACGCTCAAGCTTGTGATATCCTCTTCAATGGTTTATTCCCCGAAGAATTCAACAAAATCAGCCGTCTTGAGAATGCAAAGGAAATTTGGGACACTTTGATTGATATGCATGAAGGTACTGACTCCATCAAGGAATCCAAGTTGGATGTGCTCCAAAGTCAGCTTGACAAGTTCAAAATGAAGGATGGTGAAGGTGTCGCTGAAATGTACTCTAGGCTTGCTCTTATCACAAATGAGATTGCCGGCTTAGGGAGTGAAGAGATGACCGACAGATTCATCATTAAGAAGATCCTAAGAGCATTGGATGGAAAATATGATACCGTGTGCACATTGATTCAAATGTTGCCCAATTACAAGAATCTCAAGCCAACGGATGTCATTGGTAGAATTGTTGCTCATGAGATGTCACTCAAGGATAAGGAGGAACTTCACAACAAGTCAAGTGGTTCTTACAAAGCCTCATGTGAAGCCCCCACATCATCAAGTGAGAAACAAACCTTCAATGAAGAATTGAGCTTAATGGTGAAGAATTTCAACAAATTCTACAAGAGTAGAAGCAAAGAAAGAAGCTCTAAGTCAAGGTCCTACAATGACAAGAGATCTTCTAGTCGAGAGCGCAATTGCTACAATTGTGGGAGACCCGAACACTATTCCAATGAGTGTACGACACCCTACAAAAGAAGAGAAGATTCTCCAAAAAGAAGAAGTAGAAGAGAAGAATCACCACCAAGAGAGAGAAGGAGTAGAGATGATCATTATGGCCGAAGAACCTCCCGGAGAAGCAAAGATTCGGAAAGGAAGGACAAGTCATCAAAGAGCTACACAAAACAAAGACATCAAGCTCATGTTGGTGAATGGGTATCCGGTTCCGACTCTGAACATCACTCCGAGAGAAGCTATCACTCCGACTCTGAACATACTCAAGATGAAGGTGTTGCCGGTCTAGCACTTGTGTCAACCAACTCCTATGACATATTTGACTCACCAAATGAAGGAATTAGAAGATGCTTCATGGCTAAAGGCCCTAAGGTAACTCATCCCGAGTATGTTGATTTCAATAGTAATGAAGATGACTTGCTAGGTGATGATGATTTACTTATTGACAACTCTAGTGATGAATACTATGATGAAACGTCAATTAATCATGCTAAACAAGATAAAACGAATGACAATGATAAGGAAAAAATTGAGCTTTTAACTAAAGAACTAAACACTCTTAAGTTAGCTCATGAAACTATCTTCAAAAATCATCGAGAACTTTTAAGGGCTCATGAGAAGTTACACTTTGAAAAGCTCAATCTTGAGCGAGAGCATGAGTTCTTAAAGGCAATCAATGATGATCTTCGCAAGAAAAGTTATTCTTATATTTTCAAGCGTTTACTCTTATCCACTTACATGCCTCAAGTAAAGTCTAGTAACAAGAACAAGAAAGATTCTTCCTCTAGTAGTAACAATGATTATGCTAAATTAAATATTGTTGCTTCTAGTAGTTCTCTTGATTCCACTAATGATTCTCTTAGTGAAGTTACACTTGAGCAAGAAAATAGCTTATTGAAGGGAATTATAGAGAAAGGTGTATACAAGAGCCTTGCCGGGAGTAAGCAATTCGAGGAAATTGTACGCAAGCAAGGAAGGCACCGGAAGAATCAAGGTGTTGGTTTTGAACGAAAGTTCAATGCCAATGGAGTTGAGTGGGAAGAAGATCAATACCCCAAGACGAAGTTTGTTCCTCAACAAGAGAAGTATGATCCTACTTCCTTCAAGGGGACACAAGAACAAGATGATCTTCCACCACAAGACCACAAGAACAAAGGCAAGGACAAGCTTCAAGAGGAGATTGATGCATTTGAAGAAGCACCTAAGGCCTTGGGCAAGTGGGTTCCCAAGACTACGTCAAGTTCTACTTCATCAAGCACAACTACTACACCAAGGATTCCCATCAAGATGATGTGGATCCCGCAGAAGAAGAACTAGAGAGTTCTTGAGGGTGACTCCGCCAACATTCTTCACTCATATCTTTATGGCAAGGACAAGTGCAATCAACTTCCACATCTTGCACTAGTTCAAGGAGTCACAAACCCTCATGTTGGTAAGGCAAGGGACAAGGTAACCTAATGTTTTCATGGACATCATATTGTGTGTGCATCACTCTATGTCTATGGATATTCTTGTTTGTTCCTTGTGGGACTAACCCGTGTAGGTATTGAAAGTGCAACTCACTCCAAAGGATTGCTCCAAAAGATCTACATCAACATTGAGCATCCACATCTTCAACACCTACATGAAGTCATCATCGACAAAACCCAAGGTTAGTTCATCCCTCTAAGGGGGGATCTCACATCTAGGGGGATCTTAACTCTAAAGAATTGAGTCAAAGCAACTCTAATGATGTGAACACATCAATGCATTATGTAAAAGTGGTAACCCCACTTGAGCTTAAACGATGAGTATGACCTATGATCAAATTTTCTCATTTGACTCCTAAGTCAATATACTCATATATAGATGTCCTAGTCATTGACAATTGTTTGATAGATGCTAGAATTGGTTGTGCATGCTTTGCCACATATTTCATTTGTCATTTTATTGTGTGAGCATGTTGGTTGCATATTTTACTCATTCAAGGGCATCCACTTGTTGTTTTGATTGATTGGCTTCTTTTTCTTTAGCCAATTGGATGGACAAGTGCCTAAGAACCTTCTCTATCTATCTATGCTTTTCTCGTCTCAAACTCTATTCATGCTACATCACAAAATTTGATCAAGTCAGATTCGAACCACTCTGTGTGAGGAGCACTTGGAGTCCCCGATTCGTCATAGACTTAAACTTCCAAAACTTCTTTGTGATTTTCGGTCTGACCGATTCCTCCATTTCGGTCCTACCGAGATCACTAAGTCAATCTAGGTTTTCAATCTCGGTGCAACCGATTTGAACTTTTCGGTCACACCGAGTTGCTGTAACTGTTAACAGTTATGCATCTCGGTGCCACCGAGTTGTTCTACTCGGTCACACCGACAGTGTCGGGCTATATATACTCATGGGCAAATTTTGGAAAACTTTCTCCGAAACTCCTCGCCCACGCATAGCTCGCTCTGCCTACTAGGTCTATGGATCGTCGACTTTGTCGCCAGCCGCCTCCTGTCGCTGGTCTCCGCCGCCGTCAACGGCTTTCTTCTCCGTCGTTGCCGCCGTAGCGAGTTCACCGCCGAACTAGGGTATGAACTCGATCACAGTGCGATCCTCATCTAATTCTCAGCACATTGTGTTTGTAATGCATCTTGCCACGATTGAAACACTCCTATCCAGTCAATGCGATCCTTAGAATAGATGTGATTCGAAAATTTAGGGTTAGGTTTCCGCCGAAACCATCTCCGACCCACCGAGTTGAAAAACTCGGTCCCACCGATTTGGCTAACGCCATTGCACTAGTAAGTCTCGGTCTGACCGAGAATTACAAATCGGTGTGACCGATTTTAGAACTTTGTGAAACCCTAGCAGTCTCGGTGCCACCAATCGTGACTCGGTCTAACCGAAGTTCACTAGTTTAGGTTCCAAAACTGCTTGATGTCAGTTTGAAAATCGGTAGATCCGAAATGCTTTCTGTGGAAACTAAAACTAAGTTTTTGAATCATTCTTTTGCAAAAATCTCTGCATTTTGTGATGCTCATCCACTCTATCTCATCTATAACTATTCACGTGTCAGCCATCGGTGATTTGCAGCATTTCAGACCAAAGTGATAGTCAGAACAAGTCAGCAGAGCAGATTCACATGAGTGAGGGCACTAGTCCCTCTAGCAGCTCAGATGAGGGGAGTAGAAGCACTCCCAGCAATTTGCCCAAAGCAGCCACAAGAGCTAGAATGAAGAGAACCTCAGACTCTGAGGATGAGGATTATGTTGCTGTTGAAGATGAGGCTACTTCCAAGAAGGTAGTGCTCAAGAAGGTGCTCAGTTCAAGCTGCAGAAAGCCGAGCATGAAGATCAAAAGGCCAGCAGGAAGACAACCAATGTCCAAAGCCAGAGGATCAACTCAAGTACCTGAAAAGCCTGATCCCAAAGAGCCAGCTGCAGAAGGAAAGAAAAGGAAGGAAAGGGTCAAGAAGACCATGGCCAGAGTTGTTGGTCAACCTTCCATGATGGAAGATGGAGAAGAGGTTGCTGAACCAGCACCCAAGGCACAAAAGCTGATGGGTGATGCTATAAAGTCAGGGGCTGCAACATCAAATCCCAAAGAAGCACCAAAAGCTGCCTCCAAGCCCAAGATTGCACCAAAGAGAAATACCAGGAGTATACTAGCAGCTGAGAAGAACAAGGCCCCAATGCCTGAGGTTGCTGCTGAGGAAGATGAAGAAGGGCAGATCTTAAGGAAGCTCAAACCCAAGATCCCAGACCACAATGATGCTCATCCTGTGGCTGAGAACATGAAGATCAGGAGAGATCTAGGGTTGAGGCTATGGAGAGAGTCAGATCCATATGCCACCAGGAGAAGGACTGATGTAGATTACATGTTCCACACCAAGGAGCAGCAGGACTTCTATGAGACAATCTTGTTGGACAAGAAGCCCATAGTGTGTGATATGAGGAGGGTCGACTGGACCTACATGAAGGAAAATTGGGAACACTATCCTGGAGTGCAAGACAGTTTCATTGCTTGTGGAGTTGCAGATTTTGTTGGGTAGAAGCTCACCAACTAGAATGATGAACTCATTATGCAATTTTACTCCACAGCACACTTCTATCCAGATGGCAGGAGACTTTGGATGTCTGAAGGAACGAGATACCAGTCAACCATTGAGGAATGGGCAAGCCTGATCAATGCCCCAGAGGAGAGTGAAGATGACTTGGATATTTATGCCAAGAAGAAAATGGATCATAGCTCAATGTCACATATGTACAAGGAGATCCCTGATGAAGCACTTGAGATTTTCAAGTTTGGATCAGTTCATTTTCTTCTGTCAGGGCTGCCTACGATCAACCAGATCTTAAAGCACACTCTTTTGCCCAAATCAGGTGATCACAACATGATTAGAGGGCATGCAATAAACTTGCTACATGTATTTGATGTGCCCCAGAAATTCAAGGTCATGACCCTTATGGTTGAAACTATCAAGAGGACTGTAGCAGACCAGAAGAGAAGTTGTGGATATGCCCCACAGATTTAGGAGTTGATTAACTCAAAGATGGGCACAGGAAAATATCAGTTGGATAAAGAACATTTTGCTCTCTATCCAGACTTTGAGGACAATCAAGTTGTCATGAATGAGGATGAACCATCATCAGTGCAAGCTCAAGCAAAGAAGGAGAAATCAAGGAAAGAGAAGGCTGCCAAGATGCCAACTCAAGAGGAGGCATCTGAGTATTTCTTGAAGAACAAGCAGGAGCAGCTTGGTTACTTGATAGCATCAACACTGAGGATTGAGAAGGGTTTGGCCACCCTAACTCAAAACCAGGAGAGCCTGGAAAGGATCATGGAACAAAAATTCTATGATCTTGATGTCAAAGTAACTGAGATTCAGTCAGTTGTGGAACAGCGTCAGGATGAAATGCCGGAGAGGAAGGGCAAGACAACCACTGATGCATTTGCCAGAGTGCCTAGAGCTCAGAGGTCACCTGCAGTGCCTATGACAGACACAAGAGCCACATCATCTGCACCAGCTACAGCTCCTACAGCTCCAGTGCATCCAGCTCCAGCACCAACTCCTCCAGCTCCATCTACATCGACTGAAGCCTTCATTCTTGGAGTTATCCGGACACCACCACCACCTGAAGACCAAGCCTGAGAGACGACCTAGCACTATGCATTTTCTATAAACTTTTTGGTAACTTGTTGCCAAAGGGGGAGAAAAATGTGTAGATCATAGGCTTCGAGAGAGAGTGTGTTGTTTTTTGTTCTCTCTTGCTTTGGTGGTTAAACTTGTTTGCTTTTGATTACTTGAGATACTATGCAATTACCTGTGAGACATTGATGATCATGTGTTTGATCATAAGCTACACTTATACCTGTTTGATGATATTATCTTACCTATCCTTATATGATCATTCACTTTGCTTGGTGATGAGTGCATGTATTCAATCTTTATTATTTTGAGCGCTCCACCAAGATGTATGTGACATGGAAGAGTAACCCATGAGCCTATTTCCTTGTGCATTTGCAGTCCAAAGCAAATCTTAAAATGTGCACAAATTTAGGGGGAGCTCTTGCTTATCACATACTTCTCAAAGCGACGATGTTTTTCAATCTTATTATCATTTGTCAAAGCTTTGATCTATATGTTGTCATCAATTACCAAAAAGGGGGATATTGAAAGTGCAACTATCCCTAGGTGGTTTTGGTAATTCATAACAACATATAGCTCATTGAGCTAATACTATTCCAAGACTATTATTTCAGGAAGCTCAATGAATGGCATGGCATGGATGATGAAAGTGGATCCCTCAAAATATCAAGGACAAAGGATTGGCTCAAGCTCAAAAGCTCAAGACTCTACATTTTATATTTCAGTGATCCAAGATCACATTGAGTCTATAGGAAAAGCCAATACTATCAAGGAGGGATGAGGTGTTGCTTAATGAGCCTCTTGCTTCAACTGCTTAGTGATATGCTCCAAATACCCTCAACTACTTTCTCACATCCTCATATGACCTAAACCTAAAGCCAACACCGATTCTTTCTATCCGGCGCCACCGAGTTCAAATGCCATAACCACTGCCACAAACCCTAGGCAAATCGGTCTCACCAATAGGGATCTCGGTCTCACCGAGATGGGCTTGTAATCTCTCTGTTTCCCTTCGTAACGTTTCGGTCTAACCGAAGTGAGCGATCGGTCCCACCGAGATTGCAATGTAAACTCTCTGTTTCCCTTTTGTAACATTTCAGTCGTACCGAAAAGAGCAAATTGGTCCCACCGAGTTTACCTGAACAACTCGCTGGTTAGCTAATTACCAAAATCGGTCTCACCGAGTTTGTGTAATCGGTCTCACCGAGATTACGTTATGCCCTAACCCTAACCATATTGGTCCTACCAAGTTGCATGTCGGTCCAACCGAAAATCCTAACGGTCACTAGGTTTACTAAATCAGTCTGACCGAGTTTGTTGATTCGGTACCACCGAGATTGGTAAATTGTGTGTAACAGTTAGATTTTGTGTGGAGGCTATATATACCCTCCACCTCCTCTTCATTCGTGGAGAGAGCCATTAGAACAAACCTACACTTCCAACTTACCAGTTCTGAGAGAGAACTACCTACTCATGTGTTGAGGCCAAGATATTCCATTCCTACCACATGAATCTTGATCTCTAGCCTTCCCAAGTTGCTTTCCACTCAAATCTTCTTTCCACCAGATCCAAATCCTATGAGAGAGAGCTGAGTGTTGGGGAGACTATCATTTGAAGCACAAGAGCAAGGAGTTCATCATCAGCGCACCATTTGTTACTTCTTGGAGAGTGGTGTCTCCTAGATTGGCTAGGTGTCACTTGGGAGCCTCCGACAAGATTGTGGAGTTGAACCAAGGAGTTTGTAAGGGCAAGGAGATTGCCTACTTCGTGAAGATCTACCGCTAGTGAGGCAAGTCCTTCGTGGGCGACGGCCATGGTGGGATAGACAAGGTTGCTTCTTCGTGGACCCTTCTCGGGTGGAGCCCTTCGTGGACTCGCGCAGCCGTTACCCTTCGTGGGTTGAAGTCTCCATCTACGTGGATGTACGATAGCACCACCTATCGGAACCACGCCAAAAACATATGTTTCTCCAACTGCGTTTGAATCCTCCAAACCCTTCCCTTTACTTTCTTGCAGGTTGCATGCTTTAATTTCCGCTGCCTATATACTCTTTGCATGCTTTCTTGATTTGAGTGATGATTGCTTGACTTGTCCAAAGATTGCTAAAATCTGCCAAACTCTAAAATTGGGAAAAGGTTAAGTTTTTACTTGGTCAAGTAGTCTAATCATCCCCCCCTCTAGACATACTTCAAGGTCCTACAAAAGGTAACATATGAGCTGCCTGCCTTTCTGGAGGGAGACTCTCTTCCCTCGTGTTGGGAATCTGGATATGGTTCACTCCTTTCTTGTGGACATGCTTCTCTTCTGTCAACATGAGAAGGAGGCTAACACTGGCGAGTCCTTGGACATTTCTCATGTTATGTGATCTGAACTCTTATCTGCTATCTCTGAGCGCAAGTGCCCGATCTATGGTCCTTTCATCATGCTACTCGTTGAGAAGGCCTGGGATAAGGTCTATCCCAAGGTTATGCTAGAGACTGGAGAGTTGGTGTCTCATGAGATCAAGCGTCTGAGGAAGAAGGATAACTGGGGCACCCAGGTCCCTAGATCTGGGGCTACATCTTCTGATGCCGCCATGGAGATCGAAAAGGAGGCTGATGCTGATGATGATGATGACTATGAGCCTTCTGGAGCAGAGCCCTCTTGGGCACAGAAGCTCAAGCTCAAGGTGAAGAAGTTGTTCTGCATGGAGGCTCACGATCAGTACATGAATCATGTGACTGAGAAGAAGGCCAGGGGTCGTCACAAGGAGCTCATTCGACAGTTGGGTGCCACCGTTTACAGTGGATCTGAGGACCAGCTTACTGAGGAGGAGGAGTGGATTCAGCAGCACTGCCCGTGGACAGATTCTGATGCCGAGTAGTTCCCGACCGACGACGGCGGTGCAGACGATCCCGTGGGGATATGATGTTCGACCCTCGCTGCTATCACCTGGAGCCGTAGCAACACTCCCTCTCTTTTTGGTGTCTCGATGCCAAAGGGGGAGAGAGTTTAGGGATTTGTGTCGTTGTCTGCTTTGCAAGTGTGTTTTCTTTGTGGTTTGTTTTCTCGCCGTTTGCTTTGCTTGGCTTTGTGCCAGTGAGACCTAAGTTCTAGACATATGGTGTGAGACATATGCTACCTTATCCTTATTATCATTATCTATGTCTATCTAGTACTTCGGTATCTTATGAGATGCATGCTTATCTGGTTATATTTACTTTGCTCTCATATATCTTGCTTAGGTTGTTGGTCTCCAAAATGTAGGGGGAGCGTTGATCCTAGTATGTGTGCCGTGCAGTCCAAAGCACCTATCTAGATAGCACACATCTAGGGGGATCCCATCTACATTTGTGAGTTGTGGGGTTTGCGCATGTCCTATGTCTCTTCCTGTTTGTGCAAATCCCATATTGTCATCAATCCACCAAAAGGGGGGAGATTGTAAGGGCTAATTAACCCCAAGGTGTTTTGGTGATTGATGACAATGCTTTTGCGGACTAATCATGTGCGTTGAGATTTTCAGAGATTCATCCTTTGGCACGAGACAATTCCCTCCCCTCGGTGTTTTATTCAAGACGGTGCAGCTCCTTCGTTTCTCTGTTGGTGGACTAGTTGCATAGGAGTCACCGTACTATCAAGAGGGGATCCGCTTTGGTATGGCTTGGGTGGAATCAACACGTACACATTCTTATTGCACCCACTGTTCCTTCCCGCTTCAATGGAGCCCACTTTCCCCTCTCTACTCTCTCTGTCTGGCCCCAGCGGTAGTACCGCTTACTGGATTCGGCCGTAGTACCGCTGAGGCTCCGGGCCACTACCGCCTCGACTCGGGCCCTCGTTTTCTCGTGTCGGGTTCTGCGACACTGGTCGTGGCAGTAGTCGCGGTAGTACAGCTCCCGAGCGGTAGTACCGCCCCTACCACCGCGATAGTACCGCTCTGGGTCCAGGACCTGCTTCTCTTAGGCAAGGCAAGATCACTGGCTCAGTAGTAGTACCACCCAAGCGGTAGTACCGCTCTCTGTGGGGCTGCTTGGGGGGGTAACGGTTGGATTGTTCCCCCCACTATATAAAGGGGTCTTCTTCCCCAAAGTTGACTCACCTCTTCCCCCAAAAGCTCCATTTTTGCTCCAAGCTCCATTTTCGTCCGATCTCTCTCCCTAGCCAATCAAACTTGTTGATTTGCTCGGGAGTGGTTGAGAAGGCCCAGATCTACACTTCCACCAAGAGAAATTTGATTCCCCCCACTAATCCCTAGCGGATCTTGTTACTCTTGGGTGTTTGAGCACCCTAGACGGTTGAGGTCACCGTGGAGCCATAGTCCATTGTGGTGAAGCTTCGTGGTGTCGTTGGGAGCCTCCAATTAAGTTGTGGAGATTGCCCCAACCTTGTTTCTAAAGGTTCGGTCGCCGCCTTCAAGGGCACCAATAGTGGAATCACGACATCTCGCATTGTGTGAGGGCATGAGGAGATTATGGTGGCCCTAGTGGCTTCTTGGGGAGCATTGTGCCTCCACACCGCTCCAACGGAGACGTACTTCCCTTCAAAAGGAAGGAACTTCGGTAACACATCCTCGTCTCCACTGGCTCCACTCTTGGTTACCTCATGCCTTTACTTTTGCAAGCTTATTTGTGTTGTATCCCTTGCTTGCTTGTGTGCTAGTTGTTGTTGCATCATATAGGTTGCTCACCTAGTTGCATATCTAGACAACCTACTTTGATGCAAAGTTTAATTTGGTAAAGAAAAGTATAAAAAGTGTTAGTTGCCTATTCACCCCCCCCCCCCGTCTAGTCAACTATATCGATCCTTTCAAGAGTGTTTTCTTCTGATCCCTTGATTTTGGAAATCGTAATTCCTTTGCATTTGAACTTTGAATTAGTCAGTTGCTTCTATAATCTGATATCCTTGCATTCTTTCTACTTTTGGTTGAGTACTGATGCTCACATCAGATCCCTTGTGAACCACCAGATCCTTTGTGGGGTTCTATCTGACATCGTCCTTCATATATAGTAACCTTGTGATGCTTTTCCTCGGATACATAATGCCTTTGGTAAATTGTATCTTCTGCTTCCTCAATCATGCTCTACTCCGAGCTTGAGTTATTTACTCGTGAAGTTTGACACTACAACTTTGTCGAAGGCGAGAAGTAAATGGAAAGCTATGCATTGATGAAGTGGGAGTCGACCTTGAACCTTTGTGTTCATGCCCACGGACCCGATGTGGAACTTATCATGGAAGCTTGTTGTTATAGTAATAATCCCCTTGTGATATGTTCATCTTGTATCTATAATTGGTCCCTTGCAACCGTGGTTCCGACCATGATTGTTCTCCTTTGATCCATTCCCGGACAATTTAAAGTACTTGTCTTCTTCACATCGTTTCACCTGTCCAACTTGTACTTTGATCTACCTTCGAGTATTACCCTCTGGTATCTCGAGAACATCACGGAACTACATAACTTATGAGTTCTTCGCTAACTATTAATTCTCGCCGATTCCAATTTTCCATGGGTTCCGAGTTGTTAGACACTCAAGAACACCGATAACAGATTCGAGTCTACACTTCCCTTTCCATTGTTTTGTTTAACCTTTCTTGTAATCTAACATATCTGAGCAGTGATAATTCCCTGCTTATGTATACACCTCGGTGTACAAGCTCTGTCAGTAAGACCTTGTTACTATTGTTGATGACATTCCGGTAGCCACCGATGGACGAGAACTTTGCCTATTGGTCCACCTCGTCTTAACGAGCAGGAAAATGGTTCTCTTCGTCCCTCGCCCTTAGTACCAACGTTGTTGCCAACATAACTGACAGGCTATCCTCTGACCTGCCTTGCTATCATGACTGTATAAAATGTTAGCATCCTTCCTGCTTTTAACACACATGGTGGGCCTATAACCCACAGTTCCACATGATTGAAACCTGACTCCTGTACATCCCTGTTTTCCAAAGTTGTCCCTCGCGCTAGGCTTCGTATGTACATCACGAGCAACCTACCTAGTGATCTATTCTGGTATTAGACACAATACTTATTCCCATTGCTCTGAACCCCTTTTACTCACTGTTTCAGGCAACGAACGATTGCCTACCCGGTTAAAGCTTCTTATTGCACCTTCTTACCTTGCTCTCGATGACTTTCTTGAATTTCAACTCGAGATATGCCTATATGCCATGTTCACTGAGATAGCCCCAGGTACCTATCTTGTGTTGAGCTCCGCCCTTCTCGAGTCTTTCCCCCTTACTTCTCCCCTTAAATCTCGGGACGAGATTTCTTGTAGTGGAGGAGAATTTTGATGCCCGGATAATTAAGCTACAGTAATCCCCCGCTAATGGTGCCATGTCATCACATAACTGTTGCTAATCCTCACTTGATCCAAATCATGATTCAAATTCAAACTCAAAATTTTAAAGTCAATAATTCAAATTTGCCAAACATGAAAACTAAAATGTTCAAAGTGTGGAAAATAATCCCCAGAAATTTTTCATGTTGGAACCAACCTCTTTTGGATTCCGAAAGTGCCCCTGGAAATTATTTAGTGATCCAGCAGCATTTAAACTTGGCCTTTTCAATTTCTAAAAATAGTTAGACAACTACTTTCGGCCTTAAACTTTTTGTGACTCCTAGAATTAAGGTGCTTGTTTTAGTTGACAAGACTCTTTTCTATAAAAACTCTTTTAGTTCTACAATCTAAAAGAAAACAAAAACGTTTTAAGAAAAAGTAAAAAAGGCAAAGGGAGGGAAGAAAAGCCCTGACCTCCCCTCTCAATGGGCCTCGGCCCAGCTGGACCGCCAGGCCAGCCCACCATCTCCGGTCCCCCCACTTATCTTGTTTGTACGACCGAGTCGCTACAGGGGCTTGGTCGCTGCCGCACCCTCTCGCCGGCAGCGTCGGGAGGGGATAAGGGCGCCACGCCCCGACGCCTCGATCCCATCCCCCACTCGCTCACCACTTCCCTCTCTCTCTCTCTCTCTCTCTCTCTCTCTCTCTCTCCGCCTCTCACCCAGGCGCTCGTTCCCCTTCTCCAGATCCGTCGACGAGCGCGGTCGTCGCCGCCCGGCTCACTCTGTCGTGGCCACCGGCCACCTCTCGCCTCGCCATTGCGTCCACAAAGACCGTCGCCGTCCGCTGCATCCACTACGAAGACGAAGACGAGCCGGAACCCCCTCCTTCGCTGAATCCGTGTCATCCGCTTCGGTCGCCGGCCATCTCCGTCAACTCCGACCGCCCGCAGCTACTAAGCCATCACCGGCCGTCTTGCGCCTCCCCGGTGAGCTTCGCCTGCCTTCCCGTTTCTTCGTCACCTTGCCGCGTGTGTAGCCGCCGTCCTTGCCATGGCCGAACCCGCCACCGCTGATGAGCTCACTGCCGTAGTCATCGTCACCGTAGCTCACTCCCGAGTTGGTAACCGAGCTCATGGGGCTCGTGCGGGTCCAACGCTGTTGCCCGCATCGACTAACGTGCCCTACATCACCGTAGCCACCAACGCCCGCCGCCACCTAATGTCGTCGTGCTCCCTGTGATCCCTGCTTGCTCACGCTCCCATGCTGCCCCCGCGATGCATGTCCTCTGTGCCTCCCCGCACCGGTGTTGCACGCCGCGGCCCCGCAACCCCGCGAGCACTGTCCCGCTCTCTCTCACCCCGTTGCTCTGCTGCCTGTAGCCGCGCTGCTCACCACTGCTGCGGCTGCCGCACGTGGGCGCCCGCAGCCTGTGCCTGCTGCTATGTTGCACTGCTTCAGTAACATTCAGTTACTATAGCTATTGCTAGATTTTCTAATTTTACATTGACTAACCCTCTGGGCAGCTGCTAAACAGCAACAAAATGATAGTTGAAGGAGCCAAATTATTATGTGGAGGTAGTACACTTGACAATGCTCAAATGTTTCCATTGGACCAAATCCACTTGATGCATGGATTAAATCCTATGAAAATCTTAAATTTCTATCTTCTATTAAACAAGGAACAATTTTAAGCTCTAGCATTGTGTGTTGCGTGTCGTGTGTGTGTGTGCCGTGTGTGTGGCCGGCTGGGTTCTGCCCAGTAGTGGGCGGCCCTTGTTAGTACTAGGTTTAGCTAGTAGTATTAATTAGTGCTTAGTTAGTCTAGTAGTAGATGACATGTAGACCCCCATTAAATAAGTTAGGTTTATTTAATTGTTTAGGTAAATAGTTCATGACATATGGGTCACAGCTCTCCTATTGACTAGTCAATTTGACTTGGTCAACTAGATTTATTAATGGTATTAGAAAATTAGTTAAAACTTTAGAAAATCATAGAAAATAATTTGTATCTCGGATGAAAATGTTTTCTACATGAAAGTTGCTTAGAACGACAAGACGAATCCGGATACGCGGTCCGCTCATCAGCCACACTTTCATATCATAGCAAGCGTTGAACCTTTCCCTCCGGTTCATCTATCTGTCAGACGTCTGGAATCGAGAAAAAATTCCCGGATGTTTTCCCCCTTCGTCAGTATCGCCTAGCACTGCATTAGAACACCTCTAGTACCGCTTCTTGTCCTGTCATACTTAGTTTTGTGCTTGTTTGCTATGTATTTACCGTTTCTTCCCCCTCTTCCCTCTGGTAGACCCCGAGACCGCTGTTGATGCCTCTGTGATCGACTACGTCATGACGACACTTCTTCCCTTTCAGCGGAGCTTCCAGGCAAGCCCCCCCTCTTTGATCATCCTGATATCGCCCATTCTATTCTCTCATGCTTGCATTAGATTTTGCTACTGTATTTGATTGCTCCTATTCTCATGCATAGCCTGCTTTTGTACCTGTTGTTGTACCTTACCTGCTTGTTCTAAACTACTTAGTATAGGTTGGTTAGTGATCCATCAGTGACCCCCACCTTGTCCTTGTTGCCCCTGCTTCATCATCGATGACTCGATCAACGCGATCGACAACCAGAGCCCGACACCTCACATCACATGACGCCCCTTCTGTTGCTCGACTCTGCAAAGCTACTATCGAGTGCTGAGGGTGGTACCTCACAACGCACTCCTGATGATAATTCTATAGTGTAGCTATTCGGTCGTGGTCATCGAGGGTGATTCCTCCTTGACCACTCCCGATACGACTCTGTCGTGCAACCCCTCAAGTGTGAACCTCGAGGGTGGTTCCTCTTACGTTCACCTTGATGATTACATCGAGTGGAATTCACCGAGGGTGATTCCTTGGGTTTTCCCCTTGATGTTTGGCACACGGTTACCTGGACTTTACTTGAGACCATTGTTGAAATCGGGTCGGCCCTGAGGGGTACCCGCGAGTTGATGTGAAAGTCGGGCGGGCCCGTAGAGCACCCGCGAGTTTTCCACGTGGCACGGTCGGGCAGTCTGGGCCCTTGCCGTAAGTCCACAAGACGGGGTGATGGGGTCACATTATCGTGAGTCTCTGCTCGTCTCCGCGAGCCCCCAATGCACTAACAGGTTTGGGTATTTTTTTCTGAGTTGGCCTCTGGCCTTTATGCACTAACCACCACGTGAGAATAGTTATGGGCTCGACGGCGTAGTATCAGCCGAAGCTTTGTCAGACATCCAGTTCAGCAGTGCGGCAAGGTCGGATCGTGCTGGCCATCCGAGGCGGTGCTGGTATCCACCCTGCTCGCAATGACCCGGAGTGCTGCGGGCGATGGGCCCAAGACCCCAGAGTGCTTAGGATGTTGACAGGCGGGGACCTCTCTGCTGAGCCTAGGTAGGGCTGCGACGTGTTGATCTTCCGAGGCCGGGCATTGAATCCAGAAAGGTGTGTCCGGCCAGAGTGATCGAGCGTGTTGGGTAACGTGGTGCACCCCTGTAGGAAAGATATATATATTCGAATACCGTATCCACGGTAATGGACGTTTAGACTTGTATCCTGATCTTATATAATTAGAAATGGATACTTGAGATATGTGATGGATATGTGGCTCCGAGATTGCTTTCCCGCAGGGAGTCGGGGAAGGATCTCTGGGCGTTGTTTCTACAACATGTTTGTTAAATTAAAATGTTATTCTTTACTCTCCTACATGCTGCAAGATGCTCGGAGTTGCTTGAAGATGCTAGTCTTCGATAGGCTAGGCCTTCCCCCTCTATTCTGGCATTCTGCAGTTCAGTCCACAGATACAAACCTTCCATTTGATACCAATGCATACTTAGTATAGATCTGATGCTTGCGAGTACTTTGGATGAGTACTCACGGTTGCTTTGCTACCCCTTTTCCCCTTCTTTCTTCTTTCCGGTTGTTGCAACCAGATGGTGGATCCCTGGAGCCAGATGCCACCGCCGATGGATACTACTACGTGGGGACCGCCGACGACCAGGAGTAGTTAGGAGGTCCCAGGCAGGAGGCATTGCCTCTTCGATCGCGTTGCTTTTGTGCTAGCCTTATTAAGGCATCCTTGTTTAACTTATGTATGTACTCAGATGTTGTTGCTTCCACTGACTCTTGTGTATCGAGCTATGTATTCAAGCCCTCGAGGCCCCTAACTTGTAATATAAAGCTTGTATTATTTTATTTGTGTCTAGAGTTGTGTTGTGATATCTTTTCATGAGTTCCTGATCTTGATTGTACACATTTGCGTGTATGATTAGTGTACGATTGAATCGGGGGCGTCACACATCGCCACCTTTGCCTACTATGGGGCCAGCAGATTTTGCATCTCGACGGTCATCATCACCGGGTACTCCCCTCAAAAGCCTATCAACATGGATGAAGTGCTCAATCTACCATGTCGCACCGTCTCCATCGTAGTCGTCGAGGTCACCCCGGGAATGCAGTTGATTAAGCACAAACTCGAATGCTACTCCATGCCACAAGAAGCGCATGTAGGGGACGTCATCTAGACGGATGTAGGGGACGTCATTAGGCAGCTCATACCAAGTGCTCACAACCATGCTTTTATGCTCTTCTGCTACGTTTGGGCTCAGTCTTCTGTTACTTTAACCCAAGAGGATACTACTTGGTTTCAAGTCCCGAATGACAATTCATAACTTAGCCTTTGTGTAGTCCAGCAAACCCCTCCATTAACCCTTTCTTTTACGGGAACGTTAAAAAAACAACGCCGGTTTTTTAAGATTTTTCAGCAAACACTCTAGAATTGCCATGTGAAAATAGATAAAATTGACATATCATTGTAAGGGATTCGCCATGTTCCAAAGTGAAAATTACCGTGCTATATGAAAAATTGTAAGACAAATTGCCATTCTACGCAGAGTAATTGTCATGCATTCGTTCAGGATTCGACGACCCTAAGGGGGTTCGCTGAGATTGCTTAAAAACCGTACGTTCCCCAAATATTGCGGCCCTTCCTTTATTATCTTGATGGGTCGCTTAGACCAGTCTAGCAACGACCCTTTTGTCCCGTTTTGTTTTTTTTTCTTTTTCACGGAAAACAACCCTTGTTTTGTCTACAAAGGAAAATGTTCAACTAAAGATTATCTATTGGATAAAGTAATTCAATTTTTATTCTTACCTAACCAAACTACTGGCTGCATTTCTTATCATATTCTCTTATCTTTGAGAAAACACTGGCCTAGTATGGAATGATCTGTTTGAAAAGAAAACATACATGCATCCTCAAATACTATACATGACAAGTGTCAAGACCAAACTTCACTAAAAAAAGCGTCAAGACCAAGCACATGGTGGTGGCTCACCTCCTACGTGGGGCAACCGTTGGTGGTTGGGCCGCTCCGGGTCTTGTTGTTAGCTGCGACGTGGTGTTTCTGTGGGGGTTTGCGAGTTTCATGGCTTCTACTAGATCGCAATCGTGGATGTCGCATCCTCCTTTCCGGTTCTGTTGGGTTGGTGAGTCTCATGGCTTCACATATGGCGATTGTAGATCCGACATCATCCTGTACGGTTGGCTTAGGGTGGCTCTTTCTCCCCTCTAAGAAGTTGCCACCGCAAGTGCTATTAAGTTGGATGGTCAGGCCTGGTATGGTCGCTCGGTACCCTAGGTTGGTGTTGCTCTTCGGTAGTGCAGGTGGACGGTGCAACATCAACTGTGATGTGCCCTTTGGCTGCTCTCATGGCTCTTCACACAAAGGTGACTATGCGGTGTGGACTCGGCTTTGTGATGCCCTATGTTTTCACCGGCAGCACCTCTATTGTGGTCACCCGCAAAAAAGGAAAAAACACCTCTATTGTGGTGTAGCCTTAGTTATGCGTGGATCTTTGGTTACACATATGGCTCTTTGGTTACGCATGTGTCGTAGGCTTGGTTGCACGCTGCCCTTCGGTTGTGCCAATAGCATCCACATGTCATGGTTTTGACTCAACTGATTGGATGATTTTTGTCTATGATGGTGACAATTCTCGTGCATTTGCCTTCATTGGTTCTATATCTGTCTTGACAATGGTTGGGCGGTGTGGTGAAGTTCATGCATGTGGGGCGGTCTGGTTTATGTGCTACCTTCCGATGGGGCTCCAGTGTTGTCTCGGTGATGTAACTGTGTATATTGTTTCGATAAAGAACATTTTATTCAGTTGATATATCCTTTTTTAATATATCGAGGTGATACAACCGCATTGAAATAATGCCCGGCCCCTACATAACGTGATGCACACAGCCAACAAGTCGAACAAGCCTAAAAAATAAATATCATTTTACAGCAAAAGTAAATCAGTCCAGCCTAGGGTGGGGCAAATCCTATCCGAAGATTACACCACCATTCATGTTGGGAGAAAACCTTTCTGGTTGTATGCTCCAGCCATGTAGGCGCCATCATAAAAAAGTCTCTGCCCATCGGTCTCTGCAGGATATACCACGTACTGAGCCATCGCCTACACACATGAATAATCTACACGTGTAATTGTGTATATGGCCCCCTTGTCGAGTATGGGGACGTAAGTCTTCTATACAAACTGAGTGAAATATATTCAGGTAGGGATTCAGTCCCTCAGTGACCACTCAAAATTAGAAAAAGAATCAAGGTTATCTTCTGGCCACACGATAAGAGCATCTACAACCAGATTCCTATACCCGCTTCAAACACCCGGATGGGTTGTCTGTTGACTGTTGAGTGCCTAGACGAAAAGCACCATCCAGCAGGCCTTTTCATAGCCGGCTCAAACGTATTTGTACAAGTGCCCTAACATATTTGTACATATGCCCTTCATAAAAATTTCATTTAAAATCATAACCTCAGATTTGCACCATACAATTTTCATGAAATCCGATACTTTTGGATAGAGGAGCACCTTCGTGCATTTTGGTGGGTCCATATCATATTGCTGGGACCCTTTGTTCCATTTGATTGTTTGCTGATAGTAAATAATTGGTTTGGTTTTCCGACTTGAGACTTATATATGACTCCCATTCTTGTGTCAACTCAACGGTCATAGTTCTATGAATTAAATTCTAACTCTTGAATTCTAGGCCCAATTCATGGGAACCAAAATCCTCATCTTCGTCAAGAATCCTGTTAAACGGCGTGCCTGGCCCTCCGATCATGCATGGGAGTGAATTCAGATAGGGGGACCCCCTCTCCCCCTCCTTTTGTCCTGGCGATTTACTCCTTGCATAAGATTCTGGACATGGCCACGCGGAAAGGGCTCCTTCATAAGATTCGCGGTCGGGGCGCCATCACAAGAACATCACAATATGCGGACAATGCGGCGGTCTTCGTGGTGCCAATCAAGAGGGACATTGACAATCTTAATTGCTGCTATCTTGTGGGGCTTCGGGGACGTGACGAGCCTATGCACCAACTTCCAGAAAAGCTCGGTCATGCCAATTCATTGCCGATGACCCAAGCAGTGGGGGCCAAAGTAGGGGCCTTCCGCTATGGGTATGGCAGTTGAAGGCGGTGGACTTCTAATACCTTGTTGAAAAGTGATGTCTACTACACAACTTGTTCTTGTAGACTCGTGTTGGGCCTCCAAGCGCAGAGTTTTGTAGGACAGTAGCAAATTTCCCTCAAGTGGATGACCTAAGGTTTATCAATCCGTGGGAGGCGTAGGATGAAGATGGTCTCTCTCAAACAACCCTGCAACCAAATAATAAAAAGTCTCTTGTGTCCCCAACACACCAAATATGCCAAATTATATAGGTGCACTAGTTCGGCGAACTCGTGGATCCCCTGACCGACTTCTTTCGCCTATATAAGTCCATATACCCTAAAACCTTCGGGGAACAAGATAGATCTGGAGTTCCACTACCACAAGCCTCTGTAGCCACCAAAACCTCTCGGGAGCCCGTTCTGGCACCCTGCCGGAGGGGGAATCCATCACCGGTGGCCATCTTCATCATCCCGACGCTCTCCATAACAAGGAGGGAGTAGTTCACCCTCGGAGTTGAGGGTATGTACCAGTAGCTATGTGTTTGATCTCTCTCTCTCTCTCTCTCTCTCGTGTTCTTGAGGTGATACGATCTTGATGTATCGCGAGCTTTGCTATTATAGTTGGATCTTATGATGTGCCGGTGTACAAAAGTAGGGGCTCTCCTTTTGACCCCTTTACTTGTGCACGGGCAGTCAGAGCCATGCGCCACGGCCGCACATAGAAGGGCAAAGGAGGGGAGCTGGAGAAAAGCCGAAGGCACAAAAACAATCAGCGCAACGCCAAAGAGAGCAGATGGACGAAGCAGGTTTCCCCGGCAAGCCCCTTGCCGGGGCGGCTCGCCCACACCAGCGGAGTGAGCCATCCTCGAACCCACGGTCTCCAACACCATCAACTACGTTGGGCCAAGGCTCGGGAGGCACCTCCATGATGGTATGCATATCTTTGTGAAGACAAAGAATATCCAAGATCAGATGAGGATTGGAAGGCAACGATCCTCGACAAGATCCTTGCCGAGGAAACCCACAAGACCCAGAAGGGATCCTCGTGATCCCACAGGTGTCGTTTCGCACTGACATCTTTGGCGCGCCAGGTAGGGGGCGCAATTGTGAGAGTCTGGTCTAGTAGTTGGCCCAGCAGTTCTTCATCGCCATGGCTCCTAAGAAGAAGACGACCACGGCGATCGGTTCATCCGGGACCGGACTGCCAGTACCGGTGCGGACCAGTAGCGGGCCAGTCACGGAGAGAACCCGTGGCGCAGCCCGCGAACATCCACTTCACCCTGGCAGTCCAAGCCTGGTGACCAGCATTGTTCGTACGCCAGGCGGCGAGCCACGTGTTGCGAGCTCCAGAGACGGAGTCGGGCCCCCCGCAGGCGGCGCGGGGCCCTCCAGGGGCGTCGTCGTACCACCAGACGGTGGCGTGGCGACCTCCAAGACACCAACACCGGCGCCCATGGCGCGCTCTTCTCAGGTCGTGCGCGATGAGCAGCACCGCCCTGCTGGTGACCCCGGGCGCCGCCCTGGGAAGAGTCCCATGCGCCCTTCACATGATGAGGAGGGCCAGCATACGCGCCAGGTGCTGGCGGAGGTGGCGAACGACTGCGGGGCCGTGATGGGGCTCCTTCAAACGCGGTTAGAAGTCGAAGCGCATCGCGGTCCACACAACTTTCCCCGCCTACCACGCCAGCAGAAGCCCTAGTGTGCGCGGCTGCTCCTCGACTTTCCTCCCACTGTGGAGAAGCTTGACGAATGGAGGGCCATCGTTCGGAGCCTCGTCGGTATCGCTAACAATGACAAGTTGCGGCCGGCGGGACCCGTAGGCCGTCGCTCCGTCGAGCCACTGCATGCCAGCGGAGGTCGGGCCGGAGGCGATGCGGCCACGGAGAACTCCCCTCCTCCATCCCAGCCACCGTGGGTGTCGGTCCGTCGCGACGATGCTCGTGATGATATTTCCATAATGTCGTCCGACCCACGAACCCACCGCGACCAACGCAAGTTCTTCGGGAGCAATCTCATGAAGACGCTCGAACCACCATCGAGCGCCGGCGTGATGCGCGCCACCAGTCGGACAGGCGGGCAGGGCCCACTACGGACCACCCAGCACCGGGAGGCTATGGTGTGTTGGGGAACGTTGCAGAAAATTAAAAATTTTCCTACGGTTTCACCAAGATCCATCTATGAGTTCATCTAAGCAACGAGTCATGGGAGAGAGATTGCATCTACATACCACTTTGTAGATCGCGTGCGGAAGCGTTCGAGAGAACGGTGATGATGGAGTCGTACTCGCCGTGATCCAAATCACCGATGACCAAGTGCTGAACGGACAGCACCTCCGTGTTCAACACACGTACGGAGCGGATGACGTCTCCTCCTTCTTGATCCAGCAAGGGGGAAGGAGAGGTTGATGATGATTCAGCAGCACAACGGCGTGGTGGTGGATGCAGCAGAACTCCGGCAGGGCTTCGCCAAGCTGCCGCGGGAGGAGGACGAGGTGTAGCAGGGGAGGGAGGCGCCAAGACACAAGGGTGCGGCTGCCCTCCCCCTTCCCTCCTTTATGTAGGCCCCCAGGGGGGCGCCGGCCCTTGGAGATCCAATCTCCCAAGGGGGCGGCCGCCAGGGGGTGGAGTGCCCCCCAAGGCAACTGGTGCGCCCCCCCCCCCCCCCACACACCTAGGGTTTCCAACCCTAGGCGCAGGGGGCCCAAGGCGCACCAGCCCACTAGGGGCTGGTTCCTCCCACTTCAGCCCACGGGCCCTCCGGGATAGGTGGCCCCACCCGTGGACCCCAGGACCCTTCCGTGGTCTCGGTACAATACCGGTGACCCGAAACTTTCTCGATGGCGAAACAGCACTTCCTATATATAATTATTTACCTTGGACCATTCCGAACTCCTCGTGACGTCCGGGATCTCATCCGGACTCGAACAACATTCGGTTTGCTGCATACTCATATTCATACAACCCTAAGCGTCACCGAACCTTAAGTGTGTAGACCCTACAGGTTCGGAGACATGCGCATACATGACCGAGACGGCTCTCCGGTCAATAACCAACAGCGGGATTTGGATACCCATGTTGGCTCCCACATACTCCTCGATGATCTCATTGGATGAACCACGATGTCGAGGATTCAAGAAACCCCGTATACTATTCCCTTTGTCAGACGGTATGTTACTTGCCCGAGATTCGATCGTCGGTATCCCAATACCTCGTTCAATCTCGTTACCGGTAAGTCACTTTACTCGCATCAGTAATGCATGATCCCGTGACCAGACACTTGGTCACTTTGAGCTCATTATGATGATGCGCTACCGAGTGGGCCCAGTGATACCTCTCCGTAATACAGAGTGACAAATCCCAGTCTCGATCCGTGTCAACCCAGCAGACACTTTCGGAGATACCTGTAGTGCACCTTTATAGTCACCCAGTTACGTTGTGACGTTTGGTACACCCAAAGCACTTCTACGGTACTCGGGAGTTACACGATCTCATGGTCTAAGGAAGAGATACTTGACATTGGAAAAGCTCTAGCAAAACGAACTACACGATCTTGTGCTATCCTTAGGATTGGGTCTTGTCCATCACATCATTCTCCTAATGATGTGATCCCGTTATCAACGACATCCAATGTCCATAGTCAGGAAACCATGACTACCTGTTGATCAACGAGCTAGTCAACTAGAGGCTTACTAGGGACGTATTGTGGTCTATGTATTCACACGTGTATTACGATTTCCGGATAATACAATTATAGCATGAATAAAAGACAATTATCATGAACAAGGAAATATAATAATAATCCTTTTATTATTGCCTCTAGGGCATATTTCCAACACGGTGGCCTACCCTATGAGGTGGGTTGTCCGGCCTTCACCCGTGAGCTGCGGCAGTTCCAGTGGCCCTCCCACCGCACGTTCAAGCCCGACGTTGGCGAGAAGTACAATGGCAAGACTCACCCGTCGGAGTTCCTCAAGCATCTACACCATCGCGATGCAATCTGCAGCCGGGGCCCCACGATAAGGTGCTTGCCAATTACTTCCGTTGGCACTCAAGCCCAATGTTATGTCATGGTTGATGCACTTGCCGGTGGACTCCATTTCTTCTTGGGCGGATCTGTGTCATGAGTTTGTTGGCGCCTTTACTGGAGGCCACCAAGCTCATGGCCAGGCGAGCGAATTGCACATCATCCCCCATAAAGAAGGAGAAAACTTGCGTAAGTACATCCAAAGGTTCAGCCGAGTGCAGTACAACATCCCCGACGTTCATCCTGCCGTTGTGATCAGTGCATTCCATCAGAATGTGCACAATCGCAAGATGCGTGAGGAGCTGGCGATGAACAAGGTCAAGGATGTGGCCGAGCTTTATGTTTTGGTCGATCGGTGCGTTCGCGCTGAAGAGGGGAGGAAGTACCCCGGTGAAGACATCGGCACGGAAACCGACTCCACGGATGATACCGCCACCCCGGCGAAGAAGGGTCAGCGCCGTAACAGGAAGCGCAAGGGCAAGAGCGTGCTTGCCGTCGAGGGGTCCGACGATACCGGCGCCACCAAGAAACCCAAGGAGAGTGACCCCGGCAAGGAGGTTGCCGGGTGTGTCACTTGCCGGGCCTTGGCGGCTGCCGATAAGCCAGGGGGCTTCGACAAGCAGTATAGCAAGATCCACCGCACCAAGGGCCATGACCTCTAGAACTGCCGGCAAGTGGAGCTGCTCACTGAGAAGCAGAAAGCTGAGTATGAGCGGCAGGACAAGGAGAAGGGCCAAGAGGGTGACAAAGGATCCGACAAGAAGCGTGGCGGCCAAGGAGGCCGCCGCAGCAAGGATAATCAGCAGGAGAGGCCCGCCCGGGGCCGCGACAAGAAGCAGGAAGACGATGATCACGACGAGGACAATGAGTCCGGCGACCATGAGTTCCAGAAAGCCACAAAAGCCATGTGCGTCGATGGTGATGCCTCGTTGCATACATCCCACCGCCAGCTCAAGCAGTAGGCGCGTGAGATCACAACAGTGGAGCCGTCGTTCGACGCACGGAAGCCGTTGAAATGGTCCAGCACGCCTATCATCTTCGACACCGAGGACCATCCTGACCACACTACTACGGTCGGGTGCTTGCCGTTTTTGGTTTCACCAACAATCCACAACCTCAAGGTGACGAAGGTGCTGGTTGACGGCGGGGCCAGTCTGAACTTGATCTCGCCTGTTGTGATCAAGAGGATGCAGATCCCTGATGGAGACCTCGAGGAGACAGGCACGTTCCAAGGGGTCAACCCGGGGAGGAGCCAGGCGAAGGGAAAGGTCACGCTGCCCGTGACGTTCGGAGGCGAGCTGAACTACAGGACGGAGAGGATTTTCTTTGATGTAACCGAGATCTCCTTGCCCTACAATGGGATCCTCGGCCGCCCGGCACTAGCCAAATTCATGGCGGCTTCGCATTACGCCTACAACACGCTGAAGTTGCCCGGGCCGATGAACATCATCACTGTCCCCTCCGACAAGAAAGACGCGTTGATTTGCGCCGACCAACTCTAACAGGAAGCAGTTGCAGCAGCTCCCGCCAAGGCGCTTGCTCCTGTCGACGGAGTCCCGGGAGGGAAAAAGACCGGCGAGACCCCTCGCACCCACTCCGGCAAGCGCACCTCGTCGGGGTGTTGCGCTCCCTTTGAGGACGTGCCAGAGAGCTCCACCGGCAAGAGCAAGAAGTCCAGAGCTGCACCACCAGAGACCAAGAAGGTGCCCGTCAAGGAGGACGGCACGGGGGGAGCTTTTACCATAAGCTCTACCCTTGACAGCAAATAGGAAAGCGAGCTCGTCACTTTCGTGCAGGCGAATGTCGATGTGTTTGCATGGCAAGCCTCCGACATCCCCGACGTTCCCGGGGAAGTGATTGAGCACCATCTTGTTGTTTGTCCTCATGGACGACCCGTCAAGCAGAAGGTCAGGAAGCAAGCTCTGGAGAGGCAGGAGTTCATCACGGAGGAGATTAGAAAACTAGAGGCGGGAGGCTTGGTAAGAGGGGTGCTCCATCCGACGTGGTTGGCCAACCCGGTAGTGGTGCGCAAGGCAAACGGGAAGTGGAGACTGTGTATAGACTACACAAACATCAATAAAGCTTGTCCAAAGGATCCGTTCTTGTTACCGCGCATCGACCAGATTCTTGACTCCATGGCTGGGTGTGACCTGTTATCATTCCTCGACGCCTACTCAGGGTACCATCAGATCTTCATGACGAAAGAAGATGAGGAGAAGACAGCGTTCATCACCCCATGTGGTACGTATTGCTTTTTACGGATGCCTTTCGGGTTGAAGAGTGCTGGCTCTACCTTTGCAAGAGCAGTCCAAATTGGTTTTGAGCCCCAGCTACATAGAAATATGGAAGCTTATATGGATGACATAGTGGTCAAAACCAAGGACAAAGCAACACTTGTGCAAGATCTGGAGGAAACATTTGCGAACCTGCGCAAGATCAACCTCAAGTTGAAACCTGAGAAGTGTGTCTTCGGTGTCCCATCCGGCAAGCTTCTCGGGTTCTTTGTGTCATAGCGTGGGATTGAGGCAAACCCAGATAAGATCAAGGCCATCGAGCAGATTGAGGCACCTAAACGGATCAAAGACGTGTGTCGGCTCACTGGCTGTGTTGCTGCCATGAGCAGATTCATCTCCAAGTCCGCGGAGCGTGCCCTTCCCTTTTTCAAGATCTTGAAGAAGACGGGCCCAATGGAGTGGACCCCTGCTACCTCTTGAGCACTGCGTTGGATTTCACCGAAGAGGAGAGGATGATGCAGTAAAGTAGCGTAAGTATTTCCCTCAGTTTTGAGAACCAAGGTATCAATCCAGTAGGAGGCCACGCACAAGTCCCTCGTACCTACACAAAACGATAGCTACTCGCAACCAATGTGATTAGGGGTTGTCAATCCCTTCACGGTCACTTGCGAGGGTGAGATCTAATAGAGATGATAAATAATATTTTTGGTATTTTTGATATAGATATGCAAAGTGAAAAGTAAAAGGCAAAGTAAAAACAAAGCAAGTATTAAAGTAATGGAGATTGATATGATGAGAATAGACCCGGGGGCCATAGGTTTCACTAGTGGCTTCTCTCAAGAGCATAAGTATTCTACGTTGGGTGAACAAATTACTGTTGATCAATTGATAGAATTGAGCATAGTTATGAGTATATCTAGGTATGATCATGTATATAGGCATCACGTCCGAGACAAGTAAACCGAAACGATTATGCATCTACTACTATTACTCCACTCATCGACCGCTATCCAGCATGCATCTAGAGTATTAAGTTAAAAACAGAGTAACGCTTTAAGCAAGATGACATGATGTAGAGGGATAACTTCATGCAATATGATAAAAAATCCATCTTGTTATCCTCGATGGCAACAATACAATACGTGCCTTGCAACCCTTTCTGTCACTGGGTAAGGACACCGCAAGATTGAACCCAAAGCTAAGCACTTCTCCCATTGCAAGAACTACCAATCTAGTTGGCCAAACCAAATGGATAATTCGAAGAGACTTGCAAAGATAACTCAATCATACATAAAGGAATTCAGAGAAGATTCAAATATTATTCATAGATAAGCTGGATCATAAACCCACAATTCATCGATCTCAACAAACACACCGCAAAAAGAAGATTACATCGAATAAATCTCCACAAGAGAGGGGGAGAACATTGTATTGAGATCCAAAAAGAGAGAAGAAGCCATCTAGCTACTAACTATGGACCCGTAGGTCTGAGGTAAACTACTCACACTTCATCGGAGAAGCTATGGTGTTGATGTAGAAGCCCTCCGTAGTGGATGCCCCTCCGGCGGAGCTCCGGAACAGGCCCCAAGATGGGATCTCGTGGATACAGAAAGTTGTTGCGGTGGAATTAGGTTTTTGGCTCTCCCTTGATGCTGCCGAGAATGCGTAGGTATATATAGGAGGAAGGAGTACGTCAGGTGGAGCAACAGGGGCCCACGAGGTAGGGGCGCGCCTGTGGGAGGGCGCGCCCCCACCCTCGCGTGACCGCCTTTGCTGTTCCTTGGAGCAGGGTCCAAGTCTCCTGGATCACGTTCGATGAGAAAATCACGTTCCCGAAGGTTTCATTCCGTTTGGACTCCGTTTGATATTCTGTTTCTTCGAAACACTGAAATAGGCAAAAAAACAGCAATTCTGGGATGGGCCTCCAGTTAATATGTTAGTCCCAAAAATAATATAAGAGTGGAAAATAAAGCCCAATATAGTCCAAAACAGTAGATAAAGTAGCATGGAGCAATCAAAAATTATAGATACGTTGGAGACGTATCAGGCATCCCCAAGCTTAATTCATGCTCGTCCTCGAGTAGGTAAATGATAAAAAAAGAATTTTTGATGCGGGGTGATACTTTGGCATAATTTCAATGTAAATCTTCTTAATTGTGGTATGAATATTCAGATCCGAAAGATTCAAGACAAAAGTTCATATTGACATAAAAATAATAATACTTCAAGCATACTAATCAAAGCAATCATGTCTTCTCAAAATAGCATGGCTAAATAAAGTTCATCCCTACAAAATCATATAGTTAGGCTATGCTTCATTTTCGTCACACAAAGATGTTCCCAACTTCTATACCCTCGATGACAAGCCAAGCAATTGTTCCATACTTAAATAATCTCAAACTTTTTCAACCTTCACGCAATATATGAGCGTGAGCCATGGATATAGCACTATGGGTGGAATAGAATATGATGATGGGGATTGTGTGGAGAAGACAAAAGGAGAAAGTCTCACATTGACGAGGATAATCAACGGGCTATGGAGATGCTCATTAATTGATGTCAACATGAGGAGTAGGGATTGCCATGCAACGGATGCACTAGAGCTATGAATGCTCAACAAAATAAAACTAGTGGGTGTGCATCCAACTTGCTTGCTCATGAAGACCTAGGGCATTTGAGGAAGCCCATCGTAGGAATATACAAGCCAAGTTCTATAATGAAAAATTCCCACTAGTATAAAAAGACAACTTACGAGACTCACTACATGAAGAACAAGGTGCTACTTTGAAGCACAATATATGAGACTCACTACATGAAGAACAAGGTGCTACTTTGAAGCACAAGTGTGGAAAAAGAGATAGTAGCATTGCCCTTTTTATTTTTTTTTGGGCCTTCTTTTTTTTCTTTTCTTTTGGCCTTTTTTTGGGCAATGCTCCAATAATGATGATCATCACACTTCTATTGATTACAACATAAGGATTACAACTCAAAACTTAGAACAAGATATGACTCTATATGAATGCCTCGTGATGTACGGGATGGTGCAATGAATCAATAGTGACATGTATGAAAAATAATGCATGGTGGCTTTGCCACAAATACGATGTCAACTACATGATCATGAAATGGCAATATGACAAAAGTAATGTATGTCATGAATATGATGATGGAAGTTGCATGGCAATATATCTCGGAATGGCTATGGAAATGCCATGATAGGTAGGTATGGTGGCTATCTTGAGGAAGATATAAGGAGGTTTATGTGTGATAGAGCGTATCGTATCACGGGGTTTGGATGCACCGGTGAAGTTTGCACCAACTCTCAAGGTGAGAAAGGGCAATGCACGGTACCGAAGAGGCTAGCAAAGGCGGAAAGGTGAGAGTGCGTATAATCCATGGACTCAACATTAGTCAAAAGAACTCATATACTTATTGCAAAAATTTAGAAGTCATCAAAATCAAGTACTACGCTCATGCTCCTAGGGGTATAGATTGGTAGGAAAAAGACCATCTCTCGTCCCGACCGCCACTCATAAGGATGCACAAGCTGGTACACTTCATGTTTCAAATTTGTTACACAACTTTAACCATACGTGCATGCTACGGGACTTGCAGACTTCAACACAAGCATTTCTCAAATTCACAACTACTCAACTAGCACGACTTTGATATTATCACCTCCAGATCTCAAAACAATTATCAAGCATCAAACTTATCTTAGTATTCAACGCACTCAAAAGAAAGTTTCACATATCTTAAATACCAAGTATATTAACATTAAGCAAATTACCATGCTATTAACGACTCTCAAAATAATCTAAGTGAAGCATGAGAGATCAATAGTTTCTTTAAAACAAATCCACCACCGTGCTCTAAAAGATCTAAGTGAAGCACTAGAGCAAAAATTATCACGCACGGAAGATATAAGTGAAGCACTATGAGCAAAACTATCAAGCTCAAAAGATATAAGTGAAGCACATAGAGTATTCTAGCAAATTCCAATTTGTGTATGGCTCTCTCAAAAGGTGTGTACAGCAAGGATGATTGTGGTAAACTAACAAGCAAGGCATAAAATAATACAAGACGCTCCAAGCAAAACACATATCATGTGTTGAATAAAAATATAGCTCCAAGTAAATTACCGATGGAAGTAGACGAAAGAGGGGATGCCTTCCGGGGCATCTGTCAGTGTACTAGAGTAGGGGTACCCTAGTATCCCGAACTTGTGCATGGGCAGTTGCAGCACCCCGCGGCAGGGCTTGCCAGGTGACCGCCAAGGTCCTCCGTGGTTCCTTTGGAGCCATTCAAGAGCAAAGTATTCAAGCCAAGGAGACAAGGCCCCGGCAAGAGGAGCTTGCCGGGAAGGCCAACCAAGGCATCTCGAGGAACTTGCCGCGACGCGCCATGCGTCCCGGCAAGGCCCGGTGAGCGACAAGCTTCCGGACGCGACAAGACAACGACCGCGGCAAGGTGCTTGCCGCGGCAAGCAACCACTCTGTACCCACGCTCCAGCACATCCACCAACGTGTCGCCCTGAGGCCTTTCCAGGCGCGCGTGGCGAGAGGCTATGCGGCCAGCGGTGCGCGGTGGCAAGCGACGCTGACAAGATTGCCATCGTGGCAAGCGGTGGCGCCCCTGACGGTCCCTTTCTGCACTATTTGGGCGACGTAGACGGGCATTTAATGCTTTTGTCCCCTGCCGTCAGGGTTAGGTATGATACACTGTACAGGTAGTTGTACCAACCGCAATTCCTTTTCCATTTTCACCCTTGTATACGTTGCCACCTGTCGGAGACCCCTTTAGCATATAAAAGGAGGCCCATGCGCAACGTAGAGGGGGGTTGGAAGGCAGAAAATCACTCACCTCGGTCTTGTTAGCAGCTAGTGTGTACTGTAGCACTTAGCGCTCTCGAGCAAGAACTCAATACACTCAGACATGCAGCAGTAGGAGTGTTATCTCTCCGGAGAGCTCCGCTGGGTAAAGCGCCGTGTGCCGCCTCGATCCGCTCTTCGTGCGACCTCCGCCCCCCGCCGAACCGAAAGGGGCTCGGTCCGCCGGTCCCATAGGTGTTTGTGGATCAGTTTCCCCGACATCTTTGGCGCGCCAGTTAGGGGGAGTCGAGGTTGTGTGAACCTGATCCAGCGTTCACACGAGCTAGATCTTCATCTTCTTCATCGACATGCCACCGAAGAAGAAGGCTTCGGCGGCAGCTGTTCCGTCCACGTTGATCCCACCACCACCGGAGCAAACGGGTGGTGGGGTAGACGCCGGCGGAAGAACGGACATCGACGAGGGAGCCCACGGTGCTGCCAGGTCCAAGGACAAGGCCGCGCAGGCCTCGGCGTCCGTACATGCACCGCGCCCATCTCAGGAGGCGTAGGACCGACAGCGTCATGGTATTCGCAGTACCATACGTTTGTTAGACCAAGATCGAGCTGGTGGATCTCGGGGTGCTCAGGACCAGCATGCACGCCAACATGCTGGCACGAGCGAGACACTGATCGCTGGGCGGGATATCGCTCCTTCTAACATAGTTAGAAGTCCGAGCATATCCCGCTCCTCGCGCCGTTCGCCACTGCCACCCACCACTCCAGCAGAAGCTTTGGCGCGAGCTCAACTGCTCCTGGATTACCCTCCAACGGCAGACAAGATCAATGAATGGAGGGCCACCATTCAGAGTCTCATCGGCTACGCCAACGGCGACACTCCGCGGCGGCCGAGTACATCGCTGCCGCGGCAGGACTGCCAGGCACGAGCCGGTGGCGACGAAACCGGTGGGGATGCAACCACCATGCACTCTCCACCCCGAAGGCCAAGATCGCCGACTCGTCGAATCCACCTCGACAGCGACTCCACCGCATCATCAGATCCACGAGCTCGTCGCGATCAGCGCCAAGTTCTTCCCGAACGACAGCAAGAAGACGCTCGAACTCGTATCGAGCGCCGAAGAGAAGCGTGGCCCAGCAAGAAGAATTTCAAGCCAGACGTACCAGAGAAGTACGACAGCAGGACGCATCCGTTGGAATTCCTCAGCATCTACACCATCGTGGTGCAAGCTGCCGAGGGGCGGGACGACAAGATCCTGGCCAACTACTTCCCGCTGGTGTTCAAGCCCAATGTCAGATCCTGGCTCATGCACTTGCTGGACAACTCCATATCCTCTTGGGCAGACCTATGCCATCAGTTTGTCGGCGCCTTTACAGGCGGCCACAAGCCTCATGGCCAAGAGAGCGACCTTCATCTGCTCGCCCAGAAGGAAGGAGAGCCCCTGCGCAAGTACATTCAGAGATTCAGCCGCGTACAGCACAACATCCCAGATGTCCACCCTGCCGCGGTAATCAGCGTGTTCCATCAGAACGTGCGAAACCGCAGGATGCGGGAGGAGATGGCGATGTGCAAGATCAGAGACGTCAGTGAGCTATATGCCCTGGCCGACAAGTGTGCACGTCTTTGAGGAAGGGAGGAGACTCCCCGGAGAGAATACAGAAGCGGGAGGATCTGATAGTGAGGAGGCTGCCCCGGCAAAGAAAAACCGGCGGCGGAACAACAGGAAGAAGAAAGGCAATGATGTGCTAGTCGTTGAGCAGTCCAGCAACGGAGGTGGCGCCAAGAAAACCAAAGCTGGTAGCTCCGGCAAGGAGATTGCCGCAGGCACCAACTACCAGGCTGTGGCGGTCGCTGACAAGCAGGACGGCACCAACAAGCAGTACTGCAAGATCCACCGCACCAAGGGCCATGACCTCCGGAGCTGCAAGAAGGTCGAAAGCAGCTTGTCGAAAGCAGCAAAAGGCTGAATACGAGCGACGCGACAAGGAGAAGGCCCAGGAAGGTGCCGAGGAGCCGACAAGAAACGCCCGGCCTAGGAGGACGCCACGGCAAGGCCAAGCAGCGGCAAGGAGATGACCTCCCGCGGCCGCGATAAGGACGAAGATGACGACGACGATGAAGATATGGATGATGACGAGACCGATGAGCGGGGAGTTCGAGAAAGCCACGGAGATCCTGTGCATTGGCGGTGCTTCTCTGCATACTTCACACCGCCAGCTCAAGCAGTGGGTGCGGGAAGTCAATGCGGCAGAACCGCCCGTCGAGTCACGCAAGCCTCTGAAATGGTCCAGCACGCCTATCATCTTTGATATTGAGGACCACCCTGATCGCATAACCGCGGTCGGGTGTTTGCCGATGTTGGTTTCACCAACTATCCGCAACCTCAAGGTCACTAAGATGTTAGTTGACGGCGGGGCCGGCTTGAACCTGATCTCCTCCGGGGTACTCCGAAACTCCAGATCCACGATGGCGAAGCTCGAAGAAACCAGCACATTCCAAGGAATCAATCCGGGAAGGAGCAAGCGAAGGAAAGATCATGTTGCGGTGACATTTGGCAGCGAGTTGAACTTCAGGATCGAGAGGATCACTTTTGACGTTCTTGACTTTCCATTGCCTTACAATGGGATACTCGGCAAATCCGGCCTTTCGCCAAATTCATGGCAGCCTCTCATTATGCATACAACATCTTGAAGATGCCAGCCCGATGAGTGTCATCTCTGTCCCTGGTGACAAGAAGGATGCTCTTATCTGCGTCGACAAGATCTACCGGGAAGCAGCAGCCGCGATAGATCGCAAGTCACTTGCCGTTGAAGCTCCCGGGGCGAAGAAGAAGACCAAGTCCGGCAAGAGCTCTGATGCCCACTCCGGCAAGCGCACCTCTTCAGAGTGCTGCGCTACCGTCGAGGACGCACCATCGAGCTCCACCGGCAAGTGTAAGAAGACAATGGCAGCTCCACCAGAGACCAAGAAGGTGTCCGCCAAGGAGGATGGCACCGTGGTACCTTCACCATCGATTGCCACTCTTGACCCTAAATAGGAAAGCGCGCTCGTTGCTTTCTCTGCGGCGAACGTCGGCGTATTTATTGGCAACCGTCTGACATCCCCGGTGTTCCCAGGAAAGTAATCGAGCACCATCTTGCCGTCTGCCCTCATGCGCGGCCCGTCAAGCAGAAAGTCAGGAAGCAGGCAGTGGAGCGCCAAGAATTCATCGCAGAAGAAATCAAGAAATTGGAAGCAGCAGGCCTTGTCAGAGGAGTGCTCCATCCTACGTGGTTGGCCAACCCTGTAGTCGTGCGCAAGGCAAGCGGGAAATGGAGGCTTTGTATCGACTTTACCGATGTCAATAAAGCTTGTCCCAAAGACCCATTTCCCTTGCCGCGCATCGACCAGATTGTTGACTCCACGGCCGGATGTGACTTGCTTTCATTTCTTGATGCATACTCGAGATACCATCAGATCTTCATGGCGTAAGAGGATGAGGAGAATACTGCATTCATCACCCCATGTGGCACATACTGTTTTGCACGGATGCCTTTGGTTTTAAAGAATGCTGGTTAAAATTTTGAATGGGTTGTCCTTGACGATTTTGAGCCGCAAATACACAGAAATGTGGAAGCCTAAATGGTTGACATTGTGGTAAAGCGCAAGGAAAAAGCGACTCTAATACAAGATTTAGACGAAACTATAGCAAATCTGCGCAAGATCAACCTCAAGCTTAACCACGAGAACTGAGTGTTTGGAGTCCCCTCCGTCAAGCTTCTCGGCTACTTCTAGTCTCAGAGGGGAATTGAAGCCAATCCCGACAAGATCAAGGCCATTGAGCAGATTGAAGCACCAAAGCGCGTCAAGGATGTACGAAGACTTGCACTGCTATGTAGCTGCTCTCAGCAGTTTATCTCTAGGTTCTGCTGAAGCGCCCTGCCATTTTCAAAATATTGAAAAAGGCAGGTCCAATGAAATGGACTCGAAGCGGAGGCTGCATCAAGGGACTTAAAGAGATACCTGTCCTCCACTCCAACACTTGTCGCACCTAAGCCACAAGAGAAGTTGCTGCTATATATAGCGGCAACCAATCAAGTGGTTAGTGCTGCGTTAGTAGCGGAGAGGGAGGCGGATGATGAGCCAGCAACCACGGCAGATGCATCCAGCGACAAGCAGGAGACTTCACCGGCAAGCTCTGGTCCCGACAAAGATGGATCTGCGCAGGCGCGTGAGAAGATGCAGAAAAGAATGGTGCAGCGCCCAGTTTACTTTGTCAGTTCCCTTCTGCAGGGGGCTAGGTCAAGGTACTCTGGTGTGCAGAAATTGCTTTTCGGCCTTCTCATGGCCTCGAGAAAGCTGCGCCATTACTTCCAAGCACATGAGATCACAGTCGTCACTCGTTTTCCGCTGAAGAGAATACTGCAAAATCTAGAAGCAACAGGCAGGATTGTCGAGTGGGCGCTGGAACTGTCAAGCTTTGGCCTCAAGTTTGAGAGCACTTCAACTATCCAAAGCAGAGCATTGGCGGAGTTCATAGAAGAATGGACGCCAACACAAGATGAAGAGATTCCAGAAACGAGCATCCCCGTCAAGGAAGCAAGCAAAGAGTGGCTGATGTACTTTGATGGTGCCTTCTCGCTACAAGGCGCTGGTGCGGGCGTGCTACTTCTCGCACCCACCGGAGAACACCTCAAGTACGTAGTCCAGATGCACTTTCCCAAGGAGCAAGCAACGAACAATACCGCAGAGTATGAAGGTTTGCTTGCCGGTCTCAGGATCGCAGCAGGCCTTGGGATCAAGAAGCTCATTGTCAGGGGTGACTCACGACTTTGTCGTCCGCCAAGTGAACCAGAATTATCGAGTCCGTTGATGGAAGCTTACGTTGATGAAGTGAGAAAGCTAGAAGAGCACTTTGACGGCCTACATGATGGAACATGTTCCAAGAGCTCGAGAACGAGATTGCCGATGGCACAGTCGAAGTGCGCCGCACTTAAGTTACCTGTGGAACCAGGGATCTTTGTGCTCAAACTAACTCAACCGTCTGTAACGCCATCAACTGGACAGAGCAAGAAGAGGAAGTTGATTTCTCGTGACTAGTTTCCGGCAGAGCTCCCCGAAGCCGCCGCCAAAAAGTTCCTCAGGATCAACACCAAGGGTGCTGAGGAGCAGTCTGCTCCGGCAAGCCCTAGGGTTTGTTCCGTTGAAGCAGACGCTCCCGACAAGTTTTGCTTCGGCAAGCTTGCCGGGAACGCTAAGCTCGGCTGAGCGCAGTGTTCTCGCCATAGAAGCGGATGTTCCCAGCAGCAGATGTGCCTTTAATCCTTGTTGTCGAGCCGCAAGCTCCGGCATGGGCACAACAGATTGTCCGTTCTTGCTCGACAGAGAACTTCCGAAGAGCAAGAAGAAGCGGAAAGAGTAGCCCGGCAGTCAAGTATGTACCAGTTTGTTGACAACACACTGTACAGAAGAAGACTCAATGGTGTGAAATCGAAGTGTATTCACCGAGAAGACGGACAAAAGCTGTTGGCAGAGATTAATGGAGGCATATGTGGTCACCACATTGGCGCAAGAGCACTTGCCGGCAAAGCGTTCCGTCAAGGTTTCTTTTGGCCGACAGCCCTCCAGGATGCAACTGCACAAGTAACCAAGTGTGAAGCGTGCGGTTCCATTCCAAGAAGATACACCAGCCAGCTCAAGCTCTCCAGACGATCCCTTTATCCTGGCCATTTTTCGGTCTGGGGGCTCGACATCCTCGGCCCCTTTCCCCGAGCTGTCGGGGGCTTTGAGTACTTGTACGTTGCAATCGACAAGTCCACAAAGTGGCCAGAAGTGGAACCAGTGAGGAAGGTGACAGCACAGTCAACAGTCAAGTTCTTCAAGTCGATTGTTTGCCGTTTCGGGATCCCTAACAGGATCATCACCGACAACGGCACACAATTCATGAGCCGCACCTTCATGCAAAGACGCCCAAGATCTTGGCGCCAAGGTCCGCTTTCGCTTCGTTGCTCATCCGAGAAGCAACGGTCAAGCGGAGAGGGCAATGCTGAAGTCTTGCGGGCTCAAGACCAGGACTTTCGACAGGCTGCGCAAGTGCGGAAAGAACTGGATTGAGGAGCTGTCGGTGGTTCTTTGGTCGATCGTGACGACGCCAAATCGAGCCATCGCCGGACACTTTTCGCTCTAGTCTATGGAGCAGAGGCGCTTCTCCCCAGAACTTCGTATACGGGTCACCTCGAGTGCTCGCTTATGATGAGCTTGAGCAAGAGCAGTTGCGACAAGATGACGCGCTGCTCCTTAAGGAGGACCGTCTTCAGGTTGCTGTACGAGCTGCTCGATACCGGCAAGCTTTGCGTCGCTACTATAGCCGCAAAGTTAATGCCAGAAGTCTCGAGGAAGGCGACCTTGTTCTTCGGCGCATTCAGTCCGCCAAGAATTCCAACAAGTTGACGCCGAAGTGGGAAGGCCCTTACCGGGTGAAACGAGTCACTAGGCCTGGCGCTGTTCGCCTTGAGACCAAAGATGCCATTCCGGTGAGCAACTCCTGGAACATTGAGCATCTTCATAAGTTTTACCCGTAAGGCGCGGTTGCCGGAACCTGTTTCGGCAACCACCTTTTGTACAAGTCTTGCCGATGTTGCATGTAATCCTTTGTACAAAGCCGGGCGCAGACCCCGTGCATAAGTAAAGCTCATGTCCTCCGCACATCTTGTCAATTTCATGCTTTCTACTTCTTTTGCATGCGTTATCTGACAATTTGTGCAGCGCCCACCCCCGGTAAGCAATAACGAGCCATAAGGCTCCATATCTTTATTTTCTCTTCTTTCTCTTTCTCAAAGGAAGGAAGGTTCCCTCGCCCACAAGTTTGCCGGGGGGAAAGGAGAAGATAATGGTGTGGACCAGGCGTCGTTCAAGGAAGTTTCGCCTTACCGGAAAGCAAACGACAGAAAAGCTAAGTTGCCAAAGTTTGAGCAATCGGTTTTAATTTTTAAGTTATCTTCCTCGAACGACCGTGCTTTGTATGGAAAACACATGTGCGCGAAGGAACCAACTCAGTAGCTAGTTGCGCCTTACTTTGTTTCGAGTCCGCTCAACAATTTAAGTGAGCTGCGACTAGTTGCAACAAGGTTTCTTGTCGGTAGCGGCACCGGCCAAAGGCTGTGACGTCCACTTTTCGGCCTTCATGGCTAAGGTGCTCATACCGACAAGTTCCCTAAAAGCGTAGGGCAAAAACATACAAAGGAAGGAATCAAGTAAAGGAAATAACACAGCAATCTCTACCCAAAATAGAGTCATATTACAAGATAGCTTGTCGCAGCTCTAACAGATTGTTCTCATAACATGACCAGCAGGGACAAGAAAAAGAGAAAACGGGCGGCCTAATCTACACGATCGCCCTCAACCCTCTTGATCCCGCTCACCTTGTCCACAATGGGTGCGAAAAGGGCCTTGAGCGCTTCCAGATCAGCATCCGGCGGCAGGACTTGAGGACGTTGGTGAGGTTGAGGCCTGGGTTGCGGAAGACCACCTTCACCAGCACCTTTTGAACGGCTCCCACGCAGATCTTGCGCGACTCGTCGGCCAGCTGCTTTGGGATCTTCTACCGGAGTCGCTGGAGGGTCGTCGCCACGCCTTTGAAGAACAAGCTGAGCTTGGCGCTGGGCTAGAGGTGCTCATCGGAGGAATACCCGAGATCCTCCATCCCCAGCTGCGCCAGCTCCCCGTCGATGGCTGCGGTGATATTCACAAGACCCTCGGTCCAGTGCTCCACATTCTCCCTAAAGGTGTTCTGGGCGGCAGCAGCACTCGCCAGCAGCGCCTCGTCGGCCTTGATCTTCTCCGTCAAGGCCACCTCCCGCTCCCTGGCGTCGTCCAGCGTCTGAGTCAAAGTGACCAGCTTCAACTCAAGATCTGCGTTGGAGTCCTTGGCGGCGCTAAGCTCTTTGCTCCTCTCAGCGAGACGACCCTGCAGCTCGCCATGAGCGGCGGCGTCCTTCTCGCGCTCACGCTTGAGCGCAGCAAGCTCCTCGCCGCTCACCTTGAGATCGGCCTCCAGCTGCGCCATCTTCGTCTCCAGCTCCTTCTTGGCGGCCTCGGTAGCTGCGGCAGCATCCTCTGCTTCCTTGAGAGCCCCGCCAAATGTTTGCTCGCGCGCGGCAAGATCCTCCTCGTGGCTGTCAAGGTTGACCTTGCGCTGTGCCAACTCGCCTTCCTGCGCAGATAGCTTCTCGGCAACAAGCCGCTGTTGCTCTTCAACTTCGGCCTTCTCGAGGAGGAAGGCTTTCCGCTCCTCGGCGACTTGCTCTCGCTCCTCTGCCAGGGACCGAAGAGTTTCCTGTCTGAGACCCCGGAGCTCCTCCGCGCGCTTCTCGATGTCCACTCCCGCCCTCGCGACAAGCGCTTCTCGGGATACCAGCTTGGCTTGTCGGGCGCGGTAGAGCGACAACAGCTTCCGCAGCAGCTGCTCCTCCTCAGGCTCGTCGCTGCTGCTGCTTGGCGCGTCGACCAGCGTTAGCCCAGGGGAGGCGAGCACCTCTCCATCCAAGATCTCTCCTTCGACCAGCGCCCTGGAGCTTGACGCCCAGGGGAGCTTGATGAAGATGTCATCGCCGGCCTTCAAATAGGCGCCGGGCTGGGGCTCTTCAGAGCCTGGCGCTGCAGCAGCGGCGGAGGGATCGGCGGTCGGCGTAGCGCCTGACGCTCCTGCGGCCTCGGGGACGTCAGTGCGATCGCCGGATCCCTCGCCAGCTTCTGCGGCGGCAGCTTTGGCGGCCTCTTCGCCGGCGGGATCATCAGCGCCGGCTTCTCCTTCGGTGGCAACGGCGTCATCGGTGTTGCTGCGCGCATTCTCCTCGCCGGCGACCTCGGTTTCCATCGGCTCTGTGGCAGATGGATCTGACGAACGGAAAAGGAGAAAAGTCAAGCAAAAATCCAAAAAGAAAATCAGAAGAAGAAGAACCCAAGGGAAGTTTTCAAGCAAGAGGATTACCTGTACTAGGATCTGCAGTCGTGGTCTCAACCACCGGAGGGTCAGTCTTTGTCCCTTCGGAGAATCGCCCCTTGCCGGAGAATTCTCCCTTGCCGGAGAACGCTCCCTTGCCGGGGAATCCTCCCTTGGCGGTGTAGTCGAAGCAGATGGCATTTCGGGAGCGGATTCCGGGCACCCCTGGTGAGGCCGCTCTGCTCCTACACAAACCAACAGTTAGATATCAGCAAAGAAAGAGCACCCATGCGCGCCTGACAGCAGGAAGTAAACCATATACTTACGCTGGGGGCTACGCTGGGGGCTGCTTTGGGGAGTAGTTGCCGGGTCCGGCAAGGCGGTCTTGGACACACCCCCTTCTGTCGCGGTGGGTTCGTCCTCGATGACAATCACCGGGACCTTGGCTCTCTTCGCCGCTCTCTGGGCCAGCGTCCTGAAAAGGAATGGGTTCAGAGTGAAGCAAGTCAGATACAAGACAAAGCAACAAAATTGAAGAACTACAAGTACAGCGAAGAATCTTACTCTTCTTCTTCCTCGTCGGAGCTGAGCGCGGAGAGATCGAAGTCCGGCTCGCCTCCGGTGCGACGAGGCGGAGCAGTGGGTTCCCTTGTCCGCTTGGCAGGAGCAGTGGCGGTAGACCGGGAAGACCCCGCTCCAGTTGCCACAGCGGCGTGAGGCGCTCCCGCGGCAACAGTGCTTGCCGCGGTAGAGCGTGTCGCAGGGCACGGCCGCTGCTGACTCGTCTGCCACCCCGCTACGTCCTCGGCCTTGCGGAGACGCCTTCTTGGTGGGGCTGGGGGCTCCGCTTGCGGCGAGCTGGCTGAAGGTGGGGAGGAGCCGATCTTCAACGAGTCGCTCGCGCCCTCGGCGGGCTCGCTCGACTCAGCTTCAGGCCCGACAAGCTCTTCCTCGCCGGCAAACTCCTCTCGCTCGACAAGGCTTGCCGCCTTTGCTGCCTCTGCCTCCTCCACGGTGAATCCAAACTCGCCCGCGGCAGCTGCTGCCGCCGCCTCTTCCAGCCTAGTGGCGATGCGCTGCATCTCCGCATCGGTGGTGTCGCGAGTAAGGCTCTTCTGTTCATCGGAGCGGACCGGCACTTCTACCAAGCCGTCAAAGAAATCCCGCACGATGTCGTCGGCGGGCTCTTGCCAAGTTGGGACAATTCCATGCGAATCGCACAGCAGCATCATTGCACGGATGCGGTCGAGCGAGGAATTGTTGCACAGCGGAACGACACCCCTCGGCAACATGAACGCTTCGGGATGCTGAGGATCGCGCATGAACAGTTCCAGGATCATCGCGTCCAGTTCCAGGACAGTGAAGTTGAAGTTGAGGCCTGGGCGCAGCCTCATGATATCCGCCGCGTTCTGGAACTCCCAGGCGGGTCTCCTCCTCTCCTGCGAAGCGTCTGGCGGCGAAGAAAATCTGCGCCAACGGCGCCTACGGTGAGCCTGGCAAGCCTGAGGCATAGGATCCGGGTGACGGCAATCTTCAGCCTATCGTCTTCTGGGGCCACGTTGCTCCAATCGTTGCCGCGCGCTATTGGGGCTTGGCACTGGGCGGTAAATGGCTGCGGGTTCTCCTCGACAATCCAGCACCATTCTGCTCTCCATTCCTCCCACTTGCTGCAGAGCTCTCCCTCCAGATAAGCTTCCTTCTTGCCAGCTCTCGAGATCCAGGCGATTCCGCCGGATAAAGGCTCCCCTTTCTCAACTCGGGGCATAAAGAAGTGACGGAAAAGAGCTACGTTTGGATAGACTCCGACAAAGTTTTCGCAGAGATGTGCGAAAACTGCCATGGTCAGAACAGCATTGGGGGTGAAGTCAAGGAGGCGGAACCCGTAGGTGTTCATGATATCGCAGAAAAATTCAGAGAAAGGCGGGCAGAGCCCGCAGTAGAAGAACAGCGCGAAGAAAGGGTATCCATTCGGAGCCAGTTCCGAAGCGGCAGCTGGGAGTACCTTCGTACGCGGATGAGCTCGCGTCTCCGTCGACCAGAGGTAGTAGTACTCCCTCGGCTCCTTCATGAAATGGGGGAGATTGCCCGCTCCTTTCGCAGCGCCACGAGCCGCTGCGCCTCGGCCGACTTCGCAACCTTCTCGGCTTTCGGACCCATATCGGAGGTAGTGAGGGAGATCGACGGCGTTAGTGGTGCCGGTGGCGATGGGAGGCGGAGCGCTGCTCTCTTTCAGCTTTGGGAAGAAGGGGGGAGCGGCGGAGATTTCTGAGATTGGAGTAGCAACCGGCGAGATGGGCGAACTGCCCCTGTTTCCCCTGCTTATAAAGAGGGAGGGGGCGGGCGTTCCGTCTTTCCAAATAAAGAAACCACCCACGATGCCGCATTCGACGCGTGCCGTTCGGGGGGGGCGCGGTGGATACGGAGTAAGATACGGCGTAACCCAGGGCGTGCGTTGCCTGTTTTGGGCCTGGCCCAACAGCGCTCGGCACCGTGTGTGGCCCAGGCCCGGGGGCTCCTGTCGGTGTACTAGAGTAGGGGTATCCTAGTATCCCGAACTCGTGCACGGGCAGTTGCAGCACCCCGCGGCAAGGCTTGCCAGGTGACCGCCAAGGTCCTCCGTGGTTCCTTTGGAGCCATTCAAGAACAAAGTATTCAAGCCAAGGAGACAAGGCCCCGGCAAGAGGAGCTTGCCGGGAAGGCCAACCAAGGCATCTCGAGGAACTTGCGCGACGCGCCATGCGTCCGGCAAGGCCCGATGGCGACAAGCTTCCAGGCGACAAGACAACGATCGCGGCAAAGGCACTTGCGGCAAGCAACCTTCACTCTGCCACGCTCCAAGACATCCACCAACGTGTCGCCACGAGGCCTTTCGGTAGCGGCGTGGCGAGAGGTCTTGCGGCCGGCCGGTCTTGGTGGCAAGCGACGCCGACAAGATTGCCATCGTGGCAAGCGGTGGCGCCCGACGGTCCCTTTCGCACTATTTGGGCGGCGTGACGGGTATTTAATGCTTTTGTCCCCTGCCGTCGAGTTAGGTATGATACACTGTACAGGTAGTTGTACCAACTGCAATTCCTTTCCATTTTTACCCTTGTCTACGTTGCCACCTGTCGGAGACCCCTTTAGCATATAAAAGGAGGCCCATGCGCAACGTAGAGGGGGGTTGGAAGGCAGAAAATTACTCACGCTCAGTCTTGTTAGCAGCTAGTGTGTACTGTAGCACTTAGCGCTCTCGAGCAAGAACTCAATACACTCAGACATGCAGCAGTAGGTGTGTTATCTCTCCGGAGAGCTCCGAAGCTGGGTAAACTGCTCGTGTGCTTTGCCTCGATCCGCTCTTCGTGCGACCTCCGCCCCCCGCCGAACCGAAAGGGGCTCGGTCCGCCGGTCCCATAGGTGTTCGTGGATCAGTTTCCCCGACAGCATCCCCAAGCTTTGACTTTTTGGTGTCCTTGGATTATCTTGGGGGTGCCATCGGCATCCCAGGCTTAGGCTCTTGCCACTCCTTGTTCTATAATCCATCAAAAAAATTCACCCAAAACTTGAAAACTTCACAACACAAAACTCAATAGAAATCTCGTGAGCTCCGTTGGTGAAAGAAAACAAAAGGATACTTTAAGGTATTGTAATGAACTCATTCTTTATTTATATTGGTGTTAAACCTACTGTATTCCAACTTCCTTATGGTTTGTAAACTAATTTATTAGCCATAGATGCATTGAAATAAGCAAACAACACACGAAAAACAGAATCTGTCAAAAACAGAACAGTCTGTAGCAATCTGTAACTAACGCAAACTTCTGGAACTCTAAACATCCTACCAAAATAGGACGTACTTGAAAATTTGTTTATTGATCAGCAGCAAAAACAATCGATGAAAAATCTCTTTTCTGTGATTTATTGATTTTTTCTCGTGAGCACAAAGTTTCTGTTTTTCAGCAGAATCAAATCAACCATCATCATAGTTTATCCTATAGGTTCTACTTGGCACAAACACTAACTAAAACATAAAACCACATCTAACCAGATGCTAGATGGATTATTTATTCCTAAACAGAAGCAAAAACAAAAAACAAAAAAAATTGGATTGCCTCCCAACAAGCGCTATCGTTTAACGCCCCTAGCTAGGCATTGATATTTCAATGATGCTCACAAGAAAGACAAGAATTGAAGCACAAAGAGAGCATCATAAAACACGTGATAAACACATCTAAGTCTAACATACTTCATATGCATAGGCATCTTATAGGCAAACAAATTATCAAGGCAAGCAAAAACTAGCATATGCAGGGAGGCGGAAAGAAACAATAGCAATCTCAACGTAACGAGAGGTAATTTATTATCATGAAAATTTCTACGACCATATTTTCCTCTCTCATAATAATTACATGTGGGATCATAAGCAAATTCAACAAAATAGCTATCATATAAAGTATTTTCAACACGATCCACATGCATGCAAAGTTGACACTCTTCCGAAATAGTGGGATTAACATTAACTAAAGTCATGACCTCTCCAAACCCACTTTTATCAAAAATTTCATAAGATTGAATATTCTCCAAATATGTGGGATCTAGATTTGACACTCTTCCAAACCCACTTTCAATATTATTGCAAACAATATTATCAATCTCATATTCATCATGGGGATTAAATAAATTTTCAAGATCATAAGAAGAATCACCCCAATCATGATCATTGCAACAAGTAGTAGACATAGCAAAACTAGCATCCCCAAGCTTAGGGTTTTGCATATTATTAGCACAATTGACATCAAGAGAATTTATAGTAAAATCATTTAAATCATGCTTTTCTTTCAGGGAGCTATCAAGCATGGGTGCAATAGCAACGATCTCATTTTTAACATAAGGAACCATAGCAAATTCGTCTTCATAAATATTGGCTTCATGGCCACAAGAATAGCAAGCATCATGTTCATCAAGGGATATTTCAATCAAATCATCGGAATCATCATTATCTATAGATTCATGCATATCCTTATTTTCTTCCAAAGCAATGGTCATTCTTTCAATAAATTCTTGGACATAGACATTACGAGCAAGGTTTTCATTGCAATTTAAGTATGATGGAATTTTCAGATTTGTTGAGAGTAAAATCATACTTTTCAATCAAAGAAGCAACTTCATGAGCACCCTTAAAAATGACAAATTCTTGAATTTGTTCGATATCATAGTAACTATAAACTCCCTTTGCATAAGAAGATAAGATTTCATTATCATTGAACTCACATAGGTAGGGAAGGTGTTTTTTAGGGTTCTTAGAGCAACAAGTAAAATCACACATTTCACAAAGATTCCAAGCATAGCATAGCAAACTATTTATATGATATCGTAAGAGTCTCCCTTTTTCAGATAAACGATGACACACAAAATGAGTATGCTCATCTAAAGATTTCCCATCAACTGGGCTAGTTGGGGTTTCAGCACGAGCGCATAAGGATCGAAGATGATCCAACTAGAACACTTTAAATGGATCCATATCAATAGATTTTTAGCAAGCAAATATGCAAGCATATAGAAGGCACAAGGAAACAAAAACAAAGATAAATACGGGAAGATGGCGAACAAAAAAGAGAGGGCGAATAAAACGGCAAGGGTGAAGTGGGGGAGAGGAAAACGAGAGGCAAATGGCAAATAATGTAGTGCGAGAGATAGGGATTGTGATGGGTACTTGGTATGGTTGACTTTTGCGCAATCTCCCCGGCAACGGCGCCAAAAATTCTTCTTGCTACCTCTTGAGCACTGCGTTGGATTTCCCCGAAGAGTAGAGGATGATGCAGTAAAGTAGCGTAAGTATTTCCCTCAGTTTTGAGAACCAAGGTATCAATCCAGTAGGAGGCCACGCACAAGTCCCTCGTACCTACACAAAACGATAGCTACTCGCAACCAACGCGATTAGGGGTTGTCAATCCCTTCACGGTCACTTGCGAGGGTGAGATCTAATAGAGATGATAAATAATATTTTTGGTATTTTTGATATAGAGATGCAAAGTGAAAAGTAAAAGGCAAAGTAAAAACAAAGCAAGTATTAAAGTAATGGAGATTGATATGATGAGAATAGACCCGGGGGCCATAGGTCTCACTAGTGGCTTCTCTCAAGAGCATAAGTATTCTACGCTGGGTGAACAAATTACTGTTGAGCAATTGATAGAATTGAGCATAGTTATGAGTATATCTAGGTATGATCATATATATAGGCATCACGTCCGAGACAAGTAAACCAAAACGATTCTGCATCTACTACTATTACTCCACTCATCGACCGCTATCCAGCATGCATCTAGAGTATTAAGTTAAAAACAAAGTAATGCCTTGAGCAAGATGACATGATGTAGAGGGATAACTTCATGCAATATGATAAAAAATCCATCTTGTTATCCTCGATGGCAACAATACAATACGTGCCTTGCAACCCTTTACATCCTTTGGGTAAGGACACCGCAAAGATTGAACCCAAAGCTAAGAACTTCTCCCATTGCAAGAACTACCAATCTAGTTGGCCAAACCAAACGGATAATTCGAAGAGAGTTGCAAAGATAACTCAATCATACATAAAAGAATTCAGAGAAGATTCAAATATTATTCATAGATAAGGTGGATCATAAACCCACAATTCATCGGTCTCAACAAACACACCACAAAAAGAAGATTACATCGAATAGATCTCCACAAGAGAGGGGGAGAACATTGTATTGAGATCCAAAAAGAAAGAAGAAGCCATCTAGATACTAACTATGGACCCGTAGGTCTGAGGTAAACTACTCACACTTCATCGGAGAGGCTATGGTGTTGATGTAGAAGCCCTCCATGGTGGATGCCCCCTCCGGCATAGGTCCGGAACAGGCCCCAAGATGGGATCTCGTGGATACAGAAAGTTGCGGCGGTGGAATTAGGTTTTTGGCTCTCTCCCTTGATGCATCGAGAGTGCGTGGGTATATATAGGAGGAAGGAGTACGTCAATGGAGCAACAGGGGCCCACGAGGTGGGGCGCGCCCCGGGGCGCGCCCCCCACCCTCGTGACCGCCTCGGTTGTTCCTTGGAGCAGGGGTCCAACTCTCCTGGATCACGTTCGGTGAGAAAATCACGTTCCCGAAGGTTTCATTCCGTTTGGACTCCGTTTGATATTATGTTTCTTGAACAAATAGGCAAAAAACAGCAATTCTGGGCAGGGCCTCCGGTTAATAGGTTAGTCCCAAAAATAATATAAAAGTGGAAAATAAAGCCCAATATAGTCCAAAATAGTAGATAAAGTAGCATGGAGCAAAAATTATAGATACGTTGGAGACGTATCAACCCCGGAGGCCGAAGCAGCGCTGCAGGATTTGAAGAAGTACCTCTCCTCTACCCCAATGCTGGTTGCGCCCAGACCACAAGAACCGTTGCTGCTGTACTTAGCGGCAACGAATCAGGTGGTTAGCACCGCACTATTGGTGTAGAGAGAGGTCTACGAAGAGGCAGGAGCAGCGGCAGAGTCAACGGATGGCAAGCTGGAACCCTCCCGTGAGGCTTGGTCCCGGCAAGATCGAGTCCCGGCAGAGGTGGCCTTGATCTTGCCAAGGCGACAGCCTTGTTGGGTGAAGTGGCGTAGAAGAAGAAAATGGTGCAGCACCCGGTTTACTTCGTCAGCTCCCTCTTGCAGGGGGCTAGGTCGAGGTACTCAGGTGTGCAAAAATTGCTCTTTGGCCTCCTTATGGCCTCGAGGAAGCTGCATCATTACTTCCAAGCACACGAGATCACCGTGGTCACCCGCCTCCCATTGCAACGGATACTGCATAACCCAGATGCAACGGGGAGGATCGTGGAATGGGCCCTGGAGCTGTCGAGTTTTGGTTTAAAGTTCGAAAGCACCTCGACAATTCAGAGCAGAGTCTTGGCGGAGTTCGTTGCAGAATGGACCTCGACGCCCGACGAAGAGGTATAGGAGACCACTCTCCCCAACAAGGAAATGAGCCGCAACTAGATCATGTACTTTGATGGGGCTTTTTTCCTGCAAGGCGCCGGTGCTGGTGTGCTGCTTGTCGCACCCACCGGAGAGCACCTCAAGTATGTCATCCAAATGCACTTTCCCCGGGAGATGTCAAATAACAACACCACCGAGTACGAGGGTTTGCTTGCTGGTCTCAGGATCGCGGTGGACCTCGGAGTCAAAAAGCTCATTGTCAGAGGTGATTCACAGCTCGTCGTCAGGCAGATCAATAAAGATTACCAAAGCCCGTTGATGGAAGCTTACGTGGATGAAGTGAGGAAACTAGAGGAGAGCTTTGACGGTATACGAGCAGAGCATGTCCCTCGGACGGAAAACAACATTGTCGACTACCTGTCAAAGCATGCTGCCCTCAAGCTACCTGTGGAACCAGGTACTTTTGTGCTTTAGTTAACTCAACCATCCGTCGAACCATCAACCGGGCAAAACAAGCGGAGGAAGCTAGGCCCCGGCAAGTACTTCCCCACCGAGCTCCCCAGAGCCGCTAGCAAAGATGTTGCCATGGATGTTGATCCTGCCGCGGGGCAACCGACTCCGGCAGGGCCTCAGGCCATAGCCGTAGAGACGGCCGCTCCCGTGGCAGAAGAGATGCCTTTGGTCCTTGTCGTCGAGCCACGGGCTCCGGCATGGGCACAGCACACCGTTCGATTCCTCCAAAAAGGAGAGCTTCCTGAGGAGCAGGAAGAAGCAGAGAGAGTAGCCCGCCGGTCTGCTCTGTACCAATTCATTGACAACGTCTTGTACAGAAAAAGACCGAATGGGGTGAAATTGAAGTGCATCTCCCGGGAGGAAGGACTAGAGCTGTTGGCAGAGATACATGGAGGCATATGTGGCTCCCACATAGGGTCGAGGGCCCTTGTTGGCAAGGCTTTCCGGCAAGGTTTCTTCTAGTCCACTGCCCTCCAGGATGCGACGGCGCTAGTAACCAAGTGTGAAGCGTGCCAGTTCCATTCAAGGAAGCTTCATCAACCAGCTCAAGCCCTTCAAACCATCCCTCTCTCCTGGCCCTTCTCGGTCTGGGGCTCGACAAATTGGGCCCTTTCCCTCGTGCCGTTGGGGGCTTTGAGTACTTGTACAATGCAATCGACAAGTTCGCAAAGTGGCCAGAGGTGGAAGCAGTGAGGAAGGTGACAGTGCAGTCGGCCATCAAGTTCTTCAAGGGGCTAGTTTTCCGTTTTGGGGTACCCAACAGGGTCATCACCGACAACGGCACATAGTTCACAAGCCACGCCTTCATGCAGTACATTGAGGATCCCGGCAGCAAGGTCTGTTTAGCTTCCGTGGCACACCCCCGAAGCAACGACCAAGCAGAGAGAGCAAACGCTGAAGTTCTGCGAGGCTTAAGAACGAAGACTTTTGACAGGCTACGCAAGAGTGGAAGGCGCTGGATTAACGAGTTGCCGGCGGTTCTTTGGTCGATCAGAACGATGCCAAATCGAGCCACCAGTCAGACACCCTTTGCCCTGGTCTACGGGGCAAAAGCAGTTCTCCCCACGGAACTCATATATGGGTCACCTCGAGTGCTCGCTTATGATGAGCTTGAGCAAGAGCAATTGTGGCAAGATGACGCAACGCTCCTTGAGGAAGATCATCTCCGGGCGGCTGTGAGAGGAGCACGCTACCAACAAGCCTTGCGCCGCTACCATAGCCGCAAGGTTCATGCCCGGAGCTTTGAGGAAGGCGACCTTGTTCTTCGGCACGTTCAGTCAGCCAAGAATTCCAACAAGTTGACGCTGAAGTGGGAAGGCCCTTATTGGGTAACGCGAGTCACCAGGCCCTGCGCAATCCGCTTGGAGACTGAAGATGCCATTCCAGTGAGCAACTCCTGGAACATCGAGCATCTTCGCAAGTTTTACCCATAAGGCGCGGCTGCCGGGCCTCCCGGCAAGCCACTTTTTGTACAGGCCTTGCCGGCAAGGCATGTAACCCTTTGTACAAAGCCAGGCGCAGACCATGAGCATAAATAAATGAAACGCTGGCGCCCTAAGTTATAGCATGCATGCTAGGTCGAGTCTCTTCCTCGGTTAGGGTTGATAGTGCTTAGAAGCGGCTAACCCCTAGCTTAGAGGTCGAGTGCGCGTCTCTCTGTTCTTTTCTGTCCTCTTTGGTTCGCAGGGCACATGAGCACTTCTGCCGAGCTATTTGGAAGAAAGGGAACGGACCGGCGTCCCGACCCCGGCAAACCAAAGTTGCCGGGGGCTGCAAGTACAAGGATCCAACCGCGGCAAGCCAAGGATACCGGGGGTTGCAGATCCAGATAAGTCTTGTATCCTCTATCATGCATTTCGATATGGAACTGGGATATGTGAAACCTCGTTTTATTTCTAGGATACCGTGCTCCCCTTTTTCTATACCCAAGGATTATCTCCTGGGTCCGGATTTGGTTGTAGTCGCGGCAGCAAGGAAATGGAACGAGGAGCCTAAGCCCACTTCATCCCAGCCTCCGCCAAGGGCGCGAGAAAGGTCGAGCAAAGTGGGGGACGGCAAGGCCTGTTGCCGGGTAAAAAACGTTTATCTTAAATAATAACGAGGATTCGCTCCTTGTCGCGGGTTTCACCCACGAACAAAAAACCCGGCAAACGTCACTTTTTCATTAAAAACATCTCGTACAGGTACAGTTCATACAGAGTGAAAAACATGAGCAAGAGGATTACAAGTTCTAAATTTAACAAAGGCCCGAAGGCTTACAGACTAAAAAGAGATAAGATGCCCGTAATCCATTTCTTGTCCCTCTCCTCAGGAGGTAGGTCAAGGAAGCGAAAAGGGGCAAAAGGGGCGCCTAGGCGAGCTATGAGCAGCAGAAGGCGCCAAAAGAACATGTCGGCGGTCACCTAGGAGAGGGTTGGCGGTGGTGGCGCCGGAGGGAGAGATGGAAGATGAGGCAGTGGTCCGTCAATACGCTACGAAGGCGTCAGTGCCATCGTACTCCCACTTGACGGCCCGCCACCCGCCTTCTCTTCCTTCTCCGGCCTCCCTACGCCAGCCGCCCAAGGAGGCGACCCCGAGAAGTTCAAGGAGCCGGCGACACGGATGATGGGGTCGCCGGTGTCGCTCGGAGCGATGCCCGACGCTTAGTCGGACCCTCATCCTGCCGCCCGCTACCCTCGTTGTCGCTGCTGCTGTCCTTCTCGCCACTCTTGCTCGAGGAGGAATCTTCATCGTCAGAGGAGCTCTCCACGCAGCACCTTACGCGAGTCCCGAAGTGCCCAAAGACCTTGACGGAGAGGAGGACGCTCTCCATTAATTTGAAATGAAGAGTTAGCCCCTCCGTCAGGCTGTGGATGCGGGCAAAAGTTTTCCACCCTCGGCGAAGATACATGATGTGAGGGGCGGGGAACTCGATGTCGGCCCATATGCCGCTGTTCCCACAGCCCCTCATATGCAGCCGCAGCGCCTGCGGCGGGTCCAGCTCCATCTCCTGTTCAAATGGAGTCGGGAGGCGAAGACGACAGCGTGGCGGCTGACGTAGCCTGATGAAGAACTCGTAAGGGTTATCCCCGACGTGGCCCTCCACTGGGGGAGGGGCCGCTGGCGGAGGCGAGGCCGATCTGCCGCCCCGTCCTCCTCTTCCTCGAGCGCCGCGACAGCCTCGACCTCGCCCCCTCCCCCTTCCTCTAACGGTTGGCTCTGCCGCCACGAGCTCTTGGAGGAGGCGTCGTTGTCTAGCCGAAACCCTCGCCGCCACTGATGAAGCGTCGCCACGCCCCCTCGCCATGGCAGAAGGAAGGAGGGAACAGAAATGGAGAGAAGCGGATGACGAAGGATTGAGAGGCGTCGTTCCTCCCGCTCCCCTCCTTATAAAGGGGCGGGGGCAGGGCGCGGCCGCCCCTTTCGGCCAATCCGGCTCGATGAAGTGACAACGGGCGGGGTCGTCGACCGTCCTCCCCGCTCAATTGAAAGCGCATGGGAATCGACCCACGTGCGCACGACTTGTCGTATCCTGCGTGCCTGTCATTCGCTCTGCATCATGCATGCAGCAAATGTGGCGCAAGAGACAGGCGCAATGGGACGCATGGAGCGACGGTTCCCGAGTAAGGGCAGTAAATGAGCAGTGGCCCTGTGGTCTCTTGGAGACACGCAAGCTGCCTCTTTACTGTCCACCACAAGATGACGCCAGCGTGCTTCGGTCACGCGCACACGCGCGACCCCCATGTCGCGCATTCAATGTGGGTCAGGGGGAAGCACAGCGGACAAAACAGTTACCGCGGAAAAATCTGCCCCGCCTGCCCGCGCACTGTTCTGGGCCTGGCCCAACAATGTGTCACACTTATGTGTGTCCCAGGCACGGGAGCTCCTGTCGGTGTACAAAAGTAGGGGCTCTCCTTTTGACCACTTTACTTGTGCACGGGCAGTCAGAGCCACGCGCCACGACCGCACGTAGCAGGTCAAAGGAGGGGAGCCGGAGAAAAGACGAAGGCACAAAAACAATCAGCGCAACGCCAAAGAGAGTAGACGGACGAAGCAGGTTTCCCCGGGAAGACCCTTGCTGGGGCGGCTCGTCCACACCAGCGGAGTGAGCCACCCTTGAACCCACGGTCTCCAACACCATCAACCACGTTGGGCCAGGGCTCGGGAGGCACCTCCATGGTGGCATGCAGATCTTTGTGAAGACAAAGAATATCCAAGATCAAATGAGGATTGGAAGGCAACGATCCTCGACAAGATCCTTGCCGAGGAAACCCGCAAGACCCCCGGCAAGATCCTTGCCAGGGACGACAGCGCACCACTGCAAGACCCTTGCCGGGCCACCCGGCAAGACCCTTGCCAAGGGCGTCAGCGATGCCACTGCCAGGCCCACACCAACCAAGTCTCCACCGCCATTCACATGCAGCTGCCAGCCCAACCAGATGGGCAGGCACCTGCGTGGCAACATGTAGCTTCCAGGCCAACTTAGCACACGCCCGCGTGGCGGCATGCAGATCTTCATGGAGGCTCCACCTCAGCTGCTTGCCTGCCTACATGGCGCCGCATGCATCGCTGGCCAGGGCGGGCGTCCAAGCGAGGAGGAGCGGCGACAGACGGGACGGGCCTCGCTCCCGTCCCCGATAAAGTAAGAGGACACCTAAGCTATACATTAAATGCGCCTTGTCCTGTAATACGAGCAATAAGCTCATAACACTGTAGGCCTTTCCACCTCCTGTGTGCCACTGTGGCAGCCCCTTTCGACTATCAAAGGAGGCCCATGGCGTACTGGAGAGGGATTCGGCTCTTTTGAACCACGCAGCCACCATAGCTAGTTCAAGAGCTCAGAAACACTCAATACATCCACCAAAGCAGGACTAGGGTTTTACGCGTTCCTCGCGACCCGAACCTGGGTGAACGATCCTTTTGCTGGTTACTAATCCTGCTATTCTCACAATCCCGCGCCCCGCAACCGCAAAAGGGATCCTCGTGATCCCATAGGTGTCGTTTCCCACCGGCATGATGTTTCTCCCCCTCTACTCTCTTGTGATGAATTGAGTTTTCCTCTTGAAGTTATCTTATTGGATTGAGTCTTTAAGGATTTGAGAACACTTGATGTATGTCTTGTCGTGCTTATCTGTGGTGACAATGGGATATTGACGTGATCTACTTGATGTATGTTTTGGTGATCAACTTGCGGGTTCAATGAACCTATGCATAGGGGTTGGCACACGTTTTTGTCTTGACTCTTCGGTAGAAACTTTGGGGCACTCTTTGAAGTACTTTGTGTTGATTGAATAGATGAATCTGAGATTGTGTGATGCATATCGTATAATCATGCCCACGGATGCTTGAGGTGACAATGGAGTATCTAGGTGACATTAGGGTTTTGGTTGATTTGTGTCTTAAGGTGTTATTCTAGTACGAACTCTATGATAGATTGAATGGAAAGAATAGCTTCGTGTTATTTTACTACGGACTCTTGAATAGATCGAGCAGAAAGGATAAATTTGAGGTGGCTTCGTACCCTACCATAATCTGTTCGTTTGTTCTCCGCTATTATGACTTTGGAGTGACTCTTTGTTGCATGTTGAGGGATTGTTATATGATCTAATTATGTTATTATTGTTGAGAGAACTTGCACTAGTGAAAGTATGAACCCTAGGCCTCGTTTCCTAGCATTGCAATACCGTTTACGCTCACTTTTACCACTTGTTACCTTGCTGTTTTTATATTTTCAGATTACAAATACTCATATCTACCATCCATATTGCACTTGTATCACCATCTCTTCGCCGAACTAGTGCACCTATACAATTTACCATTGTATTGGGTGTGTTGGGGACATATGAGAATCTTTGTTATTTTGTTGCAGGGTTGTTTGAGAAACACCATCTTCATCTTATGCCTCCCACGGATTGATAAACCTTAGGTCATCCACTTGAGGGAAATTTGCTATTGTCCTACGAACCTCTGCACTTGGAGGCCCAACAATGTCTACAAGAAGAAGGTTGTGTAGTAGACATCAGGGCCCGAGTGCCATGATTTCAGATCTAAAACTTTATATGTTCGCGAATATATTTGTGTTCTTGATCCTACCATGCAAGTTATATGCACCTATTATGTGTTATGATCCGCATACCCCAAGGTGACAACAATTGAGATTCTTTCCAGTGATTACCATAATTTGAGGAGTTCATGTATTCACTACGTGTTAATGCTTTGTTTAGGTTCTCTATTAAATGGAGGCTTAATATACTTTAGTTTCCTTATGGACCCCGCTATCACGGGAGGGTAGGACAAAAGATGCCATGCAAGTTCTAGACATAAGCACGTATGACTATATACGGAATGCATGCCTACATTACATTGATGAATTGGAGCTAGTTCTGTGTCACCCTTGGTTATAACTGTAACATGATGAATGTTATCCAACATAATTATCCATCACCGATCCAATGCTTATGAGTTTTTCAGATATAGCTTTTGCTAAGTTACTACTGTTGCTGATACTGTCGCAATTGCTACAAAACTATTACTGCTACCCTTACCATTATTGTTTCTAATGTTACTATTGCTATCAAACTATCATACTACTATGCTACTGATCACTCTGTTGGAGATATTTAGTCTCCAGGTGTGGTTGAATTGACAACTCAACTACTAATACTTGCAAATATTCTTTGGCTCCCCTTGTGTCGAATCAATAAATTTGGGTTGAATACTCTACCCTCGAAAACTGTTGCGATCCCGTATACTTGTGGGTTATCAAGACCTTTTTCTGGCGTCATTGCGGGGGAGCATAGCTATATTTGCTGAGTAACTTGGGATTTATATATGTTGATCATTGTGAGGAATCTTAAGGATGATAGAATCAAGATTGTTCCCTCTAAGACGATGGGAGGAAAGGAACTGCCATCTAGCTCTGCACTTGATTCACCTTCTATTTTAAGTAAGCTTGCAACACCACCACCTGCTGTTAATTCTGATATGTCGCAAGTAATTGATGATGCTACTTCTGCTATGAATGATTCTATTGATGATGCTAGTACTTTGCTTTATGATAATGTGGCACTTGATGAATTTCTTGATGAACAACTTGCTAAAGCCAAAGAATCCGAGAATGCTGAAATAGATGAAATTATTGAAACTGAAAATTATGAAACACATATTCGGCCTAGCTCTCCTAGATATGAATTTTCTAAGATAACTGAAGGTTATGTGATGGAAGGAGAGGTAGGTAGGGTATTTATTTCTTGTAATGATAGAGATGATCTAAAGAAATTGCTATGTAAGCTGAAAGAAAAAAAATCGAAATGCTATGAAACACGATCCTCAGTTTCCTACTTCACCTATCTTTGTTAATGATAAGGATTATGAATTCTCTATCAATCAAGAGTTAATTACTTTGGTTGAATCTGATCATTTCCATGGTTACGAATCTGAAAATGTTGTGGCACATCTTACTAAGTTGAATGATATAGCTACCCTATTTGCCCATGAGGAAAAAAATTGTTACTACTACATTCTTAAGTTTTTTCATTTCTCGTTAAAGGGTGATGCTAAGACTTGGTTTAATACTCTTGCTCCTGGTTGTGTGCATAGTCCTCGGGATATGATATATTACTTCCCTGAAAAATATTTTCCTGCTCATAAAAAAAGCTACCTTACAGGAAATATTTAACTTTATGTAAATTGAAGAAGAGAGTCTCCCTCGAGCTTGGGGGAGGATTCTCCAATTGCTTAATGCTTTTCCTGACCATCATCTTAAGAAAAATGAAATACTTGATATCTTCTATAATGGACTAACTTGTGTTTTCAGGGAAAGAACTATTGAACAAGCTGAAGAACTATTGAATAGTATAATGAAGAATGATAATGATTGGACACTTCGAACCACCGCCTAAACCTGCTCAAGAAGAGAGGTATTTTATTTCTCAATCATGTAGATATGCAACAAGCAAAGAAGTCTATGAAATAAAAAAGGTATTAAAGCTAAAGATGTTAAGAATTTACCACCCATTGAAGAAATACATGGTGGTAGTAGAGGTAAATTCTCTTATAAAAGTTGATGAAGGAGATATTCCTTATAATAAACCTGCTAGTCAATGCTTGTATGAATTTGACAATTACATTATTAAGCAAGATCGTTTTAATGCTTATGTTATGAAACAATTGAAATGTAATGCATACATGATAGATCGCTTAAGTGACCTATTGTTTAGAATTGCTAATGATGTTAATGGTGTAGATGAACATGCTTCCATGGTCCAAACCCAGTTAGAACAAGTTGCTAAATCTCAAAGTGATTTTCTTAATGAGATGAATAATAATATGAATGATCACGCTGTTGGAGTAATGACTAGAGGGGGTACAATGACTCATGAGCCACTTTATTCCGAAGGTCACCCTAAAAGGCTAGAACAAGACTCTCAAAGAATTAATATTGATGCACCTAGTCCTTCTAAAAGGAGAAATAAAAATAAAAATTATAGGACTTTGCATACTTCTAGTGAACCTGGGGTGTAAAAACCTTTTGAGAATAGTAATTATGTTTCTATTTCTGATGCTGAGACGCAATCTGGTAATGTACGTACATTCACCTAGTGATAAGGATAGTGATAATTATAATGATAATAATGAAGTTCATGTGGATGCTCAACCAGACAAGGATAAAGAACCTGACAATGATATTAATGGAACCTGCTATTGATCTTGATGACCCACCTCCTAAAAATAAACGTTATGATAAAAAAATTGTTGCTAGAAAACATGGTAAAGAAAGAGGCCCATGGGTTTAGAAACACATGCCCTTTCCTCCTAAACCATCTAAGAATAAGGATGAGGAAGAATTTGAATTTTTTGCTGAAATGCTTAGGCCAGTTTTTTTGCATACTCGTTTAACTGATATTTTGAAGATGGCCCGTATGCTAAATATATGACAGATATTGTCAATAATAAAATAAAAATACCTGAAGCTGAAATCTCCACCATGCTTGATACTTATTCTTTTAAGGATGGAGTACCTAAGAAACTAGGAGATGCAGGAGTACCAACTATACCATGCTACATTAAAAGAAATTAGGTCAACACTACTTTATGTGATTTGGGAGCCGGTGTTTCTGTTATGCCTTTCTCTTTATATAAAAGATTTTACTTGAATAAACTCACACCTATTGGAATATCTTTGCAAATGGCTGACAAAGCAACTACCATTCCTATCAGTGTTTGTGACGATGTGCCTGTTGTAGTTGCAAATGTTACTATCTATACATACTTTGTTGTACTTGATATGCCCGAGGACGACAACATGTCGATTATCGTTGGTAGACCATTTTGAATACTGCAGGGGTTGTTATTGATCAAAAGCAAGGTCACCTTTCATATCACCCGGTGCACTTTCCAGAGAAACAATTTCAAGTGAATGGTATTAATGTTATTGAAAAGACTCCGACGATTATTATTGGAAGTTTTGAACTCCCTCTTCCTGCTGTTAAAAAGAAGTATGAAACACTTATTATTGGGGAGATGCATATCCCCATTGAGGTAACCTAGTATTATATGAAGATTCTTCGATTTCATGTTACTCAGAAATAGTTTGTTCATAAGACTTGATCAACCTTATTAATGGATTCTTTTTTAGGGGCATGTGATTGATGAATTTAGTAAGCACAACCTACCGCACCTACTTTTTGCTCTCTGTTATTTTTAGTCAAATGCAATAAAATGCCACGAATACTCTATTTTTTGAATTATCCATGCGATAAAAAATAGCCCAAAAATGAAAGTGCTTAGAATGATGTGAAATTTTAACATGTTTTTTTATTAAATATTTAAGAATTTCTGGCACTTAAAACACCCTAGGGGGATGCCCCAGGTGCCCGCGAGGCACCAGGGCACGCCTTGGTGGCTTGTGGGCCCCATGGGGACCCCCTCACTTATTCCTTCAGCCCACTTCGTCTCTTACCCCTAGAAAAAAAATTGGTAGCCCTCTCTCTCTCTCTCTCTCTCTCTCTCTCTCTCCCTCTCGTGTTCTTGTTCCCAAACCTGAGATTTTCAATCTCTTTTCTTGGAGCTCTGTTTCTGAAACTGTTTTGGAAGACTGCTACTTGGTATGTGACTCCTCCATTACTCCAAATAGTTTTTGTTCTAGTGGATTATATTTTGCATAATTAGCTACTCTTGGTGCTACTGAAAATGAGTAGTTGCTATTAATCTTGTGAAGTTTTATTGATATCATTTTGTGGCCCAAAAGTTTCAGAAATTTGTCCATAGGAAAGATGAACTTCTTACGGAGGAGTTCGTCGAAACAGAACACCAAGGGAGTCCTTGGGTATTCCTCAGATAGCGACCTCAACATTTCACGTTGGATAGAGGTCCGTCCATGTGGATGGCTACAAAATGCCTTCATCAACGAAGACTGATTCTACCAAGAGTTCGCGCAGTTCGTTGAAAATGCCGGGTTGACCAACTTCCTCGCAGATGAGTGTGATCAACACCACATCCTTACAAATTCCTTTGTGCAAAAATTTCATTTCCTAAATAGGCTTTGATTTATATGTTGAACCTCCTATGGTACGCTTTGATTTATACGTTGAACATCACCAGATACCACTTGCTGAATTTTGTGAGATATGTTTGATCCCCTTTGATGGGGAAATAAGAGAACCTCGACCGGAGGAGTTTGATGGATTCCTCCACACTTTAACCGCGGGATATGAATGGGGCGTGTCGAAAGCCCGATCCACTAGCTTGCATTTTCCTATAGTTCATTACTTTGCTCTATTCATAGGGAAATGCTTGACTGCTAGAGAGCAAGGTGGTGCGCTATGCGCCCTTGACTTTGCCATATTATGTCGTGCACTTCATAATGACCACACATATAATCTTGGAGCTATCATTGCACATCGCCTGGACACCAATAGGGCTAGGGGTAAAATTCATGGTGGTATTTATGCTACTCGCTTAGCGAGACGTTTTAATGTTAACATATGCCCTCATGACTACTTGCTGCCTAAAGTTTATCTAGACCACCGGTCGATGTAGGATCACCACTTTATTGATGAGCCTGAGCCTCCTCGCCATATTTGCTATAACTTGGTTTTTAACGAGGATTCGTGATATTATCCCGTTGCCTGCACCTGCTTTGTTTGATTCTCATGCCAGAAACGGATACATTATTATGCCACCGGAATGCATTGGCAGCGGCAAAGGACGAGGCCTAGGACTGGGACACTCAGGTGCCGCCTCCTCAGCACTTTCATATGGCACCAGACTGCTACTAAGGATGCTGATTGCCAAGCTAGGCAAAAGCCTAAGCTTGGGGGAGTACGTTTTCTCACCGACATTACATTCATGTTCACACATTTCATTCCAGTTGTTGTGTGTTCATCCTCTTTCATTGTATTACCCATGTTGGAGTTATTTTATCGCTTTCTTCTTGTGTGTTTGAAAAACTTTGAGAAAATCCAAAAATATTGCTTACTTCTTTTTGATTTTTCTTTCTAGTTTGATTAGTCATAGTATTAAAATAAAACACAAAAAGTTTTTTTAATTCTTCTTTTGCCTGTTGGGAGCTTTCCCATGTAAATAGCTTTTCTCATGTTTTTTGTTAATTGACTTTCTAACTAAAAACTCCAAAAATATTTTAGTGTGTTTCTCTGAAATTGTTTTCTTTTGTTGAGTCGTACTAAGGAGAAGACCACGATAAAAATGTTGAGTGACTCTCATATGCATTATGGTTGATCTAACAAAGAGCCTATATTATTTTGTCTTCTCCATTGAATAAAATGTTTGCGGATTCCAGCTTAGTCCACGACACTCTCGCACTATTATTATTTTCATATCATTTGGTCGTGCAAGTGAAAGGCAATAATGAGGATAATTTGATGAAGTGGCTGTAACAAGGAAAAGCGGGTATGAACTCAACTTGTTTTTGTTTTTGTAAATATGTTTAACTCAATATCTATGATTCAGCATATTATGATTAAACATGTTTATGATGACAATTAGAGATTACTACTAGAATGCATGTGGCTTTAAAAGAATGTATTAGCTAACACACATCTTTTTTATTGACAATTAACTAACACACATCATACTATCAAACAAAATAATATGTTATTGAAAAATCTCAAAAAATATGTTAGTGAAACCAACCACTAGTTGAATGGTTAGAATGATTGTAATACACATCCACGTGTGTGGTGGTGTGTGTAACCTCTATTCCTATTTCCTTAAACTTTAATCAAGACATCGAACAATTTTTATTATGTTGCTCTTTTCTTAATTCAATACAAACACAGCATAGAAATCTGTGTTCATGTCGCTATTCTCATTCCTTGCCCGGTCGATATTCCGTGGGGAGCATATTTGAGCCACCGCTAGTTTATAATAATCTTTTATAGAAACACTTCCTAGTATCTGAATCTTCCAACCTTCTAGACATGGAGACTACCCAAACAAAGTATTTTTTAGCCTTATCACCTCTTTATGAGGTAGAAGACGCCATCCTTTTTACAGAAGTATGACACAATTTCTAATACACATACAATGATATTATTTTCATTATATATAATGCATTTATCAGTAAGTCATAAAAGTTTGATTGCACACTCGAGGAAAATCCAATTAATTCTTTAGATTCAGTTACAAACAAAGTATGACATGAGAAAAACCAACAGTCATGTGTGCCTTAACATCTTTTCACCATGAAAAAAAGGCATTTTGGGAGTCTTGATCATCACTGAAAGTAAGTTGATTCATGCATTGCGGACCCACACCAATACCACACAAATAATTTGAACTATATGTTCCAGTTTCCTAAGTGAGGTCATGCGTTGTACCGGGGGCAACTTTATTCTAGTGGTTCAATGCAAAAAAATTGATTGGGCTGAGATTGATATATGTTGTGGGGAGGGAATAAATAGGCAATGGTAAGAAAAGATATGATGTGATTGAGATAATGTATGCAGAACTACGTGAGTTGATTTTGTTGTTTACTTGGAAGGGATTTCTTGTTATTGGCAATTTATTTGGTTTCTGTTGATTGCTTTGCAATGGATTTCTCTCCCAGAAACAAGGAGCTAGTGGTTGGTTTGGGAGTACTTATTTTCAAATGTCTCGTGTTATGATACGGAGGGGGTACTTATTTATATTATCAGAGGGATCATTTTTTATTGGTGTCTAAACACTGTTAGTTATGTTGCTTTTTATTTTCAAATTGAATGTTCATGGTCTGAGCATCAGTAAAACTGCAGCATCTGACCATGATTCTGATAAATGATGGAGCAACTGATACATAATGCCCCTAGCACTAATGCGGTAGTTGAGGTTCCCATGGTAAAATATACACCGAATGCTCAGAGCAGAGTGCCAGCTATGGATAAAAAGGCTCCTCCCCACCGAGCAAATTTTTAGTTGTTGCTCTTAACATACCTTCCACTATCACGGAGTCCCAAGCCTTTGAGAAGTTCTTATGCTACTGCATGAAAAACCTGCTATTTTGGCACAATCTCTCTCTCTCTCCTTCTCTCTCTCAAAGACAAATCTCCTCCCCCTCTAAAACATGAATCTCCTTCCTTTATAAAGGTTGTGTCCACGATTACCATTTAACAACTTTCTCCTATGAAGGAAGAGACTGTAACTTCGAAGGCATTTTCTCTCAAAGAAACCCTTCCAAAAGAAACTATCACCTTAAGTGACCCATGATTTTTCAGTGCCTAGAATCATCAATTATCTCATGTAAGTATCCATTATGTAGTTCTATTTTAACTTCATAAGACAGAAAAAGAACATAAGGCTTTTAAACATTTTATGTTAGTGTAAATGGTTGGTTGTTGGCCTTTGGGTGGCTTAGCTGGACAAGATCTTGCACAACCCTAAGTGGAACCTGGTTTAAGATCGGCTAGATTTTGGTAGAAACCTATTGCGTTTGTAGCTAAATGATCTGAAGTCTAAATCACTCACATTTTCAAAATTGCAGGAAAGGAACTTAAAAGAACAGTTGGAATCATCTTAATTACTGACCACAAATCTATCTAACTTGGTATACTTTGGACAAGTGTTGGTTGTATTATTTGGGCAAGACTTTCCCTAGCTAGAAAATCCTATAGGCTTCTATTAATGGATTTATTATCCCTGTAAATTAAGCTAGAAGCAGTTTTGTAAGCTAAGCTTTATAATGCATAATACACTTAACTATGATATAGCTAGAGATCTCGACACTCCCAACTATAGTCCGGATCTTTTAAGTTTCAAGAGACAGAGGTTATTTTACTTTACTTCTTTCTTGCATCAATATGTAACAAGTACCGGAAGATGTTCAGAATCTGAAGTCAAAACTGAACAACCTTGAATCAAAATTGGAAAGGGTAAGATGACCACCATAAAGTGTGTTTGGATTGTTCAAACAAGTTTATTGATAAGATCCTCATGAGACAGTGGAGCTTATGGGTCAACATCAATCTTGTATGACATATGTCAATCATCAACGGGGGCTTACCTATTTATGTTTTTTACCGTCATGCATTGTTGTAATCATAAACATATGATCTGTGGATTAACCTATCATAATAATCCAAAGCATGATGTAAGAAATATCAAGCGGGACATGTTTTGCCTCACTTTATGATAAGCAAGCAGAAATTTGCCTCATTTTATGATAAGCAAGTAGAAATGGCAATGGGACTATTCCTGCAGATAAAAAAACTAGGTCTAGTGGTCGCCTAGAGGCACATGACTGGCTGATCTTGAAGGAGATGTCCGCTCTGTTGGAAAAGGCAGTGCCTAGGAGGCGCTTAGGCACGCCTAGGCACTAGGCAATAGCGAAACGCCTCGCCTAGGGCATAAATGGAGGTCTAGGCAGGGCAAGCAAGGAATTGCCTACCCAAGAAAGAAATCATGCCACATACTGCACTAATATGCCAAACGTGTTATATTCCAATGGCAGTAGACGGTAATTAACTTATTTGTATGCCCTAAACTAATGTCAACACCCATATAATAATCACAAATACACTATGAGTAAAAACTATATTACCGCATAGGTCGCGCCTAGGGCGCTTAGGCACCGCCTAGGCACTAGGCGAAGGCCAACCGCCTCGCTTACGCCTACCGCTTTTTCCAACCTTGGGTCCCAGAGCGGCCACTTCCCTAGCACCTCTTTGTACATGAATTTCACCATCCTCGCCACTACTTCTGCCAAATTGTCGGCTACCTCTCCGTACATGTATGCCTTGTCTTCCCTCTCAATGTCATTCCACCTATGCCACAAAGATGTAACAATAGATATGGAACCTGCAGATCAATCAAGATGTGGTTTTTACAGCCCAGTCACCGCGGTTCTATGGAAAGGCTTGATTAAAAATCAAAAGGAGAAACAAGGTATTGAAATCTCACTTACAAAAACTACTGTTGTCCGCATCAGGTGACGGAATAAAATGAACGAAGCAATGAAAAATGGCTTACAATTGAGGAGTACATCAAACATAAAACAAAACTATTGTTGTCTGCATCAATGACACTAATAGTAAACCAAATAAATCATTTTGTACCCTCTCGTAATAGCTATGACGTGAAATAATGCTAAGATTCCTGAATATTGCTATCAAGAAGATTGATAATTGATGAAGGGAAATAAAAAATAATCAATCTGATAACTGTAACCTTCTGGGATAATTCTTTAAATATAACTTTTGGCAAACCCATACATACATCTAACTTTGGATCATGAGAGCCACCTGAATTGCATGAGCCTCGAGGCACGTCCATCTTGTGTCAATGCCCATAAGATTCCTGAAACCAAAACATGGTCGTCGATGCTGCTCTCCACCTCTATATCCTTATTGAAACGAGATAAAATTGCATTATAGCATACAAATCATGATAGTAATATACATTATAGAGTCCAAGCGCAAGCACAAAAGCTAAATCATTTTTGTTTATGGTAGGTCAAATGATCATTTTTCTGAAATATAACATGGCATCTAACAGTTATGGTTATCTTAATAAGCTATGAAGATAAGAGGGTAACTTTCTAAATGATGGAAACTCACATGTGCAATGTAAAAAAATGAAACTTGCTCGAAAGGAATAAGATTCTAACATGTCTAATAAGAGGGTAACAATTATGATCTTCCACTTGCTCGAAAGGAAAATGGATCAGAGGGTAACAATTATGATATTGCCACTTGCTTGAAAGGAATAAAATTCTAACATGTCTAAGAAGTACTCCCTCCGTCCGAAAATACTTGTCAGAGAAGTGGATAAAAATGGATGTATCTAGAACTAAAATACATCTAGATACATCCATTTCTCTGAATAGTATTTACTAACGGAGGGAGTACATTCAAAAGACAATAAGTGAAGTATCTCAACATCCATTTTAAGCCCATTTGTTGGCATGAACAACATGATACCTATCAAAGCCCAAGGTCGTAAAGGTTGAGTTTTATAGTTGCACGTTAACACAATGACAGACCAAGATATACATATATGCAATGAAAACACAGCAATCGATCCTGGTGAATATCTATTTAAGATTCGGCCAATTAATCTTAACTAACAAAAAACCACATGCATAGATGAAGGATTGCCTAGAAGTTTATGAATAATTACGTTATGACTTTCACCAAAGGCCTAGTAGGAAGAGAACCATGAATCGTATATATCTTGAGATGAGTAGCTTCATCCATGAATAAACTCCAATATATTGTTATTGCTGGTACCCTGTACGTACAGAAAGAAAAACAGGAAAGTACACTATGGTCTTGAAGGTAAAAAATATAAGCAATCATTTCTCTACTTCTAATTGCAATACCCTATAAAATTAGTTAATATGGATTAGCACCAATAAATAATCTAGATTCTAGGATGCGTCCTTTCATTATAGCTGATTGATTAAAAAGATCCAACAAACACATGATGGTAATATCTTTTGTGAAGTTTTATGCTATGAAGCTAACCAAATCAGTACACCAAACAACCACAACTGAATTTACTCATGTATCCATGTGAGAGTAGGTGGAGAGAGCAAGTGGTTGCCATTTCCAACAACACAAATAGAGAATGAGAAGAGGAAGCTTTCATGGAAATATCGTACTTCTACTTAACGTGTCTACAATGTTACTGATACGTCTCCAATGTATCTATAAATTTTTTATTGTTCCATGTTGTTATATTATCATTCTTGGATGTTTTACCATCATTTTATAGCAACTTTATATCATTTTTTGGGACTAACCAATTGACATAGTGCCCAGTGCCAGTAGCTATTTTTTGCTTGTTTTTTACTTCACGGAATATCAGTACCAAATGAAGTCCAAACATAGCAAAAATATTGGAGATTTTTTTGGACCAGAAGACACCTTGGGGGCCAAGAAAGCACCAGAGGGGAGGCCCATGGGGCACACCCACCGGGGCGCGCCCAGGGGGTTGTGGTCCCCATGGAGACCCCATGCACTGCCTCTTCGCCTTATAAATTCCCAAATATTCCAGAAACCCTAGGGGAGTCAACGAAACACAATTCCAGCCCCGCAAGTTCCAAAACCACGAGATCCAATCTAACACCATCACGGAGGGGTTCATCATCCTCATTGGTGCCTCTCCGATGATGCATGGGTACCATAGACCTATGGGGCCGTAGGCAGTAGCTAGATGGATTTCTCTCTCTCTCTCTCTCTCTCTCTCTCTCTCTCTCTCTCTCGATTCTCAATTCTCTTTGAGATCTATTTGATGTAACTCTTTTTGTGGTGTGTTTGTTGGGATCCGATGAACTTTGAGTTTATGATCAGATATATATCCATGAATATTATTTGAGTCTTCTTTGATCTCTTATATGCATGATTATTTATAGCCTCGTATTTCTTCTTTGAATCTTTGGTTTAGTTAGGCCAACTATATCGATTTTTCTTACCATGGGAAGAGGTGCTTTGTGATGGGTTCAATCTTGCAGTGTTCTTTCCTAGTGATAGAAGGGGCAGCAAGACATGCATGTATCATTGCTATTAAGGATAACAAGATGGGCGCTATTCCTACATGACTAGATCTCGTCTACATCATGCCATCATTCTTATTGCATTACTCAGTTTCTCCATGAACTTAATACACTAGATGCATGATGGATAGCGGTCGATGTGTGGAGTAATAGTAGTAGATGTTGGAAGGAGTCGGTCTACTAATCTTGGACGTGATGCCTATATATTGATCATTTCCTTGAATATCGTCATAATTATTCGATATTCTATCAATTGCCCAACAGTAATTTGTTTACCCACCGTGTGCTATTTCTCGAGAGAAGTCAGTAGTGAAATCTATGACCTCGGTTCTATTCTTTATCATATTTGCTTTCAGGTCTATTTTTATTCGCTTTTATTTTCAGATCTATTATTTCAAAACCCCAAAAATACCTTGCTGCACTTTTTATTTGCATCTTTTATTTCGCGTTTTATCGGGAGCTATTTATCCAATCTACCACAAAGTTATCTATCTTTTTACCGTGGAGGGATTGACAACCCCTCTTACACATCGGGTTGCAAGTTTTTGTTCTTTGTGTCCAGGTACCGTTTACATAGTGTTGCTTGGTTCTCCTACTGGATTGATACCTTGGTTTCATAACTGAGGGAAATACCTACCGTAGTTGTGCTGCATCATCCCTTCCTCTTTGGGGAAATACCGACGCAGTTTCAAGCGACATCCAAAGGAATTTCTGGCGCCGTTATCGGGGAGACATCATCAACATCTATAAAGTTCCTAATCAGAAATCTAATCTCCTTGCAATTTACATTATTTGCCATTTGCCTCTTATTTTCATCTCCCCACTTCACAAAAAATTGCCTTTCTATTCGGCCTCTTTTTCGTTCGCCTTTTTGTAGTTACGATGTCTCAAGAAAAATACCAAATTATGTGATTTTTCCAATATTAATAATAATTATTTTATTAGCACTCCGATTGCCCGTCCCATCACTAGTGCGGAATCTTGTGATATTAATGCCACTTTGTTGAATCTTGTCATGAAAGATCAATTTTCTGGTAATCCTAATGAGGATGACGCGTCCCATCTAAACACATTCATAGAATTATGTGATATGCAAAATAAAAAAGATGTGGACAATGATATTGTGAAGTTGAAATTATTTCCTTTCTCTTTGAGGGATCATGCAAAAAAATTATTTTATTCTTTGCCTCGCACTAGTATCGACTCTTGGGATAAGTGTAGGATGCTTTTATTACTGAGTATTTTCCGCCCGCGAAAATTATTTTCCTTAGAACTCAAATCATGAATTTAAAGCAACTTGAGCAGGAACATGTTGCACAATCTTAGGAAAGAATGAAATTAATGCTAAGAAATTGTCCTACACATGGTTTAAATCTTTGGATGATCATACAAAAAAATTATGCGGGATTGAATTTTGTTTCTAGAAATCTTTTAGATTCCGCCTCGGGTGGTACTTTTATGGAAATTACTTTGGGTGAAGCTACTAAATTACTTGATAATATTAAGGCAAATTATTCATAATGGCATACCGAAAGAGCTCCTACTAGTAAAAAAGTTAATTCGGTTAAAAAAATTTCTACTTTGAGTGAAAAAGTTGATGCTCTTATGAAATTGGTTGCTATTAAAAGTGATCCTATTGATCTTAATCATGTGCCTTTGTCTACTTTGATTGAGAAACATAATGATCCCGTAGATGTGAATTTTGTTTCGTGAAACCATTTTAATAACAATGCTTATTGAGGTAATTTTAATTCTAGGCCTTTCCTTGGAAATTCCTCTAATAATTATGGTAATTCCTCTTACAATCATAATAGGAACCCCTGGACGTGTGAGAAAGTCAAGTCCTACAATGCACCTGAGAGGCTCCGGTAAGCCGTGGGATTTCGATGGATGAGCCGACTATGGCGGGCAGCTTCAAAGGCGTGCCGGCGGGAGTCGACGTAGGCTTGCAGCTGCTTATGCCGGCATGCTCAATAATTTTGAGTGCATACTTGTCTGGGAGAGAAACATTCCAGACGAGTTACGATGAACCGCCACACTGAGGAAGTAAGAGAGATCGGCCATGTTAGTCATGGTGAACTCGGAGCTGAGGGCGATGATTACACGATCAAAGAGTGTGAGCGAGGAAGCCATGAGGATGATGTCGTCGGCCTAGAGTAGAAGAAAGGTCGGGTCGGTCATGCCATGGAGGATGAAGAGCGAGGTGGTTTACTTGGAGTAGGTAAAACCGACAATGAGGATGAATGTAGAGAAGCATTGGTATCATGCTCTTGACGCTCGCTTCAGACCGTAGAGAGAACGACTAAGGTGACATGCGTGATCGAGGCGAGTGTCGCCCACAAATCTTGTGGGTTCACAGCTGTAAACCATCTCGAAGAGCATTCCGTTAAGGAAGGTGTTCTTCACATCGAGCTAGCGAACACTCCAGCTAAGGGAAATGGTGATGGAGAAAATGACAGGGATCGTAGCCGGTTTAGCGACCGGGCTGAACGTGTCACAAAAGTCAACACCTTGTTCTTGTGAGAAGCCATGCATAAAGGACCCAACGCACCTTGTACCGGTCGAGGGAGCCGTCGAGGTTGAACTTGTGATGAAAAATCCATTTACTGGAGATGATGTTGGAGGAGGAGGGCCACGCACCAAATCCCACGTGTTATTGGTGATGAGGGCGTTGTACTCGTCTGTCATGGACGCGAACTAGTTGGGGTCTTTGAGAGCGATAATCCTACATCTACCTAACACACTACAAAAACTTACGGAAGCTTCCTAATAAAATCTCCCCCACCCCCCTAATTTTCACGGGGTGGGCCCTTCCTCCCCCTATCCGTCTAATTCCACCTCTCCATGTTTCCTTTTACGTAAACATGTAAGTAATCTTATACATAGGTCTAGCATTACTCTTTTGAGAGCACCCTGAACTGATTTTGAAATGGGTGAGGTAGTATCAGCAAGGACGATGTTAAGTTCGAGCCGCTCACAAGGTCCCATGATTTTGCCGGCGTGCCGATGAGCTACCATCATGGTTTTTTAGAAGTGCTAGAAAACATGTCCGTGTGTTGCATCGGGAGAAAAAAATCATCCCTCATACACACGCCCGACATTATCAACAAAACCCTTGAACTTGAAGTCTTTCACGATGCTACATGACAAGCAACATGATAAGTGGTGTTGCGCAAGAAACATAAAGGTGGGTTATTTTGGAAGTGTACTCAATGTGTTTCCAAATTATTAGACAACAAAAAAATCTATCTAGCTGCCGCTATCTCCTTTATGCCTTTGTTGTCGTTCCTCCTTAGTGATGCCTAGCAAATATTGCATTAGGATGAAAAGAGAGAAATACATTTTAGTACTCAATGATAACTTGTGCATAAGAAGCATTATTTTTTTCTTGTTGCTATAGGTGTTTGCAAATGTAATCCAAGTTAGATTTAGTTTAGTTGCAAACATATTAGATCATCTACACCGAAAACAATCAATCTACGATGGCGAGGCTTCCATTCTCCGTGGAGTCCTCGTGGGCACACATATGAGCCATGGCTGTCTCACACAGGCGAATCTGTTGCCCCCAGCCCTGGCAGTCATGATCTCATCCTCCATATTTGGGCGCCTCGTGTCAGGTCACCCGTATGTGTGTTCATCAGGTGATCTATCCACAAACTCGGATTTGTCTCGAACAGCTAGGGCCCCATATGGATGTCTGCAGGTAATCTGTGCACAAACGCCCATTCATCTCCAATATAATGTAATTTTTGTTTTGCTTCCACCATATTATCTTAGATTTATTACTAATCTTAACATGTATCTTTCTAATTCTTCTGACTATGTGCCTGCAACTGAAACTGAAGACAAACTGAATCTTTGTGCAGGCCCATAAGGCGGTGCAGCTAGCAATCAAATATTTATGATCTCTCGACTGGGTTCATGAAAATTAGATATTATATATGTTTTCTGGTATTTGACCCACAAAAGGAAGTATACCAGTACGCAGTCAAAGTATTATTTGCACGCTCTCGATGAGCATCCAAAGTGGATGCCAAGTAGATGGTGCGAGTGCAACTCTGACGTACTCCCATGTTGGAGCTGCATATGTGAATTTTCAGGATACTTCGTTCTCAAATATACTGAATTTTTGCAACCTTTTTATTTTACAAAGGTAAAAACAATTTTAATTTATTTTATACTGTAAATTATATATGCTAGAAGATGAAGGTGTATGTTGTTCTGACCTTCCAATTATTTTGTGTTGTGGGCTCTGTAGCTCTCTCATGCATGTGGTTTATTGATTCATTATGATGGAAATTGAAGCATTCTGATCGTTCATTCATTTGAATTGTTATTTCTGATCAACAGGGGACATATTTACCTTTTTGATCAATATACAGTGTACTCCACCCCGATTTGTGTTGGTTCATGATTGACTTTAGAAGACTGACAACTCCATCTCTTACCTTTTATGTAAACAACTATTATGTTCTCTTGACTACCTTTTGTAGACCAGGCCAGAAGTGACCATCGAAATTACGAACTTGCTCAAGCATTTTCACTGAACAACCACCATTACCTATAGTGAACCCTTCCTTCCAATTTAATTAATCATACTATTTTTTTGCACATTATGGATTGTTGCTCTTTCCAAAGAGACTGATTTTTGAGTTTGGTTTCGTATATCACATGATTAACTTTTTTATTTTGCAGGGAGTAACCAAAGATTATCTTAATTGAAAACATGTAATTTTATCTGGATCATACTCATCTACTCTTGTTTAATAAATCAATCCTATATCTAGATCAAAAGGCTTGCTCATAGTTCCGCAGCAACGCGCGGGGTATCATCTAGTATTAAGAAAAATGAAAAAGGCATGAAAAGGCTTGCTCATAGTTCCGCAGCAATGCGCGGGATATCATCTAGTATTAAAAAAAGGATTATCTTAATTGAAAACATGTAATTTTATCTGGATCATACTCATCTACTCTTGTTTAATAAATCAATCCTATATCTAGATCAAAAGGCTTGCTCATAGTTCCGCAGCAACGCGCGGGGTATCATCTAGTATTAAGAAAAATGAAAAAGGCATGAAAAGGCTTGCTCATAGTTCCGCAGCAATGCGCGGGATATCATCTAGTATTAAAAAAAGGAAAAAGGCATGATTCGAACGTGGGCCTATCAGGTAGAAGGGTGGCACTCTAGCCAATACGCTGCTCATCCTTTGTTGTATTTTAATGGATCGTTTTTTATAATAAAACAAAGTCTGGCGCAGCAGCTAAGAAAAAAAAACAGTTTTTCACTTATGAGCGGCATAGTGGATGATTATTAACAATTTTATAGGCAATTTTCATGACGTACCGTCAAAACAATAACTCCTTTATTATTAGACATAGATAGTTACCATCTCGTGGATGGTTCGGCTGGAGGAGTGTGGCGACGTGCACCATGAAATAGGTGCAGGAGAAGCTAGATCAGCAACCAGCTCGGGAGAAGCCAGCAAGGGAGGCCGAGGCCAGTCCTATTCGGCGCACAGGGACCTCCTATTTGGCGCTATAGGCGCCAGCGAATCAGCAAGCGCCCCTCCCCCCTTTCCTTCCACTTGCGCGCCCTTTTACGGCGGCGCCATGGGCGGAGGCGGGATGTCATTTGTTTTTTCTGATCACTTTTGTTCCTTAAAATAATTCAGGATTTGAAAAAAACTCCAATTTCAGAAAAATGCGAATTTTGAAATAAAAGTTCAAAAAGTCATAAAATTTTAGTCGATACAAAATGGTCATGATTTCGAAAAACGTTAAAATAAATAAATAAAATGCTTGCATATTTTAAATTGACCATTATTTTGAAAAAAATCGCATATTCAACAAATTTTCACAATTTTTAAAAATGCTTGGGATTTCATAAAAATATTCAAGAAATTTTAAAGAATTCACACAATCAATACATACGTGAATTTCAAACATAGTACCGAAATTTCAAACAAAGTTCATCGATTCAAAAAGTACTAGCTGATTCAAAAACTGTTTATGAATTCTAAATTGTTCATGTATTCATAAAATGTTAGTAAAAATAAAAAAATCATGAAATACAAAAACTGTTCCCAAATTTGAAAAATGTTTGTCGTCTAAAAAATGTCTCCGATTCAAAACAATATTCATGAGTTCCAAAAAAATTCTCACGGTTTTTAACACTATTCACGAATTCAAAAAATGTCACTGTTTCAAAAATGGTACGCAAATTTTGAAAAATATATACAATTTATATAAATGTTTATGATTTTCAATAAATGTTCGTTATTTAAAAAAATGTTCATGTTTCAAACATTGATAACTTATTTGTAAGATGGTCACTAAAACAAAAAAGAAAACGGAAAATAAAAATAAAAACATACTAACTTGAAAAAATAAATAGAAAAAATAAATACAAATAAATAAACAGGAAAAATGAAAAGCAGAAAAGATATAGGAAAACACTAGCACATATGCCAGTGCTTTGCAACGGGAGATATATTTCTTTGCGAGGAGCAACGGGAGATATATTTCTTGATAGTGATGGGGTTAGTCGGCATGGCGACAACCATCCAACTTGTGCCTTTTTCCCTCCGGGTCCGCCTCTATCTCAAGGTTCTGTCTGTCTCCTCATTTGGTAACTATGCAGCGACCTTCGGGGCACAGTTGCTTCGACCACTCTCTGTTACGATAGCGTAACTGGATGGATTACTAATTGTAGCGCATAAATCTCATTTCATTAGCATATTTAGCGCATAACACACATCAATGTCACTTCTTTATTAAAGGTTTATTCTCTTTGATTATTTTAGCGCTCATGTGCCCACAATTTTTTTATTCGAGCCAAACCAACATATTCTCTTTTATTGGCCCAAGAAAAAAGTTGCCCCCTCGGACGACCCAGTAGGGGATTGCGGCTGAGGCCTAATACCGCGTGCGCGACAGAGAGCGCGTGAGACGCACATCCGTTCGTGTATGGACCAGCACACTGGTAGGCTCCAAGATGACCTCTGTTTGTAAGGCGCGAAAAAATCCAAAAAATGGTGAGTTGAAGGATCGAAATCATGCCATCAAAGACCCGACTACGTATTGATAGCCACTCGAAGAAACGAGTTCTACCAACCAGTGACCAGCTCAAACCTTAAAGATCATACTCCAATGTCAGATTAGAAACAGTTTTGTTTTTTTGAACTTTTCAAACAATACATAAATTGCTGAATATTCTTGGAAACATTAAATTTTTGAAAATCCCAAACATTTTTAAAAATCTTTACATTTTCAGAAATACACAAAAAAGTTGAAACTTTCGAAATTCACAATTTCATTGGAAAAGATGAACCTTTTATAATAACATTAATTTTTTATAATTTGTGATTTGTTTAAAGGAAACATATTTTGAACATTCAGAACTACTTTTCAAAAAAAATTTCTTTAAACTCAGACATTATTCTCAATTTGTGAACATTTCACTAAAACAAGAATATTTTTCATATTTTGCACAATTTTAAAATGCATTTTTTTGAAAAATATCAAACAAGTTTGGAAAAGACAAAGAAGAAATAGAACATTTTTAAAAATCTGAACCAATTTTGAAATGAGAACAAAAAAAGAAAATGGTTCAGCCCAGCTTGGGCGTCCTATGTGAATTTGCATCTATTTTGGAATGAGAAGAAAGATTTAGTGTTCTGAACGTTTTTCAAAACAAGATATATTTTAAAATTCTGAACATTTTTTAAAAATTCAAAATTTTTTATTTTCGGAAAATTTGGAATTTGTGAAAAAAAGGAGAAAGAATAGTAAACTTGGAAGGCGAAATTACAAAAGAAAATTAGAAAGAAACGGAAATCTATGAAATTTGAATGCAATGGACATACTTTGAATTTGATGAAAATTTTATGCAAATATATGAGTTTTTTTGGAATTTGATGAACAAAATTTGAATTGTGATGAACATTTTTTAATCCATTGAACGAAATTTCAAAAAAATATCTTCACGATTTCAAAAAAACTTTATGATTTGACAAAAATGTTCAATAATTAGAAGGGCGTTTTTCAAAATCGAAAATGGAAAATAAAGAAACATTAAATTTGGCTAACATTTTTTGAATTTGATGAACATTGTTTAAAACCGATAAACAAAATTTGAATTCGATGAACATATTTTTACATTGATGAATATATTTTAAATTTTATGAACAAATTTTTTTGGCGAATTTGAAAAGCAAATTCACAAACAACTTAAAAATTAAAGAATAAAAAAGAAATAAGAAAACGAAACAAAAAACGAAAAATGAAAAGGAAGGGAAAAACGAAAGAAATAACTGCACAATGGGTCGGCCCATGTCTAAACCAACGCCATACGCGCGCTATCTAGGAGCCGCGACAAAACGTTTGCTCAACGGTATTTTCCTATTTTTCTTTTTATTTCTTCTGTTATTTTTCCTTTTTTATCCTTTTTTTCTTTTTTCTATATATTTCGGTTTTGTTTTATGTATTTTTTATTATTTTCATTTTAAATTTTTCTTTTTCCCATGTTCATTTGTTTTTGCCTTTTTATTATTGTTCTATTTCCCTTTTTAATATCTTTCTATTATTTTACTTTTTCGAAAATATTTCAAATTCTTGAAACTTTTTGAGATCAAGGATATTTTTTAAAATCATAAAAAAATTCGAAATTTTGAACATTTTTTAATTCCCGTACATAGTTTAAAAGCATAATCATTTTGAACGCATGCAAGTGTTTTTTAAATTTGTGAATATTTTTCTCCAAGTCCTGAACATGGTTTTTTAAATTGGTGACCATTTTTTAATCCACAATTGTCTTTTCAAATTTGGGAACAATTTTTGAAATACACAAACATTTTTTTATTACTAACATTTTATGAATGCATGAAGATTTTGGAATTCATGAAAAGTTTTTGATTCAGTAAATATTTTTTGAATCGATGAACTTTTTTCGAAATTTGGGAGCAATCTTTCATATTTCCAAGCATTTTTTTTGTTTAAAATTCATGAAAAGCAAATGAAACCCCAGGCATTTTTTTTAATTCGTGAACATATCTTGAATATGCAAACATTTTTCAGAATAACTATCATTTCTTGAAATTAGCGAATATGTGTTACTTTTTGTGAACATTTTTTAAAATCATGCTAATTTTGTATTTGATGAATATTTTAAGCTTTGCCGATTTTTTCCATAAAAGTCAAATTTTTTCTGAAATTTGGAGATTTTTCAAAATATTGAATAGTTTTAGATAAGAAAATAAATCCAAAAACGAAATAAAAATACGAAGGAAGTTTGACCCCTCGCATGGGCCAGCGCAAAAGAGCGCGCGAGTGGAAAGAGAGAATACGGGGTGCGCACTGGCAAATTCGCTAACGCCTTATGCGCCCAGTATGAAGTCCGAGAGGCCGAAGACTCGTCTTTGCTTGGGAGAGGCCATGGGGAGGCCGCAGTTGGGACTGTGCGTACCGTGCCCACACGTGGGCGGGAGGCAGGCTGGGGGAGCCTGCGAGTGCTATATCTCGCTTAGTGCGAGAGTAGCTCTCATCTCGCCTGAATTACTTCCATGGTTCATTAGTGTTTTTTGCCCCATGCTAGCTTGGTCGGGATTTTTTTTGAAGTATCGACCTTTTTGGGGTTCATTGCATTGAATGCATTTGTTAGCCGTAGTCGCTTGTTGTAACTTTACTTTAGGTCTGGTATCTCCGGGTTCGTACTTTCTTTTTTATTTTTCAGTTCTTTATGTTTTTTCACTTGTTTTCTTCTGTTTTTTCTTCTTTATCCTTATAGCTACTTTTTTTATTGTTCTTTGCTTATTTTTTCATGGTTTTCACCAGTTTTTCTTTTTCATTCTTTTCTTCTTCATTTTTTTTCTTTTCTTTTGTTCATCTTTTCTTTTACACTGTTTTTATTCAGATTTCTTTCCAGTTTTTCTTTGTTTTCTTGTATGTTTTGTGCTTTACAGGTTTTACCAAAAAAATTGAATATCTGTTGATTGTTTCTTGTTCATCGGTGTGTCTTACTTCTTTCATTGTTTTTCATCATTTTATATGTTTCTTTCTCGGTTTTCATCTTCTTCTTTTTTCTTTTCGGAGTATTAACATTTTTCAAATATATTGATTAATGTTTTAAAATACATTTTGTATGTCTACATTTTCCGCATATATTACATATTTTTCAATATGTCGAGAACTTTTATAAATAAATATATACTTATTTATTTATTTCGTACACATTCTATACACATTAGGAACATTTTATATATACCCAACATTTGTTGTATACACATTGGATATTTTTCTAATACATATTTTTTAAGTCTACTTTTTCCATACACACTCTACATTATTTTATATGTTATAAACATTTTTTAGACACGTTTATCATTTTGAAAATTCATGATTAACATTATGTGATACATTATTAACCTTTTTAAACATATACATGGATATATATATATCGATCGCTACTTTTTCCATACGCATTTGATATTTTTTGTATACATCAGAAACGTTTTACATACATGTTTAACATTTGTAGACACATAATTAATATTTTTTAGGTAGATGTTTAACATTTTCTAAAACATATATTTATATCTACTTTTCCATACAAATTCTACATTCTTTAAGATGAGAAATATTTTTTACGCGATTAAAGTTTCTTTATTTTTTATGTGAGATGATTTTTGGGAGCAACTAATTAATGAGCGCTCCTTCGGGAGCCTCGCAACGATCAGCGCCACTTGGCGTGCTCACAGCCATTCGCCACGTGTCGCGCTCTGGGCGCTCCCTCCGGATTTTGTTTTTTTATTTTTATGCACGCGTTTTCGGCTTTTTAAAAGGGTTTTTTTTACGTTTTGGTTTTCTACCGGTCTTCCCAAACTTTTGGACCAAAATTTTTTTTTCGAAAATTTTTTTTTTGCGCAAAAAAATGCATTTTTTTCCGCTAGAGTCACGATTTTGTTATCGTGAGAGGCACGGTTGTGCTTTCGCGAGAGGCACGGTCGTGCCTCTTGGAAACGGAAAAAAAATGTGTTTTCTGTTTTTTTTTCTTCCACGAGAGGCACGGTTTTGCTTCCGTGAGAGGCACGGTTGTGCTTTCGCGAGAGGCACGGGCGTGCCTCTTTTGAAAAGGGGAAAAAACGCGTTTTTTTTTCACGAGAGGCACGGTTTTGCTTCCGTCAGAGGCACAGTTGTGCTTTCGCGAGAGGCACGGGCGTGCCTCTTTCGGAAAGGGAACAAAACATGTTTTCTATTTACTTATTTTTTCGCGAGAGGCACGGTTTTGCTTCCGTCAGAGGCACGGTTGTGCTTTCGCGAGAGGCACGGGCGTGCCTCTTTCGGAAAGGGAAAAAACGCGTTTTCTGTTTTTTTTCTTTCGCGAGAGGCACGGTTTTGCTTCCGCCAGAGGCACGGTTGTGCTTTCGCGAGAGGCACGGGCGTGCCTCTTTCGGAAAGGGAAAAAAATGCGTTTTCTGTTTTTTTCTTTCGTGAGAGGCACGATTGTGATTTCATCAAAGGCACGGGCGTGCCTCTTTTCAGAAAGGGAAAAAAACCCGTGTTCCCGGTTCGGTTTTTTCATCGGTTTTTTTCGTCCGATTTTTTCGTGAAAAAAAAGTTCGTCAAAACCTATCAACATGGGATCTAGTTTTGAAGATCTCGACGCGAGGAGTCCAATGGCGAAAGCGGTTCAAGATTTGGACGCACGATTTAAGAGATAAAACATTTTGAATAAACGGATCTACGAAAAAAAGGGAAACTCCCAGGTTGCGGCAAATGGCGCACATACAGCGCGCCACTTGTCGCAACCTGGGAAATTGGAGTGATCTCTGCAAGGAGTACTCCTTAATTAGTGATTTCGGTGATTTTTGTAATAGATATATTTAGAATAATATTTCGAAATATAGGCAAAAGTAGAAAAAAGAAAAATGTGAAAAAGGAATAAAAATGGAACTACCTACCTGGGCCAGCCAATTTATGGCATCCCTTCACGCACCGAGCGTACAGCTCGCGCAGGCGATACATAGCCGCGCCCGAGGGGGCCAGCCCGTGCTTGCGTGACGCGCGGCCGCACGTGCGTCTGATACCCGTTTTGCATGGGCACAACGACAGATGTCGGGACGTCTATCGTACTATCGAACGTTGGTGTAGTTCCTGTAAAAATTCATACAAAGAAGATCGTACAGATTGTGTTCCAGAAAATGGAAAGTTATTCTCATCTAAACATGACCGGATATGAGTAGGCAACTGATAGGCGCCGGTAGACCAACCCAAATTTAGGCTGGTCGCCCCGCAGCCACCCGATTTGGCCGCGTGCAGCCGTACGATTTGGTCCTCCCCCCCTCTTTCCCAGCAGCTGCCGAGCTTCGCCATGTAATGTCTATTCGCCGTTGTGGCAATGCGTGACGAGCATCGACGAAGGCCCAACCCCGCCGCCGGGATTGCAACACGGCTGTCGGTGGAACCAAGGGCGTGGTCATCATGGATATTGCACCGACTCCTGTCGGTTCCAGCTCGCGGGCACCATGGTTGCAACAATTCTCACGTCACCTACTTCGGCTTGTCGTCGTAGTCCAACTAGCACCATCGTGTTCCCGACGAAAAATCTGAGCAAACAAAAAATCTCGGTGGTCAGTTGAGGCAAAAATTGCCCGCTTCCAGCTAGAATTAACAAAGGTTCCAGCAAAAAAAAGACACAACAATAAACTCCAACAATGTTTGATGTAGCAAATGAACTAGCTGGTTCCAGCAAAAAAATTGTGCTTGATCGGCAAAAAGAAATGTTGCCGTCATGTTCCGAGTAAAAAATCTTAGCGAACAAAAATCTCGTGGTTAGTTGAAGGGAAAAAGATCGGCTAGGTCCAGCCAGAATTTAAAGGTTGTAACAAAACGACATAGTAACAAACTCAAACAAAAATCCAATGTAGCAAATAAACAAGCCGGTTCTAGCAAAAAAAATCACTGATTCCAGCAAAAGTAAAGTCGCCACTGGGGGCGCGTTCTAGTTCTAGCAAAAGTGAAAGTTGGTTAGAGCACATAGCCTGGCTGGTTGAAGCAAACATCGACATCGGTTCCTGCAAACTGTCGCCTCCCCTCCTCTGGCCCCGCGTCACCGCACGCCTCCGCCGCAACATCTCTGTCACGACGCTGCCGGTGGTTTGCCCCCAAAGCATCTCTGTCACGCCGGTGTTGGTGGTTGCAACAAAATGCACGCCATTGGTTCGCCACCAAAGCTGCAACGCCTCACCGCGTTGGTCGCCGCCGCACGGCAGAAGGGGTCTGAGGTTGTTGGCGTAAAAAAAGAAACAGAATAAGAGCATCTCTAATAGACGGTCCATACGTAAAAATAACTAAGTTTTGGAGCTTCGAGAGCAAAAAGCGTTGCTTCAACAGACGGTCCATATGTAAAAAAAAAATTGGACCACCGCTTCCCGGAGATGTAAAATTGAAAACTTTGTGATGCAAATTTACATCACGAGATACAAGTGATGTAAAACCGCGACCGCCCACCAAACGACCACCGGCCAGTTCATTCCCCTTCCGCCTCGCGACTGCCCTCCCCCCCCTTCCGCCACCGCCATGGCCGAAGCCGGTGACCCCGCCGCCTTCGCCGCGCCGCCCAGCTGCAAGGTGGGCTGACCCATCGCCGCCCCGCCGCCTTGGCGAACTCACCCTCCGCCGCCCGTGTCCATGCCACCGCTTCCCCGCCCGCCACAGATTCGTGCCGCCCGGCGATCGCCATCACACGCCGACCGTTCCTCTGGCGACGAAGGCACGAGGCGAAGCAAACGACCGGTGAATCGCGGCCGGAACCCGGCCAAAAGTGCGGCTCGGCCGGCCAAAATCTCGAAGGCAGCCGCGGCGGCTCGGGCCACCGACTTGCAGCCACTGCCGACGGTGTCTTCAAGCAGCCAAGGAGTCGTTCCTCCACCTCCGCCGACGCCACCGTCGGTCGTACAGTGGCTGAACAGTAGGCGCGAGGCCGCCGTCCGGTTTACATCTTTGTTTTGGACCATCTGTTCGAGTTGTTCTTTTATTTACATCTCCACTTTGGACCATCTGTTGGAGTTGAGCCTTTTTCGAAGATGTAAAAAACACTTTTTGGTGCTCTAAATTTGGACCATCACTAATTTGAACCACCAAAATATATATCATCTATTGGAGATGCTCTAAGTGCGAAGGGATTGGGCTACGTCCAAAGCGGTGCGTGGAGCCTGCCAGCACTTGGACGTGTGGGAGTGCGGTTGAGGCTGATCTAAATGCATCAGACGACGCGTGTGAATCGGCCCAAAGCTTCGACCAGCCAGCCGGTGAAAAACGTTTCCCATATAAGAATGCGGAGAGAGAGGAGATTTTCATGAAGCGATATCCTTTGTGATTAAATGTGTACCCAAAAATATATACATTGATGTTGTGTCAATACGCTAGTTTTTTCAGATTTTTTAAATGTTCTACGGAATCCGGTGCACCAGTAGCACCACAAGTGTGGGTGCACCGGATACATTCCCGTGAACACCATGGGTGGCGGCAAGATCATGAAGCGAGTTGTTGTCAAATTCGGGACCATTGTCACACTGGATTTTTTGGAGAGTGGACGTAAACTACGTAGCTACAAAAGCTCGAAAAGAGGGTAGGTGGCTAAAGGCTTCAGATTTCCGACACAATGAAAAATTCCATAAATAATGAGTGTAATTGTGAAGAACGACTAAAACAATTTATAGAGGTGTGCTACATGTCGATTGGCGGATCTTTTTAAAAGATCCGCCACCTTGCGAGCTGTCCGATCTTAGTTGCTTAGCATATGATCTCTCTTTGCAACAAGAGTATTGTTTCAGAGACAACGGTGACTATTACAAAAAAGAGATATGTTCCATAAACACATAAGTGACTATTGCAATAAGAGCTTTGTTTCAAAAACATTGATGATGTTGCAAAGCATCTCTGTGCATGATCCTTCTTTGCAACAAAAGCTTTGTTTCAAAAACACCTTTGACTATTGCAACACGATATTGTTTCAGAAACATGTCACACATGGATGGGACGGATCCTAGTAGGGAGGGCCTCCCCAATGACAGCACCAGAGGAGAGGCCGTGCGTGGCGCGGTGCTGAGTCGCGTGCTGCTGCAACGTCGACCGAGCCACACAAATCTCAGGGTAGGAGAGATGTGAGAGTTGCGGGGCGGCGGCTGCCCGTCCCAAGGCAAGTGAGGCGGCGAAGAAAAATAGAAGGGTTGGAAGTGGGGCGACGAAGGCCTACCTCGCCGGCGAATGGCGGCTGCTGGAGCAGGGCGGCAGCAAGCACGGGCGCACGCATGATGCTGGCGAGCATCTCCCTTGCGGTGCTAATTCAGGATGAAAGGATTGAAGGAAATGGGGATAAGGTAAAAGACGGAGGCATGTTGTTGCAAAAGACGTGATGTTGGGTTCACTGGGAACACGAGGCGCACAACTAAGATGACGGACGCGTGCATGATTATCGACCGGCTGAGAAGATTAATGGGATCGATGGAGAAACAACTGTCTACTGGTGGTAAGGAGATTTTACTAAAATCAGTGGCACTAGCTATCCCTATGTTTGCCATGTTTGTGTTTAGTATCCCTAAAGGAATTTGTGTAACAGCCTGGATTTTGGCCCTTTTCTTTTTCTTTGGATTTATTTGGTTTTTGCTATGTTTTTCTTTTTGGAGTGGTTCAATGGCCTTGCCACCTGGGAAATCATCCTCAATTCCCCTCCCAAGTGGCTCATCATTCTCAAAATCTTGCCAAAGATCATGTCACTTCACTCCTTGACCAAACCCTAAAATCTTTTTGTTGACAAAATTCCTTTTTCATTAAAGGAATAACCCTATCTGCTCTAGGTTGTGAAGCAACCTATATTTCTGTCCATCCAAAAATCCCCAAATAATTCTCATAATTCCTTTGGGTCATATATAGCTCAAATATGCCCAAACATTTCCTTGGCCAGTTCAAAAATAATTCCCCAATAATCCTTTTTCTATTCTGCCCTGAATGGCACTTTGTGAAGGAAGTGTCATTTATATTTCTCCTAGTGCCTCCCAAACTTTTTGGGAATGATTATATGTCCAAATAATTGCCCCATGCCCAAGTTCAAATTTATTGGCCTAGCCAATCTTCCACAGTGAATTTTCAAAGTTTCTGTCAGATAGAAGGCTTTGTGAAGGAAGTACTAGCTAGGAGTATCCAAATAAGTTGAACTTTTGCACACTCCTTAATGTGCTCATATTAAACCCCTTCACCCATTTTCAAACCCATCCAATCATCTATATGAGCACAAGAGCAAATCTTTGTTTCTGGCAATATTTTCAGGTTGTGAAGAAGTGTATTTTATATTGCTTCAAAAATCACGATAAATTACCAGATTGTTCTTCTACCAAAATAACATCTCTCCACCCATTTTGGCATCATTTAATTGATACATTTGATCACCAATATTATTCCAAGTTTACATCTAGAGGAGATGTTTGTGAAGCAAGTACCGCTTTTGGCTTTGCCAAATGGTATGATACTTGGTGAGCATCTTCATATGTCCAAATGATCAAGCTTTACCCAATATTAGCCCTAGTTGACACTCCATGTGAGTGCACCATCATGATCTTCATTTCTGGACCAAAAATGCAGTTGTGAAGCAACTGCAGTAAATCATGATCCATTTACCCTCAAAACCTCTAGGATGAAAGTCCTTTGATAGATAAACCTCCTAGACAAGCCATTTCTTGAGTTACCTAGTCAGGTGTCCCCACCGCAAAGACAAACACTTGGTTGTTGGTTTACTTTGGAGCTAAGTGCAATTCTCTTCTTTGCCCTGGAACGATTTGTTTCCTCATTTATACTTAGGACACTAGGGTCATTCCACTCGACATGGTCGGACCGGCCAGAACACGCCATTTGCACCAGAGCCCGTGGTGATCACGTTGGCGTCACACACATTCCGTGCTCTGGCTGGTTCTTGCCATTGTTCTCGTCTCCTCCCTCCTCGTCTCGACCTCCAACCATGTCTAGTAACTCCCCCGTGATGCCCTGCATCGCCCTGCGTCGATGGCTCATCGTGGTTCGCCTTAAATGCGTCGCAAATGCCATGCCCGTGCAACGTCCAGCCTCTGCCCGCCATTAAAGCCTGGTCGGGAGCTCGTCCGTGAGCTCTAGAGCCCTCCTCCGCGCCTATAAGGACCCCAGAACTCCTCCGCCGCTCTCAAGGCCCTCCTCGTCCCTCCTAGTCCGCCGGAGCAACGGCACCTCGCTGGAGTTTGCCTCTGCCCTCCACGGCCGCCTCGGTTCCTCCTTGGTTCCGAGCAGCCTAGCCCCTCCCCTCTCCTCCCAAGTTGTCCACGAGGTCCCCCACACTCCCGCGGTTCGGCCCACACACTTGCCCCCTCGTCGGAGTGCCTCTGGCCGCGCCTCCCGGAGCTCGGTCGCCGCCTCCGCCGTTCGTTCTCCAGCTCGTCCGGTCGTCCTGAGCCTCCTCGTGCCTCTCCGACCTCACCACGGCCTCCCCCTCGTCCCCGCGAGCCGCCCCGACCCTCAGCCCTCACCGGAGCGCCCTGCTCCGACGAACGCCACTACCACCGAACCGCCTCCATCTCCTCCTGCCGCCGCCTCCCATCGAGCGTTCCTGGCCTCCCCGCGCCTCCCTCTGGTCGGGGATGGGAGCGCCGTGCCAGGCCGCGCCTGCCGGTGTCTTCATCCTGGCCGGAGATGGCCGGAGCTGGCCGGCCCCCTTCGCCGCTCCTCCCCTGCCTCGACCGCTCCCGTGCCTCCTCTATTCCTGTCGGGGGCAGGGAGAGGAGGAAGAAGACAGGAGCCAGGTGGGCCCCCCTGCGCGTGGGACCCCCTGGTCAGTCCCTCAGGTGTTGACCCAGCCCAGTCCACGTGGATAAGTGGCGGGCCCCACCCGTTGGACCCGCACACGTCCGGCCCCGCTACTGTTCATATGGATAAGGTGAAAGCGTATTTTCCCTGATTACGCTTTCACTTTTTCTGTTCAGGCCCCTGGTTGAAAAGATTTTCATTACAGATGGGTCCCTGGCAGAAAAACATCCATATCGTTTCAACCGTAACTCCGTTTAAGGTGAAACCAACACTCACTTCTTTGCTTCGTCGAGCCCGTTTTGTTGGTCATGCTTTCACTATGGTTTGACACTGTGAAAATGACCATTTTGCCCCTGCCCTTAATCAGCCCCCTACGAGAGAGAACGATTTCCGGCGATTCTTTCCGCGAGCTTCTCGCACTTTCTTCCGGTGAGTTCTTCCACCCCAGGCAAGCCACACCCTCCATTTGCATGTTTGCAATGCAGTGACATGGTTTATTTCATTTTGATCTTGTTTAAAATATTGCTTTAGCTACATGACTCTATGCATGGCATTTTCTCAGAGTATTATTTTGATCTTGTTGTTGCCATGCTATTGTTTGGATTACTAGGAGTTATGTTTATAGTTGTTGAGTATCATGTTGCCATTGGAGTATTAGTGGATGGTATTATGATTATTTCCATGATGATATCTGTGATTATATTCTTGGAGTGTTACTTTGGATATCATGCTACCTTTGGATTATTAGTGGTTAGTATGAATATTTTCATGATGCTAGTTGATGCTCTGTTGCTTGAAGTATTGTTTTCGGAGATGATGGTTACATGTGGATCTTAGCTGGATAGCTGTATTCTTGTTATTGGAGTAGTAGGATTATTGTTTCGATTCATCATGATAGTAGTGTTATGCTCGGAGTATTCTGAGATGATGATATTATGCTTGGATTATTTGTTGGATATTGCTATGACTTGGATTATAGTTTGATGGTTGACATTGGAGTATCAGTTATCATGGTTATAGTTTTGTGGATAAATTCCGTCAGTAAGTTGGTCAGGTGCCGCCGAATCGAACTTTTCCAGTGCAACCACATTTGCCGGTATGGGACGACCCTAATGCGTTCTATTGTCGTGCCTATCGCCGGCGCCTCTAACGAGGGAAGGTTATGGGCGCGCGCTACCCTGATCAGGTAGGCGGACATAAGCCTTGTGTGCCTGGTTTTGATTTTGAGCTCGGGTCCCCGTGTGGGATCATTTATGTTGGGCCACGACGGTGGACGATGTGTCTTGAGGTAGATACGGGGCCACCTGTAACGTCCCGTGTCTGCCAGTTATTCGCCGTCATTGCCATGTCATTTGCTTGCGTGTTGCATTTTATCATGTCATCATATGCATTGCATTGCATACGTGTTCGTCTCATGCATCCGAGCTTTTTCCCCGTTGTCCGTTTTGCAATCCGGCACTCCTATGTCCTCCGGCGTCCCCCTCTTCTCTCTTTTCATGTGCGGGTGTTAAACGTTCTCGGAATGGACCGAGGTTTGCCAAGCGGCCTTGATATAGCACCGGTAGACCGCCTGTCAAGTTTCGTGCCATTTGGAGGCCGTTTGATACTCCAACGGTTAACCGGATAACCGTAAAAGCCTCTTTTGTCTTACAGACCAACACCCCTCCAAAGTGGCCCAAAACCCATCCAAACCCCATCCATGCTCTCCGCCGTTCGATCATGATTGCGTGCCCGAAAACCGCTCCTCATTTGGACTCTGCTAGCTCCCTCTATCTATAAATATGTGCATCTCCCCCAAAATTCCGGTCTAACCCTAGCCATCTTCTTCCTCGCGCCGCCGGACACGTCCGCCCGAGTCGGACATGTCCGCCGGACACCTCGCTCGAGCCAATCAGTTCACGCCACGTCTCCCCACCGCCTCCTGGACCTATCCGCGCCCGCCACACGTGGCCCGCGCCTCCACCGCCCGGCCAGCCCGCTGCCCAGCTGAGGGGGCGATCGCCCGCCGCCGCCCGGCCAGCGTCGCCAGCGCCCGCGCCTCGGCCCTTCGCCGCACCTCCCACTCCTTTCGCCTCAAACTACTGCCCGGTGAGTGCCTCCGCCTCCGATCGCCCGGCCCTCAAACCTCCGCCGCCCGCCGCCCAGTCCGGCATCCAGCGCCTCAGCCGCGCCTCCCGGCTTCGCGCCTCCTGCACCCCCTTGCCGGTGCGCCCGCGCCATTTCCCCTGCCGGCCCCCTACGCCGCGCCATGCGGGCTCCTCCCCTCGCCGTCGCCGACGCCGCCCAGGGCCCCGCCGCCCTTGCTCCTCCGCCCTTTGCCTCACCGCCCCTGCCATCTCCGGCCCCGCCTCGGAAGCCGTGCCAGATTCAGATCCACGAGGTTGACCCCGAATTTTCGCCCAAGTCCCTAAGTTTTCAATATTATCATATGCCATGTTCATCGCATCATAACCCTGTGCATACTGCTCCGTTTCGTGCGTGTAATATGTCAAAATGTTCGACATGAGATGCTATTCATTTCATTCCATTGCATCATGTACATTTGAGATCATCTTGATGCCTGAATCATCGTTGCCAGAGTGCTATATGATGTTGTCTGCTGTCTGTTAACATAACTTGCTCATTTGTCATTTTTGCCATGATTGATGTGTGCATCCTATGAGGTTGATGTCTACATGTGTTTTGATCTATGTCATGCCATCTTTACAGAAGAGTATTACATGTATTTTTGTGATCATCGTGGTGACTAGAACAAGCATGCAAACTAGGCTTCGTGATGTTGCTGATTTCAGTCCCTGTTCTGCTGTTATTTTTATGCCATGTAAACTTGATGCTACAGAGAGATCCATGCATATTTTGAGATACTTAAGTAAGGATGGTTTGAACATATGGTTATTCTCTATCCATTCATGCCCCTGTTTGCAATTATGGAGTAGTCTATAATGTCATTTTCGTGCTTTACTTTTGCTCTAAAATGTTTCCTGGCAGATTGTTTACATGTTATTCAATTTTGCCAAGGTTGTTGTAGTTGATTCTTGCATCCTATGAACTTGTTCCTGCCTTGGGTAGTTTCATAAACATGTATTCTTGCTGATGCTATGATTATCTTGTCACGCAATAATTTGTGGTGAGTGAATCAAGCTTGTTAAGTAGTGTACTTGCTGTTACTGTTTTGCTAGGCTGAATCTGTTATTTTGCAATGCCATATAAACCTCCTGCTACAAGTCGTTCTATGCATAATCTGGAGATGTTCACTAAGGATGTTTTGTTATACCTGTCATGATCTATCCATCCATGCTCCTGGTTGCATTTATAGCTTGCTGTAACTTGTTTTAATCTTGCTCCAAAGTTGCTAAATAATATTGCTGTCAGCCTGTTAACATTAAGTTCAGTTGTATCCATGATTGTTGTTAGTGATCCATGCACCCTATGGACTCGCTCTTGCCATGCTTAGCTTCATAAACATGTATTATTACGTTTGGTTGCCTTGCCATGACATGTATTGCTCTGTGGTGAGTGGTACAAGCTCACAAACATGCCTACTTATCGTTGTTCCTGCCATGTATGAATCTGTCATATAACTTGCTATGTTTACATGGGTGCCATCATATCTTCTGATCCTTTTTGGCTCATGGTCAGTAAAGGACTTTTGTTCTCTGCAATTAGTAGGTTCATGCCATGCCTTTTCTTGCCATGATAAGTTCCTGTAGCATATTGTTTGATAGCTCTAAACATTGCAACCTGATGTCATTTTCTGCAAAAGTCTGAACTGTTATTATTTGCAATCTTGCCATGTGTGGTTGAGCATGTTCTAGTGATTTCTGGAGATAGCTCGGTGTTCATGTTTTGTTATGCATTACCTGTACATCATGTCGATGCCTTTTGTTCTCATGTTAAGATGCTGTAGCATGTTGTTTTGATGCTTGCAATATGCCTAGTTGTTGTTTTGGGCAGATTGTTGTTATAACTTGTATAGAGTGTATGTGTTGAACCGTTGCTCCGTTTTGAGTGTGCTCTATATGAAACTTGCTTGATTTTGCATGTAGTTTCATATTATCATGTTGCATCCATGTTTTGAGGTGTTTTCTTGATGTTTGTATGCATTTTGCATCAATGCCATGTTTAACTTGTTTTGCTCATATCTTCTAGGCCGTAGTCTCAATTAAATGAACTTTATATGTAACTTGACTATAATCTCGTGTAGATCATCATGGTGCATTTTAACTTGCTGTTTAACAACTTGAACATAAGGTTTATTCAGATCTGGACCAATTTCGAAACTTGCATATGAGGACTTACCGGAATTGTTATATGTTGTTCCCGGCCTCATTTAAACTTGCCTTGATGTGTTGCTCTTGTTTGCATCATCTCTTGCCATGAGTAGCTTCATGTAGTTTTGTCTTGCATCATGTTTGTTGTGCATCATGTCTTGTCTATGTGTGGTGTGTTTACCATGTTGTGTGCTTCTTCTCGATAGTTACAGTTTCGTTGCGATCGTGAGGATTCGTTCGTCTACGCTTGGTTCGTCTTCGTGGCTTCATCCGTTCGTCTTCTTCATGGACTCGTTCTTCTTACTTGCGGGATTTCAGGCAAGATGACCGCTACCCTGGATCTCACTACTACCATTGCTATGCTAGTTGCTTCGTTCTATCGCTATGCTGCGTTACCTATCTTTTGCTCATCAAGCCTCCCAAATTGCCATGAACCTCTAACCTTTGACACCTTTCCTAGCAAACCATTGCTTGGCTATGTTACCGCTTTGTTCAGCCCTCTTATAGCGTTGCTAGTTGCAGGTGAAGTTGAAGATTGCTCCATGGTGGACATGATTATGTTGGCATATCACAATATCTCTTATTTAATTAATGCATCTATATATTTGGTAAAGGGTAGAAGGCTCGGCCTTATTCCTGGTATTTTGTTCTACTCTTGCCGCCCTAGTTTCTGTCATACCGGTGTTATGTTCCCAGATTTTGCGTTCCTTACGCGGTTGGGTGATTTATGGGACTCCCTTGACAGTTCGCTTTGAATAAAACTCCTCCAGCAAGGCCCAACCTTGGTTTTACCATTTTCCTCACCACCACCTACATTTCCCTTGGGAGTAATTAACCCGAGGGTCATCTTTATTATAGCCCCCCCCCCCCCCGGACCAATGCTTGTTTAAGTGTTGCTCCGAACCAGAGCCACTTGCAGCGCCACCTCAGGGAAACTCGAGGTCTGGTTTTAGTTGTACGTAGTGTTCATCCGGTGTTTCCCTGAGAACGAGATATGTGCAGCTCCAATCGGGATTGTAGGCGCATCGGGCGGTCTTGCTTGTCTTGTTTTACCATTGTCGAATGTCTCGTAAACTGGGATTCCGAGTCTGATCGGGTCTTCCTGGGAGAAGGTATATCCTTCGTTGATCGCGAGAGCTTATCATGGGCTAAGTTGGGACACCCCTGTAGGGTATAATCTTTCGAAAGCCGTGCCTGCGGTTATAGGCAGATGGGAATTTGTTAATGTCCGGTTGTAGATAACTTGACACCAGATCTGAATTAAAACGCATCAACCGCGTGTGTAGCCGTGATGGTCTCTTCTCGGCGGAGTCCGGGAAGTGAACACGGTTTTGGGTTATGCTTGACGTAAGTAGGAGTTCAGGATCACTTCTTGATCATTGCTAGCTTCACGACCGTTCCATTTGCTCTCTTCTCGCTCTTATTTGCGTATGTTAGCCACCATATCATGCTTAGTCACTGCTGCAACCTCACCACTTTACCCCTTCCATTCCCTTTAAGCTTTGCTAGTCTTGATACCCATGGTAATGGGATTGCTGAGTCCTCGTGGCTCACAGATTACTACAACAACAGTTCCAGGTACAGGTTTTACGATGATCATGACGCGAGAGCGAAGTTTGCTTGTCATGGAGTTCTTCTTCTACTTCTTCTTTGATCAGGGGATAGGTTCCAGGTCGGCAGCCTGGGTTAGCAGGGTGGATGTCGTTTGAGTTTTTGTTTGTGTTTCATCCGTAGTCGGATGATGCTCTCATGTTTTGTGATGTTGTATTCATGTGGCATTGTATGCCTCTTGTATGTATCCCCATCTATTATGTAATGGTTATGTAATGATATCCACCTTGCAAAAGCGTTTCAATATGCGGTTCTATCCTTGGTGGGACCTTCGAGTCTCTTTAGGATAGTATCGCATATTGGGCGTGACAAGTTGGTATCAGAGCCTCGACCGACCTTAGGAGCTCCCTTGATTGATCGTGTAGTTTGGCCGTTGTTGAGTCTAGAAGAAAACTGTTTTTGAGTCTAGTTATATCGGAGAGTAGGAATTCTTTTACTCCTCAGCCCCTTAAATCGCTCACAGTCGTGAATCTTGACGTAGGTGTTTTGAATTACTCCTCTTCCCCTTCAAATTTTTCTTTAGGATCACGCAGTTGGTTTTCTGATCGTGGGTTCTCAGCTCTTTTCATCCGGTGCATTTCTCGTCCAGTTGACTCGAGCCTCTTCATCTTTGCAAAGTTCAATCCTCAGTTGTTTTCTTTCCCACCCGCCCACCCTTTTCTTCTCGGAGTCGGAGTCCGTAATCGAGTATCCATCCTACTCGTGCGAAGTCTTTGCCTTCTTTCCTCAATGATTTTAACCGGTGTTTTCTCTTCAAGATATTCGTTGGTTCTCCCTTCCAGGTGCCTTTGTTTTCCCGCCCTCCCACCCTTTCTTTTTCCCGGAGTCTGAGTCTGTTTCGAGCATCAATTTCATTCGTGTGGAGCCTCTTCAGTCTTCCCTCAATTATTTCAACCGGTGAATCCTCGCCTCGTTCGTCATTCTTCATCTCTTTTTCTTTTCCGGTGGATTCAATTCAAGTTTTTCGGTAGTGATTATATTCTTTTCCTCGGATCAAGTGTTTTCCCTGCTCGTTCGCCTCTCGCCAGTTTATCATTCCGGAGTTCGGAAGACATCTCAGGAGATTCGTCTGTGTTCCAATTAATTCGTGGTTGTCACCTCATTCAAATATTTCAATTGTTCCGGTGCTTCTTCTATCTGTTCAACATCCCTTTCCAATGATGTTCTATTTTAGTGGGCCCATAACCCACATGTCTTTTCGCAGGATCTTACCTGACTCTTCTGATTCCCCCGGAGTTATTCTCAATTCTTTTCAAGTTTGACGTAAGAATAAATTTCATCAGTCAGATACCTTCTCCAAGATCTCGTTCAAACTCTTTTCATTGTTGGCTCAACCTCTTCGCTTTTCATTCTACCGGAGTATCTCAGTAATTTTGGTGGTGTTTCTCGTCGACATTTCAAGATTGAAGAAGAGTTTTTCCGCTAAATCTTGCCCGTTCTCCCGAAGATTCGTGGTTCTAGCTTCATGTTATCAGTCTCGAATTATTCCATTTGTCAGATATTCCTTTTCTCACCCATCTGGAGTAGGTCAGAAGTTGACGTTTCTTTTCACCTGAGGCCATCATTCCAGCTATCATTCTCTAATTATCCCGGTGCTTCGTTCAAGTATTCTTCAATCACTTCGCGATCTCTTCGATCTATTTTCTCTAAATTCCCTCAAGTATCTTCGTGATTGCTCTAATTCTTCCCGGTGATTAAGTCTCTTTCATCAGTCATTTTAGAATTTTTACGGTGGTTCGTTCAAGATTATTTTTCCTTGATTATCATATTAATTCATTCGTTCTTTTCAATCCCAACGGTGGTTCATTGAAGACCTTCCTAAAGGTGGCGCTATGTCAGTTCTCAATCCTTTTCAAGAAGAATAAGTAGTATGCAAAATCCATTCCTTGTCATCAATTTAATTTGATGAAGGATAAGCATACAATAAATCTTATTCTTATTTCATCCAAGTGAGTAATCCCTTCCTTCGGAGTTTGTTCTTGATGAATAAATTCTAGTTCCAAGTGTTTTCATCTTTTTCTTTTCCGGAGTCCAATTTCCTCAGCCATTTCGTCGGAACCTCCATCTAAATCACCGCAAGCTTTAATCTTATTCTTCCTTCCTTCATTCTATCCCGTCACCCTTTTGTCACCGAGTTCTTCATGGTGGTTCTTCATGATTTAATTAATTCTTCAAGAGTTCGTCAAGTATCATTCCATCCTCTCAAGTTCATGTTCTATTCCTCCATGTTTTAACCGGAATGCTGCCTAAATCCTTTCAGTCTTATCCGTTTCTTATCTCATTCTAACCGTAGTGGTTTCATAGTCTATCTGATTCCATGAGCTTTCGATTCTCGTCATTCTCGTCATTCCTCTCTTCTTCTTGAGCGCTCTCGATTCTTTGCTTCTTCTCTTCAGTTCTTGCTTCACCTCTTCCTTTTCCCTTCCGTCTCGGTCCTAAGATCTCGGGACGAGATCTCTTGTTAGTGGAGGAGTGTTGTAACACCCCGGATTCGATGCGCAAGGTGTCTGCTAGTTATTCGCCGTCATTTCCATGTCATTTGCTTGTGTGTTGCATTTTATCATGTCATCATATGCATTGCATTGCATACGTGTTCGTCTCATGCATCCGAGCTTTTTCCCCGTTGTCCGTTTTGCAATCCGGCACTCCTATGTCCTCCGGCGTCCCCCTCTTCTCTCTTTTCATGTGCGGGTGTTAAACGTTCTCGTAATGGAACGAGGTTTGCCAAGCGTCCTTGGTATAGCACCGGTAGACCGCCTGTCAAGTTTCGTGCCATTTGGAGGTCGTTTGATACTCCAACGGTTAACCGGGTAACCGTAAAAGCCTCTTTTGTCTTGCAGCCCAACACCCCTCCAAAGTGGCCCAAAACCCATCCAAATCCCTCCATGCTCTCCGCCGTTCGATCACGATCGCGTGGCCGAAAACGGCTCCTCATTTGGACTCTCCTAGCTCCCTCTATCTATAAATATGTGCATCTCCCCCGAAACTCCGGTCTAACCCTAGCCATCTTCTTCCTCGCCGGACACCGTCGTCGGACATGTCCGCCGGACACCTCGCCCGAGCCAATCAGTTCACGCCACGTCTCCCCGCCGCCTCCTGGACCTATCCCGCGCCGCCACGTGGCCCTGCCCCGCGCCTCAACGCCCGCCAAGCCCGCGGCAGTGACTCGCGGGGCGATCGCCGCCATGCGCCGCCCTCGTCGCCGCGCCGCGCCTCCAGCGTCCGCCCGCGCCTCCCGCTCCCTTCGCCGCCTCCGGCCGCCCGCGCCCTCCGACCTCCGCCGCCCGCCGCCCGGAGTCCGGCATCCCGCGCCTCCGCCCCGCCGCCGGTAGCCTTGCCGCGCCGCCCATGGCCGCTTTGCCAAGCCCTACGCCGCCGCCGGGCTCCTCCCCTACGCCGTCGCCCGGCGCCGCCTGCTCCTCCGCCCTTTGCCTCGCCGCCCCTGCCATCTCCGGCCCGCCTCGAAGCCGTGCGGTCAGATCCACGAGGTTGACCCCAAAATTTCGCCTAAGTCCCTAAGTTTTCAATATTATCATGCCATGTTCATCGCATCATAACTCTGTGCATTCTGCTCCGTTTCGTGCGTGTGATATGTCAAAATATTCGACATGAGATGCTCTTCATTTCATTCCATTGCATCATGTTCATTTGAGCTCATCTTGATGCCTGAATCATCGTTGAAAAAGTGCTATATGATGTTGTCTGCTGTCTGTTAACAGAACTTGCTCATTTGTCATTTTTCCATGATTGATGTGTGCATCCTATGAGGTTGATGTCTATATGTGTTTTTATCTATGTCATGCCATCTTTAGAGTGGTGTATGCCATGTATTTTTGTGATCATTGTGTTGACTAGAACAAGCATGCAAACTAGGCTTCGTGATGTTGCTGATTTCAGTCCCTGTTCTGCTGTTATTTTTATGCCATGTAAACTTGATGCTATAGAGAGATCCATGCATATTTTGAGATACTACATTAAGGATGTTTTGAACATATGGTTATTATCTATCTATTCATGCCCCTGTTTGCAATTATGGAGTAGTCTAGCATGTCATTTTCGTGCTCTACCTTTGCTCTAAAATGTTTCCTGGCAGATTGTTTACATGTTATTCAATTTTGCCAAGGTTGTTGTAGTTGATTCTTGCATCCTATGAACTTGTTCCTTCCTTGGGTAGTTTCCTAAACATGTATTATTGCTGATGCTATGCTTATCTTGTCATGCAATGCTTTGTGGTGAGTGAATCAAGCTTGTTAAGTAGTGTACTTGCTGTTACTATTTTGGTAGGTTGAATCTGTTATTTTGCGGTGCCATGTAAACCTGCTGCTACAAGTCGTTCTGTGCATAATCTGGAGATGTTCACTAAGAATGTTTTGTTATACATGTAATGCTCTATCCATCCATGCCCATGGTTGCATTTATAGCTTGTTGTAACTTGTTGTAATCTTACTCCAAAGTTGCTAAATAATGTTGCTGTCAGCCTGTTAACATTAAGTTCAGTTGTTGCCATGATTGTTGTTAGTGATCCATGCACCCTATGGACTTTATCTTGTCATTCTTAGCTTCATAAACATGTATTCTTACTGTTGGTTGCCTTTCCATGCCATGTATTGCTCTGTGGTAAGTGGTCCAAGCTCACAAACATGCCTACTTATCGTTGTTCCTGCCATGTATGAATCTGTCATATAACTTGTCATGTTTACATGGGTGCCATCATATCTTCTGTTCCTTTTTGGCTCATGGTCAGTAAAGGACTTCTATTCTATGCAATTAGTAGGTTCATGCCATGCCTTTGCTTGCCATGATAAGTTCCTGTAGCATATTGTTTGATAGCTCTAAACATTGCAACCTGATGTTATTTTTTGTAAAGTCTGAACTGTTATTATTTGCAATCTTGCCATGTGTGTTTGAGCATGTTCTAGTGATTTCTGGAGATAGCTCGGTGTTCATGTTTTGTTATGCATTACCTGTACATCATGTCCATGCCTTTGTTCTCATGTTAAGATGCTGTAGCATATTGTTTTGATGCTTGCAATATGCCTAGTTGTTGTTTTGGTCAGATTGTTGTTATAACTTGTATAGAGTATGTATTGAACCGTTGCTCCGTTTTGAGTGTGCTGTATATGAAACTTACTTGATTTTGCATGTAGTTTCATATTATCATGTTGCATACATTTTTTGAGGTGTTTGCTTGATGTTTGTATGTATTTTGCATCAATGCCATGTTTAACTTGTTTTGCTCATATCTTCTAGGCCGTAGCTCCGAATTAAATGAACTTTATATGTAACTTGACTATAATCTCGTGTAGATCATCATGGTGCATTTTAACTTGCTGTTTAACAACTTGAACATAAGGTTTATTCAGATCTGGACCAATTCGAAACTTGCATATGAGGACTTACCGGAATTGTTATATGTTGTTCCCGGCCTCATTTAAACTTGCCTTGATGTGTTGCTCTTGTTTGCATCATCTCTTGCCATGAGTAGCTTCATGTAGTCTTGTCTTGAATCATGCTTGTTGTGCATCATGTCTTGTCTATGTGTGGTGTGTTTACCATGTTGTGTGCTTCTTCTCGATATTTACCGTTTCGTTGCGATCGTGAGGATTCGTTCGTCTACGCTTGGTTTGTCTTCGTGGCTTCATCCATTCGTCTTCTTCATGGACTCGTTCTTCTTCCTTGCGGGATTTCAGGCAAGATGACCACTACCCTAGATCTCACTACTACCATTGCTATGCTAGTTGCTTCGTTCTATCACTATGCTGCGTTACCTATCTTTTGCTCATCAAGCCTCCCAAATTGCCATGAACCTCTAACCTTTGACACCCTTCCTAGCAAACCATTGCTTGGCTATATTACCGCTTTGCTCAGCCCTCTTATAGCGTTGCTAGTTGCAGGTGAAGTTGAAGATTGCTCCATGGTGGACAGGATTATGTTGGGATATCACAATATCTCTTATTTAATTAATGCATCTATATATTTGGTAAAGGGTGGAAGGCACGGCCTTATGCCTGGTGTTTTGTTCCACTCTTGCCGCCCTAGTTTTCGCCATACCGGTGTTATGTTCCTGGATTTTGCGTTCCTTACGCGGTTGGGTGATTTATGGGACCCCCTTGACAGTTCGCTTTGAATAAAACTCCTCCAGCAAGGCCCAACCTTGGTTTTACCATTTGCCTCACCACCACATACATTTCCCTTGGGAGTAATTAACCCGAGGGTCATCTTAATTATAGCCCCCCCCCCGGGCCAATGCTTGTCTAAGTGTTGGTCCGAATCAGAGCCACTTGCAGCGCCACCTCGGGGAAACTCGAGGTCTGGTTTTAGTTGTACGTAGTGGTCATCCGGTGTTGCCCTGAGAACGAGATATGTGCAGCTCCTATCGGGATTGTCGATGCATCGGGCGTCTTGCTGGTCTTGTTTTACCATTGTCGAAATGTCTTGTAAACCGGGATTCCGACTCTGATCGGGTCTTTCTGGGAGAAGGTATATCCTTCGTTGATCGCGAGAGCTTATCATGGGCTAAGTTGGGACACCCCTGCAGGGTATAATCTTTCGAAAGCCATGCCTGCGGTTATAGGCAGATGGGAATTTGTTAATGTCCGGTTGTAGATAACTTGACACCAGATCCGAATTAAAACGCATTAATCAAGGTGTGTAGCCGTGATGGTCTCTTCTCGGCGGAGTCCGGGAAGTGAACACGGTTTTGGGTTATGCTTGACGTAAGTAGGAGTTCAGGATCACTTCTTGATCATTGCTAGCTTCACGACCGTTCCATTTGCTCTCTTCTCGCTCTTATTTGCGTATGTTAGCCACCATATCATGCTTAGTCGCTGCTGCAACCTCACCACTTTACCCCTTCCATTCCCATTAAGCTTTGCTAGTCTTGATACCCATGGTAATGGGATTGCTGAGTCCTCATGGCTCACAGATTACTACAACAACAGTTACAGGTACAGGTTTTGCGATGATCATGACGCGAGAGCGATGTTTGCTTGTCTTGGAGTTCTTCTTCTGCTTCTTCTTTGATCAGGGGATAGGTTCCAGGTCGGCAGCCTGGGTTAGCAGGGTGGATGTCGTTTGAGTTTCTGTTTGTGTTTCATCCGTAGTCGGATGATGCTCTCATGTTTTGTGATGTTGTTTTCATGTGGCATTGTATGCCTCTTGTATGTATCCCCATCTATTACGTAATGTTGATGTAATGATATCCACCTTGCAAAAGCGTTTCAATATGCGGTTCTATCCTTGGTGGGACCTTCGAGTCTCTTTAGGATAGTATCGCACATTGGGCGTGACACCACCCATGACTTAGCCCAGTGGGGAGTGAGTCGGAGTGGCCCCGAGAGTGTCATGGCAGTAGATCGGTTTTGTCGGAACGCCGTTGGTCCACCCGAATGGGAGGGCGAGGCCATGGGTTCCGTGGTGTGGGTACAGTGCGCTACCTCTGCAGAGTGTGTGATTAACCTATCGATAGCCGCGTCCTCAGTAATGGGCATGGGTTCGTACTAGGGTACACCATTCGATCAACACTCACATGACGGAATGACTTATAGGTGATGGATATGTGGATAGTTGGAGCAGTATAGATGGGCCATTTATTGGTCGGGTTGTGATCGCTGTAAGGATCACGGGCCATTTATTGGTCGGGTTATGATCACCGTAAGGATCACCGGCCATTTATTGGTCGGGTTGTGATCGCCGTAAGGATCACGGGCCATTTATTGGTCGGGTTGTGATCGCCGTAAGGATCACGGTTCTGATTTGGTTTTGATCACAAGGTGATCGAGATGGTATATTGCTTGGCTGGTTAGCCAAGAGAGATATGGTTATGGAAATCGGAGATGGTGATTTATCAGTATTGTAGTAGTTTCATATTATGTTTAGGAGTTGCTTTTATATCATGGTAGTTGTTAATCTAATTAACCTGCTTAAGGCTATGTTGTTGTCTTGCCTTGATGTTTTTGGTTGTTGTGAGCTTGCAAGTACATTCAATGTACTGACCTGCGTGTCATGCCAGATTGCAGGTGATGCCGTGATTGCTTGATTGCTTGTCGTGGGTTCGGTTCGTGCGAGCTAGATCGTGTCCCAGCCAGAGTCCCTGCGGAGTGGAGTTCACCACCTTCGTCGTTGTTCCGCTGCTAGAAGATTTCCGCTGCTACGAGTTGTTCCTCTGCTAGCATAGAGCAAGTGTAGTATCGCAGGCGTAGAGTCGTCGTGCTGATGTGAACCTTTGTAACATCATACCTCTGTGTTTATTCTTGTCATAAGAGCTGATTTGTTCTATGTCAAGCAGTGCCGTATTCCAGAGACTTCTCGATCTCTGGGCTAGAACACGGGGCGTTCCGGTTTCTCTGAGCCGAGGTGCCACAATTTGCAAGGAAATAACTGACTTAATTTCCTAGTTCTGGTGGGGTGATGATGAGGAACATTAGAGGATGCATTGGTCCTCTTGGTGGAAACTATGCTATCCTAAAGCCAAGGAAGGAATGGGCTTGATTTATATTCCTTCAACTTACCATTGTTGTCAAAGCAGTGTTGGAGGATTATTACAAACCCCGACTCATCATGTGCTAGAATTCTAAAAGCGAAGTACTTCTATAACAACAGCCTTTTACAGGCAACCCTTAAAAATGGTGCTTCCTTTACACGGTAAAGTATTATGAAGGGACTAGAAACCTTCAAGTTGGGGTACATATGGAGGATTGGTATAAGAGGAAATGTTCATATATCGAGAGATCCCTGGATTCCAGCAAGTCCAGATAGGAAGGTCATTACAGCAAGGGACACACAATAGTATCTACAGTTGATGAACTCATCGATCCTAATACAGACACATGGGATGAAGATCTGATTAGCTCCATCTTTAACCCAGTTGATACAAGCAGAATACTTTAGATTCCATTGAGTTATGGCACTTTTGATGATTTTATCGCTTGGCATCTGCTACGTCTTGAGCTTGCGTTGGTTTTCCTTGAAGAGGAAAGGGTGATGCAGCAATAGTAGCGTAAGTATTTCCCTCAGTTTTTGAGAACCAAGGTATCAATCCAGTAGGAGGCTCCTCAAAAGTCCCACGCACGTACACAAACAAACAAGAACTCAAAACCAACACAATAAAGGGGTTGTCAATCCCTTCACGCCCACTTCATGAAAGTGAGATCTAAAAGAGATAGTATGATAAGATAAATATATTTTTGGTATTTTATAATATAGATGCAAAAAGTAAAGATGCAAATAAAAGTAGATTGGAAGCAAATATGATAAGAGATAGACCCGGGGGCCATAGGTTTCACTAGAGGCTTCTCTCGAGATAACATAAGTATTACGGTGGGTGAACAAATTACTGTCGAGCAATTGATAAGCGAATAATTATGATATTATCTAGGCATGATCATGTATATAGGCATCACGTCCGCAACAAGTAGACCGACTCACCTGCATCTACTACTATTACTCCACACATCGACCGACTCCTGCCTGCATATAGAGTATTAAGTTCATAAGAACAGAGTAACGCCTTAAGCAAGATGACATGATGTAGAGGGATAAACTCATGCAATATGATATAAACCCCATCTTTTTATCCTCGATGGCAACAATACAATACGTGCCTTGCAACCCTTTACATCCTTTGGGTAAGGACACCGCAAGATTGAACCCAAAGCTAAGCACTTCTCCCATGGCAAGAAAGATCAATCTAGTAGGCCAAACAAAACTAATAATTCGAAGAGACTTGCAAAGATAACTCAATCATACATAAAAGAATTCAGAGGAGATTCAAATATTTCTCATAGATAAACTTGATCATAAACCCACAATTCATCGGATCTCGACAAACACACCGCAAAAAGAGTTTACATCGAATAGATCTCCACAAGAGAGGGGAGAACATTGTATTAAGATCCAAAAAGAGAGAAGAAGCCATCTAGCTAATAACTATGGACCTGAAGGTCTGCGGTAAACTACTCAGAACTCATCGGAAGGGCTATGGTGTTGATGTAGAAGCCCTCCGTGGTCGATTCCCCCTCCGGCAGAGCGCCGGCGAAGGCTCCAAGATGGGATCTCGCAGATACAGAAGGTTACGACGGTGAAAGTTGTGTTTCGATGGCTCCTTGGATGTTTTCCGGGTACGTAGGCTTATATAGGAGGAAGAAGTACGCCGGTGGCCACCCGAGTGGCCCACGAGACAGGGGGCGCACCCTGTAGGGGTGGGCGCGCCCTACCCTCTTGTGGCCGCCTCAGCTGCTTCTTGACTTGCACTCCAAGTCCTCTGGATCACGTTCTTTCCCAAAATCACGCTCCCGAAGGTTTCATTCCATTTGGACTCTGTTTGATATTACTTTTCTTCGAAATACTGAAATAGGCAAAAAAAACAGCAATACGGGCTGGGCCTCCGGTTAGTAGGTTAGTCCCAAAAATGATATAAATATGTAAATAAAGCCCATAAACATCCAAAAGGGGTAATATAATAGCATGTAGCAATCAAAAATTATAGATACATTGGAGACGTATCAAGCATCCCCAAGCTTAATGATAAAAACAGAATTTTTGATGTGGAATGCTACCTAGCATAATTCTCAATGTAATTTTCTTTATTGTGGCATGAATGTTCAGATCCAAATGATTCAAGATAAAAGCTTATAAAACATAAAAATAATAATGCTTCAAAGCATACTAACAAATAATCACGTCCTATCAAAATAGCATAGCCAAAGAAAGCTTATCCCTACAAAATCATATAGTTAGGCCATGCTTCATTTTCATTACACAAAATACTCCCATAATACACAACCCCGATGACGAGCCGAGCAATTGTTTCATACTTTTTAACGCGCTTCAGCTTTTTTCAACTCTTACACAATACATGTGAAGGAAATATGCCCTAGAGGCAATAATAAAGTTATTATTTATTTCCTTATTTCATGATAAATGTTTATTATTCATGCTAGAATTGTATTAACCGGAAACATAATACATGTTGAATACATAGACAAACATAGTGTCACTAGTATGCCTCTACTTGACTAGCTCATTAATCAAAGATGGTTATGTTTCCTAACCATAGACATGTGTTGTCATTTGATTAATAGGATCACGTCATTAGAAGAATGATGTGATTGACTTGATCCATTCCGTTAGCTTAGCACTTGATCGTTTAGTATGTTGCTATTGCTTTCTTCATGACTTATACATGTTCCTGTAACTATGAGATTATGCAACTCCCGTTTACCGGAGGAACACTTTGTGTGCTACCAAACGTCACAACGTAATTGGGTGATTATAAAGGAGTACTGCAGGTGTCTCCAAAGGTACATGTTGGGTTGGCGTATTTCGAGATTAGGTTTTGTCACTCCGATTGTCGGAGAGGTATCTCTCGGCCCTCTCGGTAATGCACATCACTTAAGCCTTGCAAGCATTGTAACTAATGACTTAGTTGCGGGATGATGTATTACCGAACGAGTAAAGAGACTTGCCGGTAACGAGATTGAACTAGGTATTGAGATACCGACGATCAAATCTCGGGCAAGTAACATACCGATGACAAAGGGAACAACGTATGTTGTTATGCGGTTTGACCGATAAAGATCTTCGTAGAATATGTAGGAGCCAATATGAGCATCCAGGTTCCGCTATTGGTTATTGACTAAGAATAGTTCTAGGTCATGTCTACATAGTTCTCGAACCCGTAGGGTCCGCACGCTTAAGGTTTCGATGACAGTTATATTATGAGTTTATGAGTTTTGATGAACCGAAGGAGTTCGGAGTCCCGGATGAGATCGCAGACATGACGAGGAGTATCGAAATGGTTGAGACGTAAAGATCGATATATTGGACGACTATATTCGGAGTTCGGAAAGGTTCCGAGTGATTCGGGTATTTTTCGGAGTACCGAGAGTTACGGGAATTCGCCGGAGAGTATATGGGCCTTATTGGGCCATACGGGAATAGAGGAGAGAGGCCAAAGGAAGGAGGCCTCGCGCCCCTCCGGGTCCGAATTGGACAAGGGCGCAGCCCCCTTTCCTTCTTCCTCTCCCCTCTTTCCCCTTCTCCTACTCCAACAAGGGAGGTGGAATCCTACTAGGACTAGGGAGTCCTAGTAGGACTCCACACTTGGCGCGCCTCCTAGGGCCGGCCTCCTCCCCTTGCTCCTTTATATACGGGGGCAGGGGGGCACCCCATGACACACAAGTTGATCTACGGATCGTTCCTTGGCCGTGTGCGGTGCCCCCCTCCACCATATTCCACCTCGGTCATATCGTGCGGAGTTTAGGCGAAGCCCTGCGCCGGTAGAGCATCATCATCGTCACCACGCCGTCGTCTTGTGGAACTCATCCCCGAAGCTTTGCTGGATCGGAGCCCGGGGATTGTCATCGAGCTGAACGTGTGCTGAACTCGGAGGTGCCGTACGTTCGGTACTTGGATCGGTCGGATCGTGAAGACGTACGACTACATCAACCGCGTTGTCATAACGCTTCCGCTTACGGTCTATGAGGGTACGTGGACAACACTCTCCTCTCTCGTTGCTATGCCATCACCATGATCTTGCGTGTACGTAGGAATTTTTTTAAAATTACTACGTTCCCCAACAGTGGTATCAGAGCCTAGGTTTTATTCGTTGATGTTATATGCACGAGTAGAACACAAGTGAGTTGTGGGCGATACAAGTCATACTGCTTACCAAAGCATGTCATACTTTGGTTCAGCGGTATTGTTGGATGAAGCGGCCCGGACCGACATTACGCCAGACGCTTCTACGCCGAGACTGGTTTTAACGCCGTGCTTTGCACCACGGTGACTAGCGGGTGTCTGCTTTCTCCAACTTTAGTTGAACCGAAGTGGCTACGCCCGGTCCTTGCGAAGGTTAAAACAGCACCAACTTGACGAACTATCGATGTGGTTTTGATGCGTAGGTAAGAACGGTTCTTGCTCAGCCCGTAGCAGCCACGTAAAACTTGCAACAACAAAGTAGAGGACGTCTAACTTGTTTTTGCAGGGCATGTTGTGATGTGATATGGTCAAGACGTGATGAGATATAAGTTGTTGTATGAGATGAGCATGTTTTGTTGAAGTTATCGGCAACTAGCAGAAGTCCTATGGTTGCAAGAGCAATAGTTGGCGAGACGACCATGTGACGACACATTGATATAGATCAAGATGATGTAGATCATGGTGTCGTGCCGGTGATGATAGAGATCATGACAATACTTTGGAGATGGAGATCAAAGGCAAGATGATGATGGCCATATCATGTCACATATTTTGATTGCATATGATGTTTATCTTTTATACATCTTATTTTGCTTAGTTTGACGGTAGCATTTTAAGATGATCTCTCACTAATTATCAAGAAGTGTTCTCCCTGAGTATGCACCGTTGCGAAAGTTCTTCGTGCTGAGACACCACGTGATGATCGGGTGTGATAGGCTCTACGTTCAAATACAACGGGTGCAAAACAGTTGCACACGCGGAATACTCAGGTTAAACTTGACGAGCCTAGCATATACAGATATGGCCTCGGAACACGGAGACCGAAAGGTTGAACGTGAATCATATAGTAGATATGATCAACATAGTGATGTTCACCATTGAAACTACTCCATCTCACGTGATGATCGGACATGGTCTAGTTTATTTGGATCACGTAATTACTTAGATGACTAGAGAGATGTCTGTCTAAGTGGGAGTTCTTAAGTAATATGATTAATTGAACTTAAATTTATCATGAACTTAGTCCTGGTAGTATTTTGCAAATTATGTTATAGATCAATAGCTCGCGTTGTTGCTTTCATATGTTTAATTTTGATATGTTCCTAGAGAAAACTGTGTTGAAAGATGTTAGTAGCAATGATGCGGATTGGATCCATGATCTGAGGTTTATCCTCATTGCTGTACAAAAGAATTATGTTCTTAATGCACCGCTAGGTGACAGACCTATTGCAGGAGCAGATGCAGACGTTATGAACGTTTGGCTAGCTCAATATGATGACTACTTGATAGTTTTGTGCACCATGCTTTATGGCTTAGAATCGGGACTTCAAAAACGTTTTGAACGTCATGGACCATATGAGATGTTCCAGGAGTTGAAGTTAATATTTCAAGCAAATACCCGAGTTGAGAGATATGAAGTCTCCAACAAGTTCTATGGCTAAAAGATGGAGGAGAATCGCTCAACTAGTGAGCATGTGCTCAGATTGTCTGGGTACTACAATCGCTTGAATCAAGTGGGAGTTAATCTTCCAGATAAGATAGTGATTGACAGAATTCTCTAGTCACCACCACCAAGTTAGTAGAACTTCGTGATGAACTATAATATGCAACGGATGAAGGGATGACGAAAGTGATTCCCAAGCTCTTCGTGATGTTGAAATCGACGAAGGTAGAAATCAAGAAAGAGCATCAAGTGTTGATGATTGACAAGATCACTAGTTTCAAGAAAAGGGCAAAGGGAAAGAAAGGGAAACTTCAAGTAGAATGGCAAGCAAGTTGTCACTCCCGAAGAAGCCCAAAGCTGGACCAAAGCCTGAAACTGAGTGATTATACTGCAAAGGAAATGGTCACTAGAAGCGGAAATACCTTGAATATTTGGTGGATAAGAAGGATGGCAAAGTGAACAAGGGTATATTTGATATACATGTCATTGATGTGTACCTTACTAGTGTTTATAGTAACCCCTAAGTATTTGATACTTGTTCGGTTGCTAAGATTAGTAACTCAAAACAGGAGTTACAGAATAAATAGAAACTAGTTGAGGGTGATGTGACGATGTGTGTTGGAAGTGGTTCCAAGATTGATATGATCATCATCACACACTCCCTATACTTTCGGGATTAGTGTTGAACCTAAATAAATGTTATTTGGTGTTTGCGTTGAGCATGAATATGATTTGATCATGTTTATTGCAATACATTTATTCATTTAAAGTCAGAGAATAATTGTTGTTCTGTTTACATGAATAAGACCTTCGATGGTCATACACCCAATGAACATAGTTTGTTGGATCTCGATCGTAGTGATACACATATTCATAATATTGATGCCAAAAGATGAAAAGTTAATAATGATAATGCAACTTATTTGTGGCACTGCCGTTTGGGTCATATCGGTGTAAAGCGCATGAAGAAACTCCATAAAGATGGATTTTCGGAATCACTTGGTTATGAATCATTTGATGCTTGCGAACCGTGCCTTTTGGGCAAGATGACTAAAACTCCGTTCTCCGAACAATGGAACAAGCTCTTGACTTATTGGAAATAATACATACCGATGTATGCGATCCAATGAGTGTTGATGCTCGTGGCAAGTATCGTTATTTTCTTACCTTCACAAAATGATTTGAGCAGATATGGGTATATCTACTTGATGAAACATAAGTCTGAAATAATTGAAAGGTTCAAAGAATTTCAGAGTGAAGTGGAAAAATCATCGTAACAAGAAAATAAAGTTTCTACGATCTGATCGCGGAGACGAATATTTGAATTACGAGTTTGGTCTTCAGTTAAAACAATGTGGAATAGTTTCACAGCTCACGCCACGTGGAACACCACAACGTTATGGTGTGTCCGAACGTCGTAACCGCACTTTATTGGATATGGTGCGATCTATGATGTCTCTTATCGGTTTTACCACTATTGTTTTGGGGTTGTGCATTAGAGACAGCTGCATTCACGTTTAAAAGGGCACCATCTAAATCCGTTGAGACGACACCGTATGAACTATGGTTTAGCAGTAAACCTAAGCTGTCATTTCTTAAAGTTTGGAGTTGCGATGCTTATATGAAAAAAGTTTCAACCTGATAAGCTCAAACCCAAATCGGAGAAGTGCGTCTTCATAGAATACCCAAAGTTAACTATTGGGTACACCTTCTATCACAGATCGGAAGGCAAGTTATTCATTGCTAAGAATGGATCCTTTCTAGAGAAGGAGTTTCTCTCGAAAGAAGTGAGTGGGAGGAAAGTAGAACTTGATGAGTTAACTGTACCTGCTCCCTTATTGGAAAGTAGTTCATCACAGAAATCTGTTCCTTTGACTACTACACCAATTAGTGAGGAAGTTAATGATGATGATCATGAAACTTCAAATTAAGTTACTACAGAACCTCGTAGGTCTTCCAGAGTAAGATCCGCACCAGAGTGGTACGGTATTCTTATTCTGGAAATCATGTTACTAGACCATGATGAACCTACAAACTATGAGGAAGCGATGATGAGCCCAGATTCTGCAAAATGGTTTGAGGCCATGAAATCTGAGATGGGATCCATGTATGAGAACAAAGTATGGACTTTGGTGGACTTGCTCGATGATCAGCAAGCCATAGAAAATAAATGGATCTTCAAGAAGAAGACGGACGCTGATAGTAGTGTTACTATCTACAAAGCTAGACTTGTCGAAAAGGGTTTTTGACAAAGTTCAAGGTGTTGAATACAATGAGATTTTCTCACTCGTATCGATGCTTAAAAGTTTGTCCGAATCATGTGAGCAATTGCCACATTTTATGAAATTTGGCAAATGGATGTCAAAACTACATTCCTTAATGGATTTTTTAAAGAAGAGTTGTATATGATGCAACCAGAAGGTTTTGTCAATCCTAAAGGTGCTAACAAAATGTGCAAGCTCCAGCAATCCATCAATGGACTGGTGCAAGCAACTCGGAGTTGGAATATACACTTTGATGAGTTGATCAAAGCATATGGTTTATACAGACTTTTGGAAAGGCCTGTATTTACAAGAAAGTGAGTGGGAGCTTTGTAGCATTTCTAATATTATATGTGGATGACATATTGTTGATTGGAAATGATATAGAAATTCTGGATAGCATGAAAGGATACTTGAATAAGAGTTTTTTTTTTCAAAGAAAGACCTCGGTGAAGCTGCTTACACATTGAGCATCAAGATCTATATAGATAGATCAAGACGCTTGATAAGATTTTTCAATGAGTACATACCTTGATAATTTTTTTGAAATAGTTCAAAATGGAACAGTCAAAGAAGGAGTTCTTGCCTGTGTTGCAAGGTGTGAAGTTGAGTAAGACTCAAGACCCGACCATGGCAGAAAATAGAAAGAGAATGAAAAGTCATTCCCTATGCCTCAGTCATAGGTTCTATAAAGTATGCTATGTTGTGAAACAGACCTATTGTATACCTTGCTCTGTGTTTGGCAAATGAATACAATTTTGATCTAATAGTAGATTACTGGACAGCGGTCAAGAATATCCTTAGTGAAGACTAAGGAGATGTTTCTCGATTATGGAGGTAATAAAAGAGCCCGTCGTAAAAGTTACAACGATGCAAGCTTTTACACCAATCCAGAGGACTCTAAAGTCTCAATCTGGATACATATTGAAAGTGGGAGCAATTAGCTAGAGTAGCTCCGTGCAGAGCATTGTGGACATAGAATATTTGCAAAATACATACGGCTCTGAATGTGATGCACCCGTTGACTAAACTTCTCTCACGAGCAAAACATGATCACACCTTAGTACTCTTTGGGTGTTAATCACATAAGCGATGTGAACTAGATTATTGACTCTAGTAAACCCTTTGGGTGTTGGTCACATGACGATGTGAACTATGGGTGTTAATCATATACTGAGATATGAACATTGATGTTAAATCACATGGCGATGTGAACTAGATTATTGACTCTAGTGCAAGTGGGAGATCAAGGAAATATGCCCTAGAGGCAATAATAAAGTTATTATTTATTTCCTTATTTCATGATAAATGTTTATTATTCATGCTAGAATTGTATTAACCGGAAACATAATACATGTGTGAATACATAGACAAACATAGTGTCACTAGTATGCCTCTACTTGACTAGCTCATTAATCAAAGATGGTTATGTTTCCTAACCATAGACATGTGTTGTCATTTGATTAATAGGATCATGTCATTAGAAGAATGATGTGATTGACTTGATCCATTTCGTTAGCTTAGCACTTGATCGTTTAGTATGTTGCTATTGCTTTCTTCATGACTTATACATGTTCCTGTAACTATGAGATTATGCAACTCCCGTTTACCGGAGGAACACTTTGGGTGCTACCAAACGTCACAACGTAACTGGGTGATTATAAAGGAGTACTACAGGTGTCTCCAAATGTCAATGTTGGATTGGCGTATTTCGTGATTAAGTTTTGTCACTCCGATTGTCGGAGAGGTATCTCTCGGCCCTCTCGGTAATGCACATCACTTAAGCCTTGCAAGCATTGTAACTAATGACTTAGTTGCGGGATGATGTATTACCGAACGAGTAAAGAGACTTGCCGGTAACGAGATTGAACTAGGTATTGAGATACCGACGATCAAATCTCGGGCAAGTAACATATCGATGACAAAGGGAACAACGTATGTTGTTATGCGGTTTGACCGATAAAGATCTTCGTAGAATATGTAGGAGTCAATATGAGCATCCAGGTTCCGCTATTGGTTATTGACCAAGAATAGTTCTAGGTCATGTCTACATAGTTCTCGAACCCGTAGGGTCCGCACGCTTAAGGTTTCGATGATGCTTATATTATGAGTTTATGAGTTTTGATGTACCGAAGGAGTTCGGAGTCCCGGATGAGATCGGAGACATGACGAGGAGTCTCGAAATGGTCGAGACATAAAGATCGATATATTGGACGACTATATTCGGAGTTCGGAAAGGTTCCGAGTGATTCGGTATTTTTCGGAGTACCGGAGAGTTACGGAATTCGCCGGGAGTATATGGGCCTTATTGAGCCATACGGGAATAGAGGAGAGAGGCCAAAGGAAGGAGGCCTGCGCCCCCCTCTGGTCCGACTGGACAAGGGGCGCAGCCCCTTTCCTTCTTCCTCTCCCCTCTTTCCCCTTCTCCTACTCCAACAAGGGAGGTGGAATCCTACTAGGACTAGGGAGTCCTAGTAGGACTCCACACTTGGCGCGCCTCCTAGGGCCGGCCTCCTCCCCTTGCTCCTTTATGTACGGGCAGGGGCCACCCCATGACACACAAGTTGATCTACAGATTGTTCCTTAGCTGCAGCGGTGCCCCCTCCACCATATTCAACCTCGGTCATATCGTCATGAGTTTAGGCGAAGCCCTCACGATAGAGCATCATCATCGTCACCACGCCGTCGTGCTGACGGAACTCATCCCTGAAGCTTTGCTGGATCGGAGCCCGGGGATCGTCATCGAGCTGAATGTGTGCTGAACTCGGACGTGCCGTATGTTCGGTACTTGGATCGGTCGGATCGTGAAGACGTACGACTACATCAACCGCGTTGTCATAACGCTTCCGCTTACGGTCTACGAGGGTACGTGGACAACACTCTCCTCTCTCGTTGCTATGCCATCACCATGATCTTGCGTGTACGTAGGAAATTTTTTGAAATTACTACGTTCCCCAAACATGAGCGTAAGCCATGGACATAGCACTAAGGTGGTAAAAGATGGTGGTTGTGAGGACAAAAATAGGGAGAAGATAGTCTCACATCAACTAGGCGTATCGACGGGCTATGGAGATGCCCATAAATAGATATCAATGTGAGTGAGTAGAGATTGCCATGCAACGGATGCACTAGAGCTATAAATATATGAAAGCTCAACAAAAAGAACTAAGTGGGTGTGCATCCAACTCGCTTGCTCACGAAGACCTAGGGCATTTTGAGGAAGCCCGTCATTGGAATATACACGCCAAATTCTATAATGAAAAATTACCACTAGTATATGAAAGTGTCAACATAGGAGACTCTCTATCATGAAGATCATGGTGCTACTTTGAAGCACAAGTGTGGAAAAAGAGATAGTAGCATTGTCCCTTCTCTCTTTTTTTCTCATTTTTTTCTTTTTTTTTCTGTTTTTTCTTTTTTTCTTTGGCCTTTCCTTTTTTTTCTTTTTGGCCTTTCTCTTTTTTCTTCTTCTTTTTTTCCTTTTTGTAAAGTCCGAAGTCTCATCCCGACTTGTGGGGAATCATAGTCTTCATCATCCTTTCCTCACTGAGACAATGCTCTAATAATGAAGATCATCACACTTTTATGGATTTACAACTCAAGAATTACAACTCAAAGCTAGAACAAGATATGACTATATATGAATGCCTCCGAGGGTGTACCGGGATATGCAATGAATCAAGAGCGACATGTACGAAAATTATGAAGGTGGCCTTGCCACAAATACAATGTCAACTACATGATCATGCAAAGAGCAATATGACAATGATGATACGTGTCATAATAAACGGAACGGTGGAAAGTTGCATGAAAATATATCTCGGAATGGCTATGGAAATGCCATAATAGGTAGGTATGATGGCTGTTTTGAGGAAGGTAAATAATGGGTTCATGATACCGGCGAAAGTTGTGCAGTATAATAGAGGCTAGCAAAGTGGAAGGATGAGTGTGCGTATATCCATGGAATCACATTAGTCATAAAGAACTCATATACTTATTGCAAAAGTCTACTTAGCCCTCGAAGCAAAGTACTACTACGCATGCCCCTAGAGGGATAGATTGGTAGGAAAAGATCATCGCTCATCCCCGACTGCCACTCATAAGGAATACAATCAAAAGAGCACTTCATGCAACAAATTTGTCACACAACTTTTACCATACGTGCATGCTACGGGACTTGCAAACTTCAACAAAAGTATTTCTCAATTTCATAATTATCCACTAGCATGACCCTAACATTACTACCTTTATATCTCAAAACAATTATCAAGCAACAAATGATCATAGCATCCAATTCACTTCCTATGATAGTTTTTATTATACCCAACTTGGATGCTCATCATTCTAGGACCAATTTTATAGCCATAGCAAATACCATGCTGTTCTAAAAGACTCTCAAAATAATATAAGTGAATCATGAGAGATCTACAATTTCTTCAAAATTAATCCACCGCCGTTCTCTAAAACATATAAGTGAAGCACTAGAGCAAACGACAAACTACTCCGAAAGATATAAGTGAAGATCAATGAGTAGTCAAATAATTGTGCAATTATGTGAAGACTCTCTAACATTAAAGAATTTCATATCTTGGTATTTTATTCAAACAGCAAGCAAAACAAAATAAAAAGACATTGCAAGGATAGCACAACTCATGTGAAGAAGCAAAAACTTAGGCTCAACCGATACTAACCGATGATTGTTGAAGAAGAAAGGTGGGATGCCTACTGTGGCATCCCCAAGCTTAGATGCTTGAGACTTCTTGAAATATTATCTTGGGGTTCCTTGGGCATCCCCAAGCTTGAACTTTTGTGTCTCCTTAATTCTTCTTATATCATGGCTTCTCTATTTATCAAAAGCTTCATCTACACCAAACTCAACAAGAACTCGTGAGATAGGTTAGTATAAACCAATGCAAAACCTTATCATTTTCTACTGTAACAAATTACTAAAATTATTATTCAACATTGCATACTAAATGCCTCTGCATATTTAATACTCCTATCATCAAATAGAATCATTAAACAAGCAAACATACGCAAATAATGCAAACATAACAGCAATCTGCCAAAACAGTATAGTCTGTAAAGAATGCAAGATTCATCATACTTCCCTAACTCCAAAAATTATGAGAAAAATACTATACTGTAGAAATTTATCAGAGCTCATCATGCAAAAATATTCAACATTATACCATTCTCTGACTTTTCTAGGGAATTTTTGCAACAGCGGTAAACTTTCTATTTTCAAACAGCAACATGTATACTAGCAAAATAAGCATGGTAAAGGCTATCCTTGACATTTTTATTGAAAATAAAGATTCAAAACATTATTCTAAATAACAGCAATCAAATAATAACAAAATAAAATGATGCACCAAGCAAAACACATATCATGTGGTGAATAAAAATATAGCTCCAAGTAATGTTATCGATGAACAAAGACGAAAGAGGGGATGCCTTCCGGGGCATCCCCAAGCTTAGGCTCTTGGTTGTCCTTGAATATTACCTTGGGGTGCCTTGGGCATCCCCAAGCTTAGGCTCTTTCCACTCCTTATTCCATAGTCCATCGAATCTTTACCCAAAACTTGAAAACTTCAACCACACAAAACTCAAAACAAAACTCGTAAGCTCCGTTAGTATAAGAAAATAAAACCACAATTTAGGTACTGCAATGAACTCATTATAAATTCATATTGGTGTAATATCTACTGTATTCTAACTTCTCTATGGTTCATACCCTCCGATACTACTCATAGATTCATCAAAATGAGCAAACAACACAATGAAAATAGAATCTATCAAAAACAGAACAGTCTGTAATAATCTGTATCAAAAGTATACTTCTGGAACTCAAACAATTCTGAAATAAATTGTTGGACCTGAGGAATTTGTCTATTAATCATCTGCAAAAAGAATCAACCTAAAATCACTCTTCAGAAATGGAGCTATTCTCGTGAGTGCTAAAGTTTCTGTTTTTTACAGCAAGATCATATAGACTTCACCCAAGTCTTCCCAAAGGTTCTACTTGGCACTTTATTGAAACAAAAGCTATAAAACATGATTACTACAGTATCATAATCATGTGTACACACAAAAACAGTAAGGGTAAATATTGGGTTGTCTCCCAACAAGTGCTTTTCTTTAATGCCTTTTTAGCTAGGCATGATGATGGCAATGATGCTCACATAAAAGATAAGAATTGAAACATAACGGGAGCATCATGAAGCATATGACTAGCACATTTAAGCCTAACCCACTTACTATGCATAGGGATTTTGTGAGAAAACAACTTATGGGAACAATAATCAACTAGCACAGGAAGGCAAAACAAGCATAGCTTCAAAACTTTAAGCACGTAGAGAGGAAACTTGACATTATTGCAATTCCTACAAGCATAAGTTCCTCCCTCATAATAATTTTCAGTAGAATCATGAATGAATTCAACAATATAACCAGCACCTAAAGCATTCTTTTCATGATCTACAAGCATAGAAAATTTATTACTCTCCACATAAGCAAAAATTTTCTCATTCGGAATAGTGAGAGTATCATAAGAGACTTGAACACTAAAAATTGTTTCCTCATTAAAAGAGTAATGTTTAGAAAAAGGTAATAATAATCATGACAAGATTTATAAATATAATCATCACTACTTTTTATAGCATAAGTTTCATCACAATAATCATCATAAGTAGCAACCCCGTTCTCATCATAATCGATTGAAACCTCTCCCAAGATAGTGGAATCATCACTAAATAAAGTTGACACTCTTCCAAATCCACTTTCATAAATATTATAAGATTCAACATCCTCCAAAATAGTGGGATCACTACTTCCTAAAGTTGACACTCTTCCAAACCCACTTTCATCAATATAATCATCATAGGTACAAGGCATGCTATCATCATAACAACTTTGCATATCAAAACTTGGGAGGCTAAAAATATGATCTTCATTAAACGTAGCATCCCCAAGCTTGGGACAAAAATTAATTTCAGCAAATATATTCTCAAATATTTCATACTCATCAAACATAGCTTCCCAAGTTTGGGCCTTTTCATATCATAAGCATAATCATTCTCATCATTAGTAGTATGGATAGCACCAATAGTATAGCAATTATCATCATCACAATGAGTAGTAGGAGCAACATCATTTGGAGGGATACCTTTTTACCTTTTCTGCTCCTTCTCTTCTTTTTCTTCTTCACATTATGTGTGGGTTCAACCTTCCTCTTTGAGCTCCTTATTGATGAGATTGGTTGAATAGAAAGCTCCTCCTCGTTACCTGATTCATCATAAGAAATAATAGGAGGATATTGGGAACTCTCTTCCCTTTCATTAGTATTCTCATCATCTTATATTTGCTTTCTTTTCTTTATGTAATTGGCAATATAAGGATTTTCAATGCAATTGACCGCACAATACATATAAATCTTCTCTAGATAAAAATCAAGAAATCTATCAATATTAAATTTTGGAATACCCTCAATTATACGTTTCATTTCTTCATACCCCAAAAGAAGACTAAGCTCTTTATGATGCCCAAGGGTAATCAAGTTATCACAATTTTTGGATACGATTTGGTCATGAAACAATTTGCATTGGAGATTTAAATGACCACGTTCATTGCAAAGTTCACAAGGAGCGCGAAAAATATTGAATTTTTCAGCACAAACATCAAGACTTTCTTGCAACCTTTTAGTTTCTAAATACTTATGCCTCTTGCAATATATATCTTCTCTATTTGGTGTGTTCATGCAAACATTCACTCCACAAAAGTCGACATGCTTATGAGAGATATTTTCATCATGACTAGAGCAATTATCATTAGTACTATGGATATTCAAAGAGTTCATACGAACAACATTGCAATCATGCTCATCATTCAAAGATTTAGCACCAAGAATTTTAATGCATTCTTCTTCTAGCACTTGAGCACAATTTTCCTTTTCATCATACTCATGAAAGATATTAAAAAGACGAAGCATATAAGACAAACTTAACTCCATTTTTTTGTAGTTTTATTTTATAAACTAAACTAGTGATAAAACAAGAAACAAAAAGATTCGATTGCAAGATCTAAAGATATACCTTCAAGCACTCACCTCCCCGACAACGGCACCAGAAAAGAGCTTGATGTATACTACACAACCTTCTTCTTGTAGACGTTGTTGGGCCTGCAAGTGCACAGGTTTGTAGGACAGTAGCAAATTTCCCTCAAGTGGATGACCTAAGGTTTATCAATCCGTAGGAGGCGTAGGATGAAGATGGTCTCCCTCAAACAACCCTGCAACCAAATAACAAAGATTCTCTTGTGTCCCCAACACACCCAATACAATGGTAAATTGTATAGGTGCACTAGTTCAGCGAAGAGATGGTGATACAAGTGCAATATGGATGGTAGATATAGGTATTTGTAATCTGAAATTATAAAAACAGCAAGGTAACTAATGATAAAAGTGAGCACAAACGGTATTGCAATGATAGGAAACAAGGCATAGGGTTCATACTTTAACTAGTGCAAGTTCTCTCAACAATAATAACATAGATAGATCATATAACAATCCCTCAACATGCAACAAAGAGTCACTCCAAAGACACTAATAGCGGAGAACAAACGAAGAGATTATGGTAGGGTACGAAACCACCTCAAAGTTATCCTTTCTGCTCGATCTATTCAAGAGTTCGTAGTAAAATAACATGAAGCTATTCTTTTCGCTCAATCTATCATAGAGTTCATACTAGAATAACACCTTAGGACACAAATCAACCAAAACCCTAATGTCACCTAGATACTCCATTGCCACCTCAAGTATCTGTGGGCATGATTATACAATATGCACCACACAATCTCAGATTCATCTATTCAACCAACACAAAGTACTTCAAAGAGTGACCCAAAGTTTCTACCGGAGAGTCAAGATTTAAAACGCAAAGCCAACCCCTATGCATAGGTTCTTGGGAGGAACCCGCGAGTTGATCACCAAAACATACATCAAGTGGCACATGATATCCCATTGTCGCCACAGATAAACACGGCAAGACATACGTCAAGTGTTCTCAAATCCTTAAAGATTCAATCTGATAAGATAACTTCAAAGGGAAAACTCAATCCATCACAAGAGAGTAGAGGGGGAGAAACATCATAAGATCCAACTATAATATCAAAGCTCGTGATACATCAAGATCGTGCCATAGAGAGAACACGATAGAGAGAGCTCAAACACATAGCTACCGGTACATACCCTCAACCTCGAGGGTGAACTACTCCCTCCTCGTCATGGAGAGCGCCGGGATGATGAAGATGGCCACCGGTGATGGGTTCCCCCCTCCGTGAAGTCTGAACGGGCTCCCGAGAGGTTTTTGGTGGCTACAGAGGCTTGCGGCGGTGGAACTCCCGATCTATCTTCTGTTCTGGTGTTTTTAGGGTACGTGGTATGTATTGACTTGAGCGAAGACCTCCCCGGCAACGGCGCCAGAAATCCTTCTTGCTACGTCTTGAGCTAGCGTTGGTTTTCCTTGAAGAGGAAAGGGTGATGCAGCAATAGTAGCGTAAGTATTTCTCTCAGTTTTTGAGAACCAAGGTATCAATCCAGTAGGAGGCTCCTTGAAAGTCCCACGCACCTACACAAACAAACAAAGAACTCGCAACCAACACAATAAAAGGGGTTGTCAATCCCTTCACGGCCACTTGCGAAAGTGAGAACTAATAGAGATAGTATGATAAGGTAAATATATTTTTGGTATTTTATAATATAGATGCAAAAAGTAAAGATGCAAATAAAAGTAGATTGGAAGCAAACATGATAAGAGATAGACCCGGGGGCCATAGGTTTCACTAGAGGCTTCTCTCAAGATAGCATAAGTATTACGGTGGGTGAACAAATTACTGTCGAGCAATTGGTAGAAAAGCGAATAATTATGAGATTATCTAGGCATGATCATGTATAGGCATCACGTCCGCAACAAGTAGACCGACTCCTGCCTGCATCTACTACTATTACTCCACACATCGACCGACTCCTGCCTGCATCTAGAGTATTAAGTTCATAAGAACAGAGTAACGCCTTAAGCAAGATGACATGATGTAGAGGGATAAACTCATGCAATATGATATAAACCCCATCTTTTTATCCTTGATGGCAACAATACAATACGTGCCTTGCAACCCTTTACATCCTTTGGGTAAGGACACCGCAAGATTGAACCCAAAGCTAAGCACTTCTCCCATGGCAAGAAAGATCAATCTAGTAGGCCAAACCAAACCGATAATTCAAAGAGACTTGCAAAGATAACTCAATCATACATAAAAGAATTCAGAGGAGATTCAAATATTCCTCATAGATAAACTTGATCATAAACCCACAATCCATCAGATCTCGACAAACACACCGCGAAAAGAGTTTACATCGAATAGATCTCCACAAGAGAGAGGGAGAACATTGTATTGATATCCAAAAAGAGAGAAGAAGCCATCTAGCTAATAACTATGGACCCAAGGTTTGTGGTAAACTACTCACAACTCATCGAAGGGCTATGGTGTTGATGTAGAAGCCCTTCATGGTCGATTCCTCCCAGAAAGTGCCGGCGAAGGCTCCAAGATGGGATCTCGCGGATACAGAAGGTTACGGCGGTGGAAATTGTGTTTCGGTGGCTCCCTGGATGTTTTCGGGGTACGTAGGCTTATATAGGAGGAAGAAGTACGTCGGTGGCCGCCCGAGGGGCCCACGAGACAGGGGGCGCGCCCTATAGGGGTGGGCGCGCCCTACCCTCTCGTGGCCGCCTCGGCTGCTTCTTGACTTGCACTCCAAGTCCTCTGGATCACGTTCGTTCCAAAAATCACGCTCCCGAAGGTTTCATTCCGTTTGGACTCCGTTTGATATTCCTTTTCTTCGAAATACTGAAATAGGCAAAAAATCAGCAATACGGGCTGGGCCTCCGGTTAGTAGGTTAGTCCCAAAAATGATATAAATGTGTAAAATAAAGCCCATAAACATCCAAAAGGGGTAATATAATAGCATGGAACAATAAAAAATTATAGATACGTTGGAGACGTATCAGCATCCTGACCGGAAGGGTATATTCTCAGTTAGATCAGCATACCGGATGCAATGGACTCAAACTTTTCACGGCAATGCAAATGTGCTGAAGAGACCGAGCGGGTCCTCTTCTCCGGCGGTGTGGAGTGCATTGTGGAAGCTGAACATCCCACGGAAAATACAATTTTTTTGCTGGCGTGCGTTACATGGAATTATGCCTCTAAAATCCATACTCTGTAACTGGCACGTGGGTTCGATGGGAGCATGCCCGATTTGTTATCGGGGTGCAGAGGATGTGCGGCATCTGCTGTTTGAGTGCACTCATGCAAGGGATTTATGGATTTTAAACAAATCATAGCAGTGGGTGGTTGATATCTTTGGTGGATCCGAAGACAACACACACATGATGGGACTCCTCCTACTCCCATGTGGTGGCCAATGTCTGTTCTGGCAATTGCTAATAATTACCATGTTGCTAATTCTAAGAGTGCGGTCGTAGTACAACGATGGAAAAAACTGGACCCAAAGTATGTCAAACTCGACGTTGATGCCTCATTCCATCCCGATGTTGGAGAAGGGGCAACAGCGGCGGTGATTCGGGATGCTAAAGGAAATTTTCTAGCTGCACAATGCAAATTCATTTCATATGCAGCAGATGTGGTTAATGGGTAGGCAATGGCAATGCAAGATGGACTGGTGCTTGCTGATTCCTTAGGTATGCCGCAGGTGGAAGCGGAATCGGACTATGATTGTCGTTGATGCATGTGTGGGACACACAACATGGTGGGATGCAAATTCAGCAATCTTCGCGGAATGTGTGGATATTTCTTCTTCTATTGGGAAGGTCGTCTTTAAACATTGTTATCGTGAATGTAACGAAGCGGCGCATGTGCTAGCTAACTACTCTTATTGTAATAAGATTACTAGTAGTTGGACGAACGAGCCTCCTGGCTTGTTAGTCTCAAAACTGGTAGATGATGTAATCCCTGTTTAATTTAATAAAGCTAGCCATGATGACCTTTCCTAAAAAAAGTGTTTTCCATATTTATAACCTGAAATACTTGCGAGTGGTGATGTCTACAGACCATAGATGACAATGTAGAAGTTCAAAAGCCCGCGACGCGCGACTAGTGGAACTGGAAAAATGCAACCGAACATGGCGGATGGCGCCCCAGCTGACATGCATGAAAAAAGCTATGTAATGTTTTATTTCATGGAAGGGAGGATGACGATGCAAGATGAGGACGAGCGTCTTGACCGGGGTGACCAAGTCAACAATGCCAGAGGTCCGAATCGTCAGTTGTAGTGGCGAAGAAGGATGGTGGTTGTGTGGAAGGAAGATACTTGATAATCAAGTCTTCGGTTTGAAGGTTCTTCATAGAAAATCCGACAAAGTCAAATTTAACCAAACAATAATTATAAGTCGTAAATTGACAACTCAAAAATTAGTTTTTGGATTTTTGTCATTTATGTCACTAATTATGTCCCGCTACTCAGTTTGTCACTAGAAGCTTCAACTGCCCAAAAATGTCATCGTTCCTTTAGACGCTTGATAAAAAATGTTCCTAGACATTATTACTGTCATCTCACATCCCGTTTACCATGTTATATGACTAAAGTACTCATGGACCAACATGTCAACTCTTCCTCTATCTCACTATGATAAAAGTGTGGGTCTCACTCGATCCCAACCAACATTCTTGTTTTCTCTAAAATTATTGCTTGCTTACTCCTGAAAAGTGGTGCTACACTTATCATTGTGAGATACATGGAGCTGACATGTGGATCAAGGGGTACTTTGGTCATATAACATGGTCACCAGGTTTGACCTGACAGTAATAGAGTCAAATGACATTTTTGAGCAAATATCTGACGCAACAATGGCTTTTCCTGGCTGTTTAATGGTATTTATGAGCAAGCATCTCACGGAACGATGATATTTTGAAGTAGTTGTAACTTTAAATAGCAAACCGAGTAGTGGGACATAACTGGTATCATTAAATGATAAAAAAATCTAAATTTTTAATGGTATTAGGAGTGACAAGGACATGACTAAGATGAAGTGGACGATTAGAGCATATACAATCAGACTCCTCAAACGTCCCATCGGACAGCCCGGTCACTGACCGACAAGAGAGAGAAGAAAAAAGGCACCCAACCGAACCCTCACTTGCCCCCTATATGACAGGGTTGTGTGGCACTCCTCAAATCCAACCCATATATGGGTTGAATATGGAGACATCTCGACACGCATGTCACATCAGACCCGTTTGTCCTAGGCCCACCTGACATCCACACATTTCGTCTTTTCTCTCCCTCTCTCTCTGCTCTATCTCCGTCGCATGCGTGCTCACGGAGCTGTCGCTGCCACCGTTCTCCCTCCTACAAGATGCGGAGCATCCAGAGGCCGTGCCCAATGCACAGGCCGCCAGTCCCGGTGCAGAGCATGACACTGTTCTCCCTGATGTCCCTGGATCTTGACTATGGAGGGCCGGTCTCAGCGTGTAATCCTGCTGTTGGGTAAGAACTGCTAAGAATTTGAGATTTGCTTGACGGATTTTTAACACACCACTTCCTAGTAGTCTGTAGGATCATATTCTTGTGTGTTTCTATTTGTTACTAACCATGACAGAATCACAAGCCGATGAGACTGACTGGTAGAACATGACAAACAAGGAGCTACATGATAAATTTCACCAAATAATGAGTGGACAGGTGCAAGATGTGCTAAAAAGACATGAACATGCCATGGAGAAGATAGATGGCATTGAGAAGACATTCGAAACAAAGCTCGATAACAAGTTTAATGAACTAATCGCGCCTAGTGTCGCTGCACCTATTGTTGATGCTTTTGTGGCTCCTACTCCTGCAGAAGCCAAGGAAGAGGACGATTATGAAGATGAGGTTGATCAAAATCAAAACTACCTGCAACCACCAGCACCACTACCAGGTCATCCACATGCAAATAGTCGCAATGGTAGCGCTGCATCCCCACCTCAGGTACGAGATCATCTTCCTAAACTAAAATAGAATATTCTGCCATTTGAGGGTAGATACGTTCCTGATATATATCTTACTTGGGAGTTAGAAACTGAACAACATTTTACATGCTTACAATATCTTGAGGATAGAGGTTTTGCTGTTGTTGTTTGTGCATTCACTAGTTTTGCTTGTGTGTGGTGGTATGAACATTGTAGATTATATGAGGATAATGTCCCAACTACTTGGGCTGCTTTGAAAATTGCTATGCGTACTCGTTGGGTTCCACCATATTATCAACGGAAATTACTTCAAAAATTACAGTGTTAAGACAAGGAAAAATTTATGTAGAGGAATATTATGAGGAATTACAATCTGACATGATTCAATGTGGTATTTTTGAGGATAATGAAGCTATGCTTGCATGTTTTATGGGTGGATTAAATAGAGAGATTCAGACTATTTTAGAGTATAAGGATTATAATAATGTCACTCGTTTATTCCATCTTGCTTGCAAAGTTGAACGTAAGTGCAGGATCGACAGGCATTGGTGCGAACTAATTTTTCTGCAGGTCGATCTTCACCATGGACACCACGTACATCTTCTACCCCTACACGTCCTGCTGTAGTACCGCCTACTTCATCCTCCAACTCCACCCGGGAAACAAAAAAACTGGCACCACCACCATCATCCTCGGCCAAGAGCACACCTTTTGGTTTCACTCAGAGCTCTTCTTCATCCATGGCATCAACAGGGCAAACACATGATGTTATATGTCATTGTGGCAAGGGTGGAGGTCACTATGAGAGCAAATGCCTATCTCTGCGTGTGATGATTATTACTGAGGATGGTGGGTATGACTCTGCTAGTGACTATGATGAGGATAATTTGGCTCTTACTGCTAGTGAAGAGCAGGGTGGACATGATTCTGAACAAGAGACACAATACATGGCTGCTGGAGAGCTGAAAGTTTAGTTTCTCAATGTGTTTTGAGTGTGCAGGTACAATCTGAGCAAAAACAGAGGCACAATTTGTTCCATACAAGGGAGTTGTGAAGGATCGTTCTTTCCGCGCCATCATTGATGGAGGGAGTTGCAACGGTTAGCACGATGATGATGGAGAAGTTCTCTCTCACCACCATACCACATCCTTATCCTTACTACATATAATGGTTCAACAATAGCGGCAAGGTTAAGGTAACATGTATAGTCCATGTGCATTTTAGTATTGCTACATATGCCGATTATATTGATTGTGATGTGGTGCTCATGCAAGCATGCTGTTTATTACTTGGTAGGCCATGGCAATTCGATAAAAAATTGATACACCATGGTAGAAACAATCAATACACTTTTGTTCATAAGGATAAACATATTACTTTGCTTCCTATGTCTCTTAAACACATTTTTGAAAGAGGATCTTACTAAAGCTAGTAAGGCAAAACATGAGCAAAACAAGAGTGAAAATAAGATTGTGGCAAAAGAATTTGAGCAACAAATAAAGCCTAATAACAAATCATCATATAGTGTTGCTTCTGAAACTAAATTGAAAAGTGGATGTTTACTGGCCACCAAATCTGATAGTGATGATCTAGATTTCAACAAATCAGTTTGCTATGCTTTTGTCTGCAAAGAGACATTATTTTCATTCGAGGACGTGCCTTCCTCTTTGCCTCCTGCTATCACTAACATTTTGCAGGAGTTCGCTGATGTCTTTCCACAAGATGTTCCACCGGGATTACCACCTATTTGAGGGATTGAGCATCATATTGACTTAATTCCTGGTGCTTCACTGCCCAACCATGCGCCATACCGTACCAATCCAGAGGAGACGGAAGAGATTACGCGTCAAGTACAGGAGCTGCTCGACAAAGATTATATACACGAATCCCTTAGTCCTTGCGTTGTTACTATTATTCTAGTGCCAAAAAAGGATGGTACAACGCGTATGTGTGTTGAAAATCCATTAATAATATTACTATTCGCTATCGTCATCCTATTCCTAGGCTAGATGATATGCTTGATGAGTTAAGTGAATCTACAATATTCTCTAAAGTTGATTTGCGTAGTGGATGCCATCAAATTCGTATGAAATTGGGAGATCAATGGAGAACACCATTTAAAACTAAGTTTGAATTATATGTGTTGTTAGTCATGCCTTTTGGGTTAACTAATGCACCTAGTACTTTCATGAGATTAATGAATGAAGTTTTACGTGCTTTCATTGGACGATTTGTGGTAGTCTATTTTGATGATATACTGATTTACATAAGATCTTTAGAGGAACATTTGAAGCATTTACGTGTTGTTTTTATTGCTCTACGTGATGTACATTTGTTTGGTAACCTTGGGAAGTGCATGTTTTGCACCGACCGAGTATTTTTCTTGACTATATTGTTACTCCACAGGGAATTGAAGGATAAAGCCAATATTGAAGCTATTGGGAGTTGGCCGCAACCCAAAATGGTCACACAAGTGAGGAGTTTTCTCGGTCTCGCTGTTTCTATAGGCGTTTTGTGAGAGATTTTAGCACCATTGATGCACCTCTCAATGAGCTTACAAAGAAGGATGTGCCTTTTGTTTGGGGTTCCGCACAGGAAGAAGCCTTCACGGTATTGAAAGATAAGTTGACACATGCTCCTTTACTCAAACTTTCTGGATTTAATAAGACTTTTGGGCTTGAATGTGATGCTAGTCGAATTGGGTTAGGAGGTGTGTTATTACAAGATGTTAAACCTGTTGCATACTTTTCTGGAAAATTGAGTGGGCCTAGTCTAAATTATTCTACTTATGATAAGAAATTATATGCACTTGTTCGGACTTTGAAAACATGGCAACATTATTTATGGCCCAAATAATTTGTTATACATTCTGATCATGAATCTTTGAAACACATTAAAAGTCAAGCAAAATTGAACCGTAGACATGCTAAATGTGTTGAATTCATTAAGACTTTTCCTTATGTCATTAAATACAACAAGGGTAAAGAAAATGTTATTGCTGATGCGTCTTTATACTATGCTTTCACAACTTGACTTTAAAATATTTGATTTGGAGACCATCAAAGATCAGTATGTGTACGATGCTGAATTTAAAGATGTGATGGAAAATTGTAAAGAAGGGAGAACATGGAACAAGTTCGTCATTAATGATGGATTTGTGTTCCGTGCTACAAGCTATGCATTCCAGCTAGCTCTGTTATTCTTTTGTTGTTGTAGGAGGCGCATGGAGGAGGATTAATGAGACATTTTGGCGTGAAGAAGATGGAGGACGTACTTACTACACATTTCTTTTAGCCAAAGATGAGACGGGATGTTGAGCGTTTTGTTGCTCACTGCACAACATGTCAAAAAGCTAAGTCACGACTAAATCCTCATGGTTTATATATGCCTTTGCATGTACCTAGTGTTCCATGGGAGGATATATCTATGGACTTTGTTTTGGGTTTACCTCGAATAAAGAAGGGGAGGGATAACATATTTGTTGTCGTGGATAGATTCTCGAAAATGGCACACTTTATGACATGTCATAAAAGCGATGATGCTACTAATGTTGCTGATTTGTTCTTCCGTGGAATTATTCGCTTGCATGGTGTGCCAAATACAACTGTTTTAGATCGTGATACTAAATTTTTTAGCCACTTTTGGAGATGTTTATGAGCTAAGTTGGGGACTAAACTGCTATTTACTACTACATGTCACCCCCAAACTGATGAACAAACTGAAGTAGTCAATAGAATATTGTCTAGTATGCTTAGGGATGTTTTGAAGAATAACCTTAAAATATGGAAAGAATGTTTGCCTCATATTGAATTTGCTTATGATCGTCCGCTTCATTCTACTACTAAGATGTGCCCTTTTGAGATTATGTATGGCTTACTACCTCGTGCACCCATTGATTTGTTGCCTCTTCCATCTTTAGAGAAGGTTAATTTTGATGCTAAACAACGTGTTGAATTGATCTTAAAAATGCATGAGTTAACTAAGGAAAATATTGAGTACATGAATGCTAAATATAAACTTGTTGGAGATAAGGGTAGAAAACATGTTGTCTTTACAACTAGAGATCTTGTTTGGTTACATTCGCGTAAGGATAAGTTTCCTGATTTGCGCAAGTCAAAGCTAATGACATGTGTTGATGGTCCTTGTAAGGTGCTAGAGAAAATAAATGATAATGCATACAAACTTGAGTTGCCTGCAAATTTCAGGTTAGTCCCATTTTTAACATTGCAGATTTGAATCCTTATTTGGGTGAGAAATATGAGCTTCCGTCGGGGACGACTTCAATTCAAGAAGAGGAGGATTATGAGGACATCACTACCACAGTTACACCCACAACCCCTGTTTTTACATACATGGGATCAATTACTAGAGCTCGCGCACGCCAATTGAATTGTCAGGTACTTTCGTTTCTTGGTAACGATTCTAATGTTCATGAGAATATGATGCTGCCTAAATTGGATACATTCATTTTCCTTATAAGTGAAGGGCCTAGCTTGGATAAGAAGGATGAACATTGGAGCATGATCAAGCATGGAGATGTTAGCATGTGCAAAGGAACAAGAACAAAGTTTCTGGTGGAGTTTTCAGCACTTTGGAGCCACCATGATGACGTACAAGGACATGAACGAAATATACAAGATGTCCTTTCATAAATTTCGTCCATAGCTTAATATAGGTGTTGCGCCACCTTATTTTTAGGCCAGACCCATGTAATTTCGAAATACTACTTACAGACTACTTTTTAGAGTCCGTGTTGTAGGGGAAATGACTCATCAGGTGTTTTAGTCCCACCTTACCAAGGGGGGGGGGGACGAAATCCCCTCTCTTCCCCCCTACTAGTACAACCCTTAAGGCACCGTTTAGACTTTGAGTTTTGTTTGATTAAAGTTTGTCATAGCTGCAACTCGCGTACGTCATAGAACCCCACTTGTTTAATAAAGATTTCCACTTATATTTGCAATATCCAGATTGCAATCTCAGTTTGTTGCTTGTTCTTCGTTTGCGTGGAGGAAATAGACCTTCGTGGTCAGGTTGATCATCCTCCGATGTGGTCAATAACCTCTCGGAGTAGGTTTAGCGATTGCTAAGGCGCAATGTCCTCAAGACGTTAAGAGACGGATCGTCAAAGTCTACTCCATCAGAAACGATAGCCACCATCTCATCGAAAGATGGGACACCTTTACCTCTATCGCAATGCGAGGGGGGAGGCTGAGAAGGCAGGCATGGTGGAAGAGGCAGAGGAGGCGACTAGCATGGAGGTTGAGCCTGATGAATTTGGCATAGAGGAGGCCGATGAGCAGTTCCACCTCATCCAAACCGCGGAGGCGAAGCACCTCACAATGGAGGCATGGTTGAGGCCAAGCACGCGGTCGTTGCCGCCTTCATAGCCCTTGTCGGAAATCCCAGCCTCATGTCCAAAAACAAGGCCATCCTCATGTCGCTCCGGTATGAGCGGGAGGTGGCGGTGAAGCACCGCCTTATCCACCTCCGCGAAGTGAGACAACGGCAACTCTTCGCGGAGGAGGAAACGCCAGAGATTATCCCCACCACTAATCACCATGAGGCCGGTGTCTTTTGGCAAGGAGGTCCTCCACATCTCTGATGATGACGATTTAGGATAATTCCCTTTTCGCGTGATACTCGTTTCATCCTTGTATCATGGACTACATATGATCAAATCAACGTTGCATGGAGTTGTATGAAAATGACGGGTCGAAAGAGGATGTTTGGTTGCCGGGGCAGACACATAGGAGGTCGTATTTGTTCAGTTCAGTTCAGTTGAAGATACCTATAGCGTGGCCCTGGTGAGTGACGATGGACCAGTGTGGCCGGGTGAGCAGGAGCAAGGGCCGCGCTTCCCTGCGTGCCGTTGCGAGTTGCGACGCAGCACTAGTGGAACGGGACCTGCATTATTGATGGGTGATCCATGCTGTCTCACAACCCCACCCGAAGGCAACACCGGCCAGGCCTCTGCGCGTATTCGCGGGCCTACACCCGCAGGCCGCAGATGGCATGCAGTCTGCCCTCCCGAAAGCAAAAGGAACTGAAACTTGGCCTCCACCGAGTTCCCTGTGGTCCAGGCCGAGTTCGAAAGACTGTCAGGGTCAGGCTGCATCCCTGTGCTCGCCTGCTCATGCCAGACCATAAGAGCCCCAGACCGGCCTGAACTCTACCCCTCCCTCCGTGTCAAAATATTTTGAACAGATTAGTATTATTTTATGTGTGCTTTTGTACTAAGGGCAGCTCTAGTGCTATCCTCTAGTACTACACGATATCCGTTAAAATGCAAAATCAACCCTTCACCAAATAGAAATCAATCTTTCGTACAATTATTTTTCTAGAATACGCACGAGCATACATATCATGCATTAAAGAAGAAAGGAGATAAAGAGCCCCATCCACGGGTGTCTTACATGCGATTACGCGTTGATACTATAGAAAATAACTATACATGATTATTGATTTAGGCCATTTTTGATTCATAGGATAGAAGTATGATTAGAATAGAAAATTTATAGAAAATGAGATGACATGCATTTTAATTCGTATAAGGAAAAGATGTCATTTCATGCATAAGATAAGAATATTTACATTGAGTCTAGGCTAATATTTTTTCTTTGACATGTGAAGGATTGAATCCTATCATACATAGGAATAAGAATCCATTCCTACAAATCCAAGGGTTACAAAGAAAATATTCCTTTGAAAATTCCATCCTATAGGATTCGTATAAACCAAAGGAGGTCTTAATGTTATCCTTGGACCAAAATAGCAGTGAATGTAGTGGATGTGATGGCTTTTTGATTGGTTAGACGAACGTACGAACTCCCGCTGGTTTATTGTCGGTTTGCGCGAATTCGGACAAGCGGATGCAACCGTGAACATATACGGGTCTGGGCGACGTATGTGAGCGATTTGAGGGTGATGCCCTAACTATTGGTGTGAAAATTGCAAAAATTTAAAAAAAATCAACAGAGTATGTTGTAACAGCACGGCCAGATTAATCTTCATCTTGTGCTACTACTGCTAGACTCCTAGTTGTAGCCCTCTGGCATTTGACCGTCGTAGCCGCAGCCGGCTGGTTGTCACACACCCACTCGCCGGTGACGCTTCGATGGCGCGCCTCGGGGGCACGCGCCAGCTGTGCGGCAAGTGCCCATGCCCTGGTCGTACCAAGCGCAGCAGCTGGCTAGCCTACCTTTGCACGCTTTTGACCAGCAGCGAACGGGCGGCAAGACGCGCGTTGACGGCCGGGTTGCGAGTTGCGACAGAACAAGTGTGCCCGCGCCCGTGCTTGATGGCCAACTGCGCCGCTCCCCTGCCACGCCACGCTGAAATGTGGCTCGCCGGCGTTCCATACCGACCGGTGCTGCTCTGCGTCCATCCGGCGGCCAGGATCCGCGCGCCCAAGCTGTAGAAATTCGGGCGAAACAGCCGGTAGCTGCCTTTTATGGCAAGGTTTTGCTAAAGCCAATTGTTTATTATCCCACCCAAGTGGGACGAGCCGCCGAATTAATTTAGTGAGGAGATGTACTAGATCGCCGGCCTGTGTACGTGGCTGCTTAAACAACGACTTGCATGGTTGCTTATCGGCTGCAGTTCATGCGTTACAGTACAGTAGTACCACTGATCGAACATGCGCGCGTACGTGCGTGCGTCCATTTTAAAAACTTTACCAGCTTCCATTGAATAATGACCTACTACTAGTAACTTTACTTGAGTATTACTGTTCAATGTTACTGCTCGTAGACGACTGTGGTGTCGTGGCATGGAGGAGGTGGTCTGGGGTCTTGTAGCAACAAGTCTGGGCTCTTCGGCTGCCTCCCAACGGAAACGGGAGGAAGATCGCCTTGCATTGATACGGGGGGCACAGTCCCGAGGCAAAAGCGACGGAAGGGCAACCAACGGGCTGGGGTCCGCCGGAGGGAAAAGACTAGACCAAACTAGCCCCCTCGCCTCTCTGTGAACCCTAGAAAGGCTGGCTCGGCCCTCCTCACCGCCCCCCACTCCGCATTCCGCAGACCAGTCGATCCATCGGGAAGGGCAGGGCAGGGGAGGAGAGAAGAGAGAGAAAGGGCAGGAGGTGAGGGAGGAGAGCCAGATCCGGGAGGAGAGGGCAGGAGATGGGCGAGGAGCCGACCGCCACCGCCAAGGGCAACCCCACCGGCGGGTCGCTGACCACCACCAAGGCCACCATCACGGAGTCCAAGGCCAGTCCCCCCGCCGCCTTGCTGCGCGCCGTCATCGACGGCAGCACCCCCGAGGCCTCGCCGCCTGACGCCACGGACACCGGCAAGGCCATGCTCTCCAGCGTCGACGCCGCCAAGGGCGCGAACCACGCCGACGACGAGCCGACCGCCACCATGAATGCCGTCAAGGGCAGCCCCACCGGTGTCTTGCGGACCACCTCCAAGGGCACGGGCTCCATGGCCACCATGGGCGCCGCCGACGGCAGTGCCGCCGACGCCTCGGTGCCCGCCGCCATGGACATCGCCGACGCCAAGGGCAGCACCGCCGACGGCTTGCAGCCCACGGCCATGGACACGGGCTCGCACTCCAGCGTGGACGCCAAGGGCACGGACCAGGACGACGTGCTGGCCAGCGCCGCCAAGGGCGCGAACGCCGTCGACACGCTGAACGCTGACGTTGATGCGGCCAACGCCGACAAGCTGCTGAATCCTGATGTGGATGCCGCCAAGGGCTTCAACACCGACGACCCGCTGGCCGCTCGGTAAATAAATAAAGCATTTCGTTCGTTCATTTCATTGTGAATGTAAAACTCAAACGGGGTTGCTTGTTTTTCTAATGCATGTTTCTGTCTGCTTTTTCTACAGTTGAGTACTCTCTAGAATTAGTGTGTTACCAAGATTCCAAAATTAGAATTAGTGTCAAGATCCTGAAGGAGTAGATAAATTGTTGTTACAGTTTGTTGTACTGTTTGTTTGATTCTTGTTTCCTGTCTACATACTGTAATGATTCTTCTTATCCATACAATTACTATGCTCGCTAGGAATGTTGGCCTAGGAGAGCTTCATTTTCTCTCTCGGAGTGAAACCTCACCGGTAAGGGTCTTGTCGGGTCGTGGGTCCCGCATGATAGTATTGGAACGGACACTTTCGCTTTGGTCAAAATTCAGTTTGTTGTGTGTTGTCTCACCGCTATTTGGCTGTACCGGCTAGGAACTACGACGACCTTTGTATTTGATCAAAAAATGTTCGCAGATTTCAAAAATGTTTGTGAGTGGGGGTCGCTGGTGGGCCCACCTTTAAGACGGTATTTTGCATGTTCAGGTTGTTTGGACACGTTCACAGGCTTAATAAACTCTTCACCGCTGGTCCATATATAGAACCAGCGGTGATATACGTTTTCCACCGTGTGTTCGTGTATTGGACTGGCGGTGAAAATTGTGTTGATTATCACCACTGGTTCCGTATCATGATTATTTTTGCATGTTTGTGTTCTCTGAACTTCAAGATGTTGATTGTATGCTTTTTAGTTGGACGTGTTTATCTTATGTTTTATTCATCTCATTGTGCAATTTTAACAGTGCGAGTCTTGTCCCAAAAAATGCTAGATTAGTCCTCCAAACTAGATAATGGATAGCCCAATACAAACATTACTAGTAGCGGAAACAATGACGACCACTAGCAGTTTGATATGATGTAAGATAGTATGATCCTCCTACAGAGTTTGACATGTCAGGAAATCAACAACCCCCAAAAAAGAAGTCTCAGCCTATCACGGTTGCTCCACTCGGTTCTAGTTTTGATTCAAGATTGGTCCCATATGTTCAGGTTATAACATATAATTAAATCATCAATTCAAATGTTGTCTGCAGGCCACCAAAGTTTGATATCAAGGAATTACAGAGTCTAATTGCTGAGAAGGATTGGCAAGGAATTGATGATCTCTTGTGCAAGTTTCTGGGTGATTGCCTTGGGAAGGAACCCCAAGATGCTGGCATCATCCATCCAGGTCTACTCCTGATACCACGCCAAGAAAAACTCATACAACTGATGCAGAACCAAGCATTTGAGGAGGCTAAGTTTTTCTGTGAAAAGTTTATTGAGCCTCTAAAGAAATGTGAATCTAAATTCAGACCCTTGAGTCTAGAGTGGCGCATCGATGAGCTCATCATGATTATGAGTCAAAGGTATTATTCAAACCCTTGAATCAGTTGCCGTTACCTTTACAAATGTCAGCTTAGTGGTAAGTTTAGTTGCTATTTACCTCTATATCCAGGTCTGTTCCCAGAGGAAGCACTGTGGATATTGCAAGTTCAGTATCAGACTATATGTTTCTGTATTTCCCAAGGGCTATGTGGTGAGTGCACTTTCCTTGTTTTTACCTCATTTTGTGTAACCTTAAGAAAGAGAATGACATCGTCCGCGTATGCAGACTGTCTCTGAGCAATGACTTGATTGTTAGTGATCTTGTCAATGACTCCACATTCCTAGACCTTGTCAAATAACTTGCTTAACATATCCATGGCAATCGTAAATAGCATGGGAGAAAGGGCGTCTCCTTGCCTAAGGCCATGACTTAACTCCAGGAATTCAGTTCAGCAAGATTTTGGTGGAGGCGGTTCTTAGTAGCATGGCAATCCAAGCACACCATTTTGGACCAAAACCAAACCTCTTTAAGACCTCGGGAAGGAACTACCAGGCAACCGTGTCGAAGGCCTTTTCATTGTCAGTTTAAATATGAGGCTTTTGCTTATTTTTTACTTCAGAAGCTTGGCTGATTCTCTGACCAGTTTAAAATTCTCATGCAACGAACGAACTTTTAAAAACACACCTTGATTTTCACCAATTATATATGGGAGCACAGAGGCTAATATTCTTGCAGTCACTTTAGATACAATTTTTGCTAGGCTGTGAACAATGCTGATCAGACAGAAGTCATTAGGACTGCTAGCTCCTGGCCTTTTTGGAAGAAGCACCAAATGTATGTCACCTCCTTGAGGTTGTCAGACCAACCCTATCAAATGCCCGTATGTTAAGCGAATGTATGTCATCAAATACTTCCAAGTTTTTTTTTTAAATCTGCCAGCAGCTTTGGTAAAACGAGATGTCGTAACCGTCAGGTCCCGGAGCCTTTTCCTTTGGCATATCCTTAATGGCTTCCCAAATTTCCTCCTGAAAAAGACATCTCTAATATGCTCAAATCTTGTTGATTGACACCCAGATAATCAAGATTCAGAGTCTCTAGCCTGACAGCCGGTGTGCCAAACCTTCCAATAAAGTGTTCACGAAGCGCCTTTTCAATATCATTATGAGTGGACACAACCGTCTTTCCATCTGATAACGACCCTATGAAGTTCTTTCTTCTTCTGTGATTAGCATGGATGTGGAAGTTGTGTTTGCATCCCTTCGCTAAGTCTCTGAATTCTAGATCTTTGCCGAGCTATAGTCCTTACAATTGTGCATAGGCCCATCATTTTTTCACAGCTCCCTTCTAAACCACCTCTCTCTGAAGGACGACACTCTGCTGTCTTTGGCCTGATCAAAGAGGCCAATATGGTCTTTGCCCAAACGATCTATTCGTGAATGTCTCCATATTTTTTAGGTCTCCATCCTTGGAGAGCTTTGGCTGTTTGTTTGAGTTTCTCATGGAAACACAGAATGGGATTGGAGATTATCTCCCCATCTGAGTTGTTCCAAGCTGAATCAACCGTTTCGACGAACCCATCTCTATACTTGTATGCCTTAACGACCGTGGACAGCAAGAGTGGGCAGTGATCTGATAAAGCAGACGAGATCCCCTTCCAAGAAACAGTTCGGGAACTGAGTTTTCTATTGCTTATACTGTTTTTGTTTTACTTACGTTTAGTTATGTTTTAGTTCTTGTTGTTTATATTGTACTTATACTGTGCTTGTTATTTTGGTTGTGTTGCTACAGTGATGAACCCAACCATGCAGAAGAGGGTACATGGCAGTTTGCCATGAAATTGCCAGTACAAACCAACCAGATTTCTTCTACTGGCAAAGCTGTGAAACCAAGACATGGGTTCAGGTGTCTAGCCTGTGGTTGGACAATGGAGGGGACAATAAGTATCACTCGATTAAAGAAGCATATTGTACACTCGAGGGATGGAAAGTGCTGCCTTAATGTGACTCAAGATTTGCTTGACCGCATGAAGTTGATTGGCGGTTCAAAGGGTGTCCCTGACCTCTCTACTATTGCTGCACTCACCAAGGACAAGAAGAGGAAGGGAGCTTCTTCAGGATCGGCAGCAGATCAGAATACGGGATCTTCTCGATCTGCTGCCGGTGAGTCACCCTCTTCCGTTGTTGGTACCAGTAAGAAGAAGCTTAAGGTTGCTTCACCAACAGCAAGTTGCAACCTTCCATCGTCACCACCGGCAGCAGCTGCGGTCCTTGCTGCTGATGCATCTTCCCGTGGGCTTGCAAAAATCGTCAGTGAGGAAGTGGTTACCTTGCGAAGGATAGCTAATTCCATGTTTGATATGGCAGAGTCTGTAGATCCTGATGTTAGCGCAGCTTGTAACAAGACAGCAATTGAGTTGGAGCAAGTGGCTTTCAACCTGATGATGGCAGCTGCCAATCGAAGGTCAGATACCTCTTTGCCTGCCCAGAACAATGCACTGGCTCTGAGTGCGCCAAGCTCTGAAACGCTATCCAAGACCGACAAAGTCTGAGTACCTCTTTGCTTGCCCAGAAGTGCGCCAAGCTCTGAAATGCTATCCGAGACGCAAGATGGGATGGAATGGCTGAATATTGTTTCTTGGACCTGGTGTCTAGGGGCATGTGCTATGTACGAACTGCTGTCTTGGACCTCTTATGCTTCTCTGTCTTGCTATCATTGTTTTCTTATGGCCATGTGCTATGTACGAACTGCTGCGACCTGTCGTAATGAATCTATGCTCTTATGCTAGTGCGTTCGAACTGATTTATCGATTACTTCAATTTGTCCAGTTTACATGGTGCAGTATCAATTATTGATTGCTTGACTTATGTCGTCCAAATATATGTCAGGAAAGAATTTGCACCAAATAGCACCGCAATGTCATTTGTTTTAGTAGTTGATTAAGCACAAAGTAAAAACGGTCAAGTTTTAAACACAAAATACATAACCATAAGATGTGAGCCTTATGATCTGTCCTTCAACGTCCACACTATGAACTGCCATCGTTAGCAAACTACTCCCTTGGGAAGCCCTTTGGTTGCTCTTCTTCACTCCTTTTCCTGTCTTTTCTGACCCTTTGTAGGGAAGAGCTCTTTTGCAGCTTGCCTGAGAGATGCCCTCCGTACGTCTGGGCGAACGCCCGGTCAGTTTTTTTTTTCTAAAAAAGGAGGAGGACCCTCGGCCTCTGCATCTGGACGATGCATGCAACCACTTTATTAATTATTCTTATAAGACCTTACAAAATCATACAATAATAAGACTAAAGCTACCGTCTAGGCAACATCTGTCGCTACTCCTATCTAGTTAATGAAGGGATGGTGATAGTCTGGGCCTAATACCACTCGCAGTCAAACCTAACATCTAAGACCTGAGGTCCCAACCACGACGCTTGCCGGGTATGGGGCACCCTCCAGTCCGGCGCACTCCTCAATCAGGACGCCTGCCGAGTATGAGGCCGTTGCAGCCACCTGCCACTAATCCATCTTCAGTGCTGTACTGCTGCATCTACCTTGCCCGGTCTAGCCGCCGTCGACGCCACCATCCTGCGCTCATCCATCATCACACGCCCACCGACGAGACCCCGCTGCTCCATGCCGCTGAGACCCGCTGTTGTCGACGTGCCAGATGCCACGCCGCTCCTCCGTCGCGAGCACCACCTGCTGCCACTGGTCCCATCCTCTCTGCCTGTAGTTCCTCTAACCGAGCACCCAAACGCCCGAGGCGGCGCCTCCAAGAAGGGTACGACACACGTAGTGCCGCCACCGCCCAATCTAAGGAGATTTTGGGTTTTCACCCGGGCATGGGGTCGGGGTGGAGGGCAGGGACCTCGACGGCGCCTGCAAGTAGGAGAACGGCAACCCTGGTCGTTGCCATCGTCGGGATGAACGAGTCATCCAGAGTTTCCTCCGTTCCGATGTCACCTCTACCAACCTCCGCGAACGCACCAGGGCCGACGCCCGCGATCGTAAGCCACCAAGTGCAGCGGGAGAGAGCCTGCAGCGCGGAGGAGATCCACGGCAACTCACCGCCCACGCGGTTAAGAAGCCGTCTATCCACGCCCCCGCGAACGTCGCCAGCCGAGGGTGCCGTCGCCATGCCTAACGGGGCTGCCGCCCCAGGTCCAGATTCCTCCACGAAGGCCGAGTGATAAGAAGCGTCGCAGTACACATCAAAAAGGATAAGAAGTTTGAATGGACTGAGGACTGTGAGAAAAGTTTCACTGAGTTAAAGAAACGACTGCCAACTGCACCAGTATTAACACTTCAGATATCTACCGCAACTTTGATGTGTACTGCGACGCTTCCAGGCAAGGACTGGGATGCGTACTTATGCAAGATGGCAAGGTAGTAGCTTACGCCTAACGACAGCTACGACCCCACGAGGGGAATTACCCCACTCATGATTTGGAAATGGCCACGGTGGTTCATGCTTTAAAAATTTGGAGACACTACCTCATCGGAAAAAGGTGCCAAATTTTTACCGATCACAAAAGCCTCAAATATATATTTACTCAGCCGGATTTAAATCTCCGTCAACGAAGATGGCTTGAGTTGGTCAAGTATTATGACCTTGGAATAAATTACCATCCAGGTAAGGCCAACGTGGTTGCCGATGCGCTCAGTCGAAAGCCCGTCAGTTTAAATGTCCTATTGGAATCTTTGCCTCCTGAACTTAAAGAAGAGATTGCTCAGCTCAACCTGGTCATAGTCGAGGCTGGCCTTGCTAATATTCTGGAAGTTACCCCTACTCTTGAGGAAGAGATCCACAAGGCCCAGCCAGGCGATGCCGATTTGCAAAAACATGCCAATCATTCCGATTTCTCGAAGGATCAGTACGGTACCCTCCGATTTAGGGGAAGGATTTGTGTGCCCAATCAAGCGGATTTAAAGCAGAAGATCCTGTCAGAAGCCCACACATCCTCATATTCCATTCACCCTGGAGGTAGAAAAATGTACGAAGACCTTCGACAAATATTCTGGTGGGATGGAATGAAGAAAGACATTGTGATGCGGAGCATCCTTCCATCATCCCCATGGACTCTACATCGACACATCCAACCCCACGAGGACCCACGACGAGAGCTCGAGCACGTGCTATTCAATCCGAGGTTAACTCTCTCCTTGTTGAACTTCACTTTGAACCACTTGAGACATGGCTACTACCTCAAACGGAGATGCTTTGTGTGCTCAGGTACCAGGTAAGCAACCAAGGAGAAGGAACGGTGCAAGACGGACATCAAGATCAAGGAAGCATTCGACCCAACCTGGAAGGACCGATACAACCGCCCAACAACCGGCCGGGCAGAACAACCGGCCTACTACCGCCCAACAACCGGCCGCCATTCGGTGATCAACCGGTGCAAGGCCGGTACAGCACCGGATGTACCGGTAAATCCCAAATGACCGGAACAACTGGCCCCTCGACCGGTACAATCATTGGGACCCCGACGGCCACCGCAGAGGCTAACACGACCAGGCGGTAGTACCGCCTTCCTCGACCGGTACTTCCGCTCTCCCTGGATCGCCAGCGGTACAACCGCCCCCTCGACCGGAACAACCGGCCTGTCTGCGAACAGGGCTCGGGCATGAGGCCCATGTACCCCTTCACTTCGCCCCCAGTTGCACTAAGACTATAAATAGAACTCCCCCACCTCCTAATTAGGTCAGCTTTGGTTTAGCTCATGTTTGTGTGAGAGCTTTTCTCATCCACTTGGTTAATTCTCCTCGGAGCTCAGGACCTCTACGGAGAAGATCCCCCAAGCGGATTCAAGACCCCCTTCTAGGGTGGACCCCATCAAGACCTCCTCTCGGAAAAGAACGGCTACTCGTGTATCCTTACCTTTGTTGATTGTGGATCATATGTATCTCTTTTTGTGTTCGGTGATCTAGCACTTGTGTGATTGATTCCTTGTTGGTTGAGTGATCTATCTCTCGTTTCCTCCGGGTTTCCCTTTGTTCTTCCGCGTGTTCTTCGTGATTCCCCGTAGGATCCACTCCAAACGTGAAAGATCGTCCACATAGGGTTCCGCCCTACATCATCTTGGTATCATGAGCCACGCTGATCACGTTTTTGGAGCCCCTACCCCGTGTTTTCTAGCTTGACTTTGTTGTTTTCGTCCAAAATCCGAAAACCCCCACCAAAAATAGTCCCAAATATTTTTGTGATTTGTTGGTGTGATGAAATTTTGTTGGATTTGGTCCATGGATTTGTGTTGCTGCGTGTGGATCTAGCTTTTCCCTCCCTCCCCACCTCTTTCCATCCACGAAACCCACCCAATTTTTGCCCCGAAATCCTCCATTTCCGCCACAAAATCGTTTCCCGACACGAGCGGTACAACCGCCCCTCCGAGCGGTACCACCGCTGAGTACCTCGAGCGGTACAACCGCCCGTCCGAGCGGTACTACCGCCCAGGCCAATTTCAGCATTCTGAGTTTCACCATTTTCAGCATAACTTCCACATCCGAAGTCCGATTTTCGCGTTCTTTAGCTCGTTGAGAAGCTATTGACATCCCCCATCCACCACCACTTTCCGTTTCCACCATTGTTGCTTTTGGTCTTTGAGAATTTGAGTTGTGGTTACCGTGTCCTATTGTGTTTCGGCTATATAGGTACGGTTCGACGTCAACATCACCACCGCTCATCTTCGCCAAGGACTCATCATCGCCAAGGACGGTAACTTCGATTTACATCTTTGGCATACCTTGCAATTGCATTGATACCCACATGGCCTTATTTTTGCGTAGCTTACCCATCGAGACTAGCCATTGAGTATTGCCGCAACGTGACTTGTGCACATTAGTGATCATACTCCATAGCATACATACCATACCACCGTGGTGCATATCTTGGGATCCATTTGTGTGTCACAAAGTTGTCATAGCATACACAATGGCTATCTTGGTTCGTGAAGTTTTGCATGAGAAAAGAGCTCAAAAGTGAAAGAGCCACACAAGCTTTTAAGCAAAGGGGAAAGATAAGCAAAGAGCTTATGAGCAAGAACCATAGCATCATACTACATTAAAATTGTCATATCGGATCATCTTGGATCATAGCACCGAAATACCATACATATAGCATAATGGGATAGAGATAGTTGCATTTTTGCATAGTAGGTTGTGCACAAGTTCCGTATCCTCCTATTGTGCAATCGTGCTAGCGTCTCTCTAGTATTGTGCAACAAGAGCATTTTCGTGGATTCCACATTTTGGCTCACTTTTGGTTTGCACAATCTCACTTATCTATTTGCGTGTGTGTTCCCGTGTACCACTATTTGCTTGGTCTACTTGTTGCATTTGCAAATTTGTGTACCTTTTCCGACATTATTGACGCTCACTTACAATTGCATCAAATTTTGTGCCACCATCCTCACCAAGCTCTACCATAAGCTTTTATTTGTGTAGGTGTGAGAACCGACAAGGATTGGTACCAATAGTGCTATTTCATTGTCCGCATTTGAGTGAATTTGATTCATCATCAACATCGGTCAAAGGTACATTGGTATAAGTTCTTCTTCTACCACTCACATTTTTGCTTGGAATGATGGATAGGCCAAGTACTTCTACCAACCCACTCTTCATCGAACAAGACGCATTTACATGTCGTCATATGTCACCAAGAACCACCTCTTTGGTGCACAACGAGCGTTGCACCAAGAACAACAAGCAATGAGCGACCGCATCGACAATCTCGCCACCGACTTGCGACTCTCCGAGCAACATACAAGAGACTACTTCGACAACAAGTTTGACGTTCACAAGCAAGAGAATGATGCAAGAATGGACGAGATCCGTGCCTTGATGAGAAACCGGCATCATTCCACTTCTTCATCATCAAGACGGAGCCGCACGAGTCGACACTCCGACGACACCTTCTACGACTCAAGTACACCTACTTCGAACACTCTTCGTCGTGCCGCACGTCAAGACCGTCATGCATCTCGCAACCCGCTACATGACAAGCATTCACAAGAGCAAGTTTATGAGCAAGTCCCTCGTCCTCAATCAAACCAAGACGCTTTTGCTCAAGCTCGAGAACGACAACGACTACGGGCGCCAAGAGGAAGAACGAGCGCGTCTACACCAAGACGAACAAGACGCCAAGGCTCAACGTCTTCAACAACAACAACGTGAAGCGCAAGCTCTTGAGGCGCAACATGCACTTCAAGAATCAAGTCGAGCCTTCGCCAACCGCAATCGCGAACGGTGCAACCAAGAGGAAGCCCTTCGAGAAGAAATCCAAGAGAGGAACTACCAACCTCATGGACAACGTCAAGTTCCTCAAGCTCCTCCACAAGCTCGTCAAGCTCCACTTCAACCTCAAGTTCAACAAGAGAAAGTTGATCATGGTCTTCCTCCACGCCAAGAGCAACATGAAGACGATTGCAATCCACGTCAAGGGCGTCATCATCAACATCGCCAACAACACAATGAAGAGCAACGCTACGGCAAGCTAAAATTCTCCATGCCCAAGTTCAACGGAAGCAATGACCCCGAAGACTATCTCTCATGGGCATTGAAGGTTGACAAAATCTTCCGGTTGCACAACTACGATGAAGCGAAGAAAATCGCTATGGCATCACTTGAGTTCCAAGACTATGTGCTCATATGGTGGGAACAAATCATTGAGCGACGACAAGCAAGAGGTGAACCTCCAATCACCACTTGGGCTCAAATGAAGGATGTCATGCGAGCACGTTTTGTGCCAACCTACTACAACCGCGACCTCTTCAAGAAACTCCAACTCCTCAAGCAAGGAACAAAGAGTGTTGAAGAATACTACAAGGAAATGGAGATAGCCATGATTCGAGCCAATGTCAAGGAAGATGATGAGCAAACTATGGCACGTTTCTTGAATGGACTCAATCATCCCATCAAGAAGATCGCCGACTTCCAACCATACTCCACCCTCATTGAGCTCGTGCATCAAGCTACAAAGGCGGAACGTCAAGTGCAAGATGACTTCAAACGCCAAGTACTCGTCCAAGACCTACGGCTTCTCCAACAACCAAGCTTCAACACCTCCTCCAACATCTACATCAACCAAACCTTCTACAAACAACGACGACAAGTCGAGTTACAAGAGAAATTCGACAAGTTCAAGTCGTCCTCCTCCTACTACAAGCAACTTCAAGCCGCGTGCTTCATCATCTACTCCGACCGATGAGACCATCAAAACAAGCTCCTTCAAGTGTTTCACTTGGCGCGGCCGAGGCCACAAGTCCTACAAATGCACCAACAAGCGCACCATGATCCTCAACGACGACGGCACCTATGACTCAATGAGTGATGAGGAGATGGAAGCCCTTGAGCAAGTGGCCATGCACCGCGAGTGAACGAAGATGAAGATGATCAAGTCTTTTGCGATGAGGATTCGAGCCCGCTCTCGTTGTCTCCAAGGTCTTGACTCTTCAACATCTACAAGAAGGACGACCAAAGATGCCACATCTTCCACACAAAGGCCGGCATCAACGGAAGGTCCGTCAAGGTCATCATTGATGGAGGAAGTTGTCACAACTTGGCAAGTGAAGAACTATGTTCCAAACTTCAATTGGTCAAGAGGAAGCACCCGCACCCCTACAAGGTTCAATGGCTTAGTGACTCCGGCACTATACGAGTCGAGCATACGGTCCAAGTCTCCTTCAAAATTGGTGCTTATGAAGACACGTTGGAGTGTGATGTGGTCCCAATGACCGTTTGCCACCTACTTCTAGGTCGACCATGGCAATTCGACCGTGGTGTCATCCACAATGGGCGCACCAATCACTATAGCTTCAAGATGAAAGGGAAGGAATATGTGCTACGACCTATGTCTCCTACTCAAGTGATAGCCGACAAGCAAGCAACCCATCATAGAGACAAGAGTGAGAAAGTGATCCACCCAAAAGTGAGTGAGAGGCACAAACCACACTTGAGCGCCTCTTCGCCTAGAGAGAAAAACCTCATCCTATTTGCCACCAAAAGTGAGATGAGAGAAGTGTGCGAGAACCCATCGAGTGTGATGCACTTTGTCCTTGTGTGCAAGGATGGAGAACCAAAAACTAAAAACATTCATGAGCTACCTTTGGTGTTTCAATCTCTTTTGCAGGAATTTCAAGATGTTTTCCCCGATGAGCTACCTCCGGGTCTACCTCCTCTACGAGGCATTGAGCATCGAATCGACCTCATCCCCGGAGCGCCACTTCCAAACAAAGCTCCATACCGTGTCAATCCCGAAGAAACCAAGGAGATTCAACGGCAAGTACAACAACTCATCGACAACGGTCATGTACGTGAAAGCCTAAGCCCTTGTGTCGTTCCCGTTATACTTGTGCCTAAGCCCGACGGAAGTTTTCGCTTGTGTTCCGATTGTAGACCTATAAATGCTATCACCGTCCGCTATAGGCATCCCATTCCTCGCTTAGATGATATGCTTGATGAACTTAGTGGAGCCAACTTTTTCTCAAAAATTGATCTTAAAAGTGGCTATTATCAAATCCGCATTCAAGAAGGTGATGAATGGAAAACTGCTTTCAAAACCAAATTTGGCTTGTATGAGTGGTTAGTGATGCCTATGGGTTCGTCGGAAGCACCCGGAACTTTCGTTCTTCTTATGCATCATGTGCTTAGACCTTACATTGGAATCTTCATTGTGGTTTACTTTGATGATATTCTTGTGTTTAGCAAAACCATGAAAGAGCACATCAATCATGTAAAATCTGTGTTGCAAACTCTTCGCAAGGAAAGCCTTTATGCAAACTTGAAAAAATGCACTTTTGGCGTTGACAAAGTGGTTTTCTTGGGTTTTGTAGTATCCTCAAAGGGTGTCCATGTTGATGAATCTAAAATTGAAGCAATTAAAACTTGGCTCCAACCCACCAATTTGCAACAAGTGCGTAGCTTTCTTGGTCTTGCGGGTTTTTATCGTCGTTTTGTGAAAGATTTTAGCACAATTGCCGCTCCTTTGCATGCCTTGAGTAAGAAGAATACTCCCTTTGTTTGGGGAACTTTGCAATCAACCGCTTTTGATGAGCTCAAGTCTTTGCTTACTCATGCTCCGATTCTTGCTTTGCCCAATTTTGACAAAACTTTTGAGGTTCATTGAATGCAAGTGGTACCGAATTGGCGGAGTTTTGATGCAAGAAAACGAGCCATTGCTTATTTTAGTGAAAAACTCTCCGGTGCTCAACTTAACTATCCCACATATGACAAAGAATTATATGCTTTAGTGCGTGTACTACATGTTTGGGAACATTATCTTAGACCTCATGAGTTTGTCATCCATACCGATCATGAAACGCTTAAGTATTTAAAAGGTCAAACTAAGTTGAACAAGCGTCATGCCAAATGGAGTGAATTTATTGAATCTTTCCCTATGTGATCAAGTACATTAAGGGTAAGGAAAATGTAGTTGCCGATGCACTTTCACGCATATGCACGCTTGTGACTAAACTTGAGTTGAATGTTATTGGTTTTGAGCACATAAAAGACTTATATGCTAATGATCCATATTTTGCTATTCATTATGCTAAATGTTTGACGCATACATCTTGGAAACAATATTACATCAAGGATGGTTATCTTATGAGAGCTAACAAACTATGCATTCCCGAGTCTTCTCTTCATTTGCTACTTTTGCAAGAGGCTCATGGAGGTGGACCCATGGGACATTTCGGACGCGATAAGACATTCGCCACGCTCCCCAAGAACTACTTTTGGCCCAAGATGTTCCGCAACGTCTCACGCTTCACCACCCGATGCTATACATGTCGCAAAGCTAAGTCTAAAGATCAATCTCATGGTCTTTACATGCCTCTTCCTATTCCTTATCAACCATGGGAAGACATTAGTATGGATTTTGTACTTGGTTTGCCTAGAACTCAAAATGGAAAGGATTCCGTGTTTGTTGTTGTGGATAGATTTTCTAAGATGGCACATTTCATTCCTTGCAACAAGATAGACAATGCTTCACATGTTGCAAATCTCTTTTGTAGGGAAATCTTGCGACTCCATGGAGTACCAAAGACAATCGTCTCCGATCGTGACGCCAAGTTCTTGAGTTACTTTTGGAAGACCCTATGCGCCAAGCTCGGAATCAAGCTCTTGTTCTCATTGGCATACCATCCTCAAACCGACGGCCAAACGGAGGTGACGAACCGCACACTATCCACTCTACTTCGTGTCTTGATCAAGAGGAACATCAAGGAGTGGGAGGCATGTCTACCCATCGCCGAAAGTACGCCTACAACCGTGCAAGACATTCGACTACCGGCAAGTCCCCCTTCGAGGTCGTCTATGGCTTCAACCTGTTGTCCCCATTGGACATTCTACCTCTCCCTCTACAAGAGCGCACCAACATGGATGCGAGTGCACGAGCAAGCTACATCAAGAAGATGCATGAGGATACAAGGCACGCCATCGAGCGCCAAGTACAACGACTAGCGTCCAAGCTCAACGTCAACAAGCAGCCCAAGACATTCAACATTGGAGACCTCGTGTGGCTACACCTTTGCAAGAACCGCTTCCCCAATGAACGCAAGTACAAGCTTCTCCCTCGAGCAGACGGACCCTTCAAGGTGCTAGCACGCTACAACGACAACGCCTACAAGATTGAACTCCCACGAGACAAGTACACCGTGAGCGACATCTTCAACGTCAAAGACCTCTCGCCTTTCCATGGTGATGAAGATTTTGATCCGAGGTCGGATCCTTCCCAAGGGAGGGAGATGATGCGAGCATCCTTCCATCATCCCCATGGACTCTACATCGACACATCCAATCCCACGAGGACCCACGACGAGAGCTCGAGCACGTGCTATTCAATCCGAGGTTAACTCTCTCCTTGTTGAACTTCACTTTGACCCACTTGAGACATGACTACTACCTCAAACGGAGATGCTTTGTGTGCTCAGGTACCAGGTAAGCAACCAAGGAGAAGGAACGGTGCAAGACGGACATCAAGATCAAGGAAGCATTCGACCCAACTCGAAGGACCGGTACAACCGCCCAACAACCGGCCGGGCGGAACAACCGGCCTACTACCGCCCAACAACCGGCCGCCATTCGGTGATCAAGAGGTGCAAGGCCGGTACAGCACCGGATGTACCGGTAAATCCCAAATGACCGGAACAACTGGCCCCTCGACCGGTACAACCGCTGGGGACCCCGACGACCAGCTGCAGAGGCCAACACCTGACCCCGGTGGTAGTACCGCCTTCCTCGACCGGTACTTCCGCTCTCCCTGGATCGCCAGCGGTACAACCGCCCCCTCGACCGGAACAACCGGCCTGTCTGCGAACATGGCTCGGGCATGAGGCCCATGTACCCCTTCACTTCGCCCCCAGTTGCAGTAAGACTATAAATAGAACTCCCCCACCTCCTAATTAGGTCAGCTTTGGTTTAGCTCATGTTTCTGTGAGAGCCTTGCTCATCCACTTGGTTACTTCTCCTCGGAGCTCAGGACCTCTACGGAGAAGATCCCCCAAGCGGATTCAAGACCCCCTTCTAGGGTGGACCCCATCAAGACCTCCTCTCGGAGAAGAACGGCTACTCGTGTATCCTTACCTTTGTTGATTGTGGATCATATGTATCTCTTTTTGTGTTCGGTGATCTAGCACTTGTGTGATTGATTCCTTGTTGGTTGAGTGATCTATCTCTCGTTTCCTCTGGGTTTCCCTTTGTTCTTCCGCGTGTTCTTCATGATTCCCCGTAGGATCCACTCCAAACGTGAAAGATCGTCCACATAGGGTTCCGCCCTACATCACATTGCTTATTTCGTGGCCTGTTGCGACATATGCAACAAAGTAAAGGCAGAACATCTGAAGCCAGCCGGACTTCTCCAACCGCTGCCAGTGTCACAATGGAAATGATATGATGTCTGTATGGATTTCATCACAGGACTACCTAAGACCCGACGGGGCAATGATGCAATCTGGGTCATAGTGGACACATTAACCAATGTAGCCCACTTACTCCCGATCAGTACCTCATATCGAGAAGATGAGCTTGCACGACTGTATGTGTCCAGGATAGTCAGTCTGCATGGAGTCCCCCGAACCATTACTTCTGACCGAGGTTCACTTTTTACCTCCGCTTTTTGGTCCCGTCTCCATCAAGCCTTAGGTATGGAATTAAAATACAGTACCGCTTATCATCCTCAGACTGATGGACAGACAGAACGGGTAAACCAAATACTCGAGGATATGCTGCGAGCCTATGCTTTGGCCCAAGGCCCAAAATGGGAAGACTGCTTGCCTACGCCGAGTTCTCGTATAACAATAGCTTCCAGACCAGTTTAAAGATGTCACCGTATGAACCTTTGTATGGCTGTAAGTGCCGCACTCCATTGAATTGGTCTCAAACCGTAGATAGCCATATTTTCAGAACGGATCTTATGCTGGAAGCCGAGAAGCAAGTCAAGGAAATTACAGATAGACTGCAGTTGGCCAAATCACGACAGAAAAGTTATTATGATGCAAAGCACCGACAGATTAGCTTTGAACCCGGAGAACATGTCTATCTTTGAGTCACGCCTATGAAAGGTATCAAGATGTTTCAGACTCGTGGAAAATTGGCACCCAGATTCATTGGTCCATTTCCTGTTATGACGCGAGTGGGTGCTGTGGCATATCAGTTGGAGTTGCCCCCTGAATTGTCAGACGTGCACAACGTGTTCCATGTTTCACAATTGCGACGGTGCATATCGCCGCCTGAGAAGAAGATTGATTTGACAGAAATAGAGCTGGCAAAGGACTTAACATATGAAGAAAGGCCGGTGAAAATTTTGGATCAGATGGAAAGAGTCCCTCGCAGTAAAGCACGGAAGTTTTACAAAGTCCAATGGAAGCATCACACAGAGTCAGAATCAACATGGGAATCAGAAGAATTTCTAAGGGCATGTTATCCAGAATGGTTTTCCCAAGCAACCGAATCTCGAGGACGAGATTCATTCTAAGTGGGGAAGGTTTGTGGCAGCCTGGTTTTTGCCCTCTTTTTCTTTGCCTGGTTTTCAGTTGAGTTGGTTTTGAGTTTGGGTTTTTGAATCATTTCATTTGGACTTAACCACTTGGGTACCCCTTGACTTTCACCCAAGTGCTTCTTCTCCTCCTCAAACCATCATTTCACCTCTGGATCAACTCAAAATATTGCTTGGAATATTTTTCTTAACTGAAGAATATTCATTTTGCCCTCCAAAACCCTAGCTAGCCCTTTGTGCTCCAAAGCAACCCTAATTTTTCTTGCCCCAAAAATCCTGAGAAAAATCCCAATTATTCTTTGAACCCTAGGGCGCCTTTCTGAGCAAAAATATTTCATCACTCTTTGGAATATTTTGGCTACAGAAAATAATTTCACTTCTGGACAGAGATGGTAGTTTCTACAACAACTACCATTTTACTAGCTCCATTGTAGCTGGTTTTTCTTGTGCCTATTTACCTTAGTAAGTGTAAGCAAGCCTCCAAAGCTCAGCCCCTAACTCCCAGTGGTTTGACCACAGTAAACCTCCAAAGTTACTGTCCAGAAACTTGCTTGCAGTACAAATCCATTTCTACTGCACCTGGATCCAAGCCCAACCGTGGTAACACTCCAAACTACCAAGGACTACACGCCAGGCATCAAGTTAGCGCTTAGGGTGGCCTGATCTCACAGTTCACGCGGTGACCGCGTTCGTCCGGGCGTGCTGGCATGCAAAACACGCGCTCTGGGTGCCGCCTAGCGCTCTGTTGCGCGCGTGCTCGCTGCCCAGCCTGCCCGAGCGTGCCAAACCGCGCCACCATCCCAGCATCCACTCCCTTAACTCCCCCCCTAGCACTCGCCGATGCCGGAGCTCACCGCAACGGGCACGGGCACGGTCCGGCCAACAACACAGTGCGCGGTGCATTGTGCTCGTCGTCGTCCCCCTCGCCCCTGTGCTGTTCGGCGCACGCAAATAGTTTCCGTGTGATCTCCGTCCTCTTCCCCCTCTCTCACTGGCGCCGTTCGTCACCGGGCGCCGTGGACAGGTATCCTCTGGCGGAGCTCGAACCCCTCTCGCCGCTCGCCTGTAAATGACGCCACCCCCAGCCTCCTTGAGCAGCCGCAACTACTCCCACATCCTCCACAAGCTAGTAGAAGCCGCAGCCCGGCCGGGCAGGTCGCGTGCTACCGTCCCCGAGCCTGAGCTCATCGGCGATCCCCTCTGGATCGTCCCCACAGATCCAACCCCTCGCAGGCCAGGGCGACCCTGCCAGGGCCTCCGCCACTCTTCGGTGAAGCCGTTCCGCCCTGTTGGAGCCCCTGGAGCTGCCCCGAGCCGCCGTCGTCTTCGTCTCCGGCGACCGCTGCCCTCTGCCTCCACTGGAGAGGCCGTTTCCGACACCGTCCGGTCACCTCTAGCCACGCTACGGGTACGGGCAGGTGCGCCATTTCTTCTCCTTTGATCCCCCCCCCTCTCGTTTGTCCCCAAGAGCCCTCGCCACCGGCGTGCGGTCCGGCAAAGTTGCGCCTCCCTCTGTTTCCCTCCCCACTCCTTCTGACCTGACTAGCGGGGCTAGTCAGCCACTCAATACGTGCGCGAAGCGGTACGAGTGGTGGCGCCCTGGGCTTTTACGCCTTCGACGTCACCCCCCCCCCCAGTCTGTTTTATTTTTAATTCAAATTCATTTAAATCCAGGAAACTTCAAACAGCCATAACTTTTTATCTTAAGTCCAAATGCATTGATTCTTTTTGCATTGTGTTCTTTGTCCACAGCACCCAAAAGATGGGATTTTTCCTTGCTATCTAGATTTTCTGGTAATTTTCAGAAGGTTTCTTGATGTTTTCTTTTTGTGTTTTTATTTATTTTCAGAAGAGCAAGCTTGTCTTGAGGATCACCAGGAGGTTTGTGAACCTCATCAGCACTAAGGCAAGCCACAGCAACATTTTCATAGTGCCACTTCAATATTTGTGATTTTCCTACTTGAACTTATGATTACTCATGCATTTAAATGATTATTATGATAATTAAATTCGGTTAGATGCTTGTCATGTTAAATATGCTTGATTTAGAGAAAGTTTGAAGTGAATCTTGTTGATAAGCTAACAAGAATTTAGTTATGAGTAATGATAAAATGATATGGTCATGAAGATTAATAATCAGTTAAATTATTATTCTTGCATGATGAAAAATGATGAGATTGCTAGAAATGACTCTGGTTTAAGTGAGGTTGGATCTTAACCGGAGAAGTATCATGAGTTGATGATGGCTCCATGGGAGCGTAGTTGACTTAGTTATTTTCATGGATATGTGATGCATATGTTGGTGATGCATAGCATGGCATTATGACACCGGTTACTTTCACTTTAAGTTGAACCTGATAAATAACTCAACTTGAATATGTTGTTGACCGGGTCATGGTGCCGCTGAAACGAGTTTTTCCCAGTGCAACCACATTTGCCGGTATGGGACGACCTTAATGCGTTTTATTGTCGTGCCTCTGGTCGGTGCCTCCATCTAGGGAAGGTTATGGGCGTGTTGTACCCTGGCCCGGTAAGCAGGCATAACCTTGTGAGCCCATTGAGGAGTTAAGTTTTTTGGGTCCCAGAGTGGATCGTTGCCACGACGGTGGTTTGAGGTGTCTTGAGGTAGACACGTGGCCACCCAGGACTAGCCCGATGGGGATTGAGTCAGAGTGGCCGGGAGAGTGTCATGACAATCAAGTGGTTTCGTCGGAATGCCGTTGGTCCACCTGAATGGGAATGCGAGGCCATGGGTTCCGTAGTGTGGGTCCAGTGTGCTACCTCTGTAGAGTGTATTAATCTATCGATAGCCGAGTTCACGGTTACGGACACGCTCGAAAGTAGGGTACACCATGGGTCAACACTTAATAAATTTGCACACTAAGATTGCACTGAGGTAATGGCAGTGAGGCCATCATGTTGAGTTGGACCAGGTGTGGTAGGGTAGTGATCGCCGTAAGGATCACGGTTTGAGACCAAGTGTTGGTCATGGTTGTGATCGCCGTAAGGATCACGAGATTGTCTTTGAGTTCTTCACGTTTGTGGTCTGGGAATGATCACGTTCGGTAAGCCAGTCCATGGGACGAGTACCACTTGAGCATAATCGCAGCATGTTGGATATATTGTTGCATTGTTATTAATTGGTTAAATATCATAATATTGTTTGTCATTATGTTTATGCTTGTTGTGAGCTTGCAAGTACATTCAATGTACTGACCTGGCGTGTCATGCCAGATTTCAGGAAAGTCTCGTTGGAAAGGAGAGTTGTCCGAGTCTAGATCGTGTCCACATCGGTGTCCCTGTGCTATGGAGTCCCGCTACGACGTTGTTCCGTTGCCCCGTAGTTGTCATGGTCGAGGCCCCTTTATGTTTACTAAATAATGTACATATTGTTCAGCCGCACTGTGTGTGCGCTTGGCCTCGCTAACTGTTGTAGTATGAACTATGCTCTGCTAGCATGAATAAAGCGGTTGTTTTTCTATACCAAGTTGTTGTGTGTTGCCAGAAGACAAGGTCTCTGGGCTGGCAATGCAGGGTAAACCGGTCGCTTTGAGCCGGGGTGCCACACCGGACTCCGCCACCGCTCTGGCGAAAAAACTGTCCGATTTGTATAAAGGAGAAGAAGAGGAGTTTATCCGCATTAAGCCACGGGATGGATTTTCCATGCATAACCCCCCAAGCTGGGTGAGCTGCTATCTTTTACTCAACTCCATTCATTCCCGCATTCTTACATCAAAAATATTTACCTTGCTAATCCATAGCAGGAACTACGAAAAGCTGTGAGGAGGTCCACAGCCCGTCTCTACAGCCAGAGGACCCTGACCGGGCCCTCAATCAAGGACTCGAAGAAGATCCAGACGTATTTGTGGAGCTCGCTGACAGGATGTTTTACCAGGAAAGCTGTGATGGCGCCTTGGTGGCCATCATAGCCGATTATCCTGGCCGCCTCCCTGCATCACATGTAAGTAAAACCGAAATCCTGACTTCCGAGAAGGATCCCTTCTTTACACCTTACCCACCGCACACGTCTTGTGCTTTATAGGGAAGGCCATCGGGGCGCCATGCCGAACCCGCGGCGACTCACCAACAGGGGGCACCCAAGCCGGGTAGGCTTAAAAGGAGGCGGTCAGGACCGAGATGCCGTTGCAGAGGTATGATTTAAAACCTGCTTCGTGATTATCGTCTTTAAAATATAACAATGTCCCTTGTCCCCTGGCAGAAAGAGTGCTCGCCGGATTGTGACCGGAGATCCTGCCGGCCACGCCTCCACCAGCTGGACTCAAGAACCGGACTCAAGGGCGGAGGCTAACGTGGGACAACGCCGGACGGTCCTCCTACAGAGGATGCGGTTAGAATATCCGCTACAAACTCCAAAGTGGAGAACGCCATGAATCACAGGCGTCAACGGGCCGTACTCCGCGACCCTAATTTCGCCGAAGAGGCGTTCAATGCCTTCAACTCGGGAGACGCGTACATCCCAGCTGCTCAAGGTGGGCTTACTAGAGCCACAGACCAGTATTTAAGGGATATACGGGTAAGAAAAATCTGATAATTATGTATATCAGTAGCCCCTGAGACTTGAAACAGTTGGCACAACTGATTTAAGGATCATTGTATGCATAGGTTCTTACGGAGAAGAATACCCATTTGTCTCAAGAGCTGGAGGAGTGCAAAGCCCAGCTACGGGCCGCAGTTGCCGGAATGGAGGAGTCCAAGAAGGCCTCATCTGGTAATACTTGTCTTGATCAAAAAGAATGTAATGAAGTGTACCAGTTAGTATTCGGCATGCTCGCAAATCTAATAATAGATTCTGCAGACAATCCTGGAGTGAATCCAGAGATCGCACCAGAGGATGAGCAACATGCTCAACGACAGCTAGAGGCTGGCGAGCGCGTGCTTACACGGGTTAGGCGAGAGAAAAACGATCTCCAGGATGCCAATACCTGGCTGGGCATTGAACTGGGAGATGTTCGGGCCCAGCTTGCGAACTCCGTGAAGGAGAACAAGAGGCTTCGACGCGGCATTTTTAGTATGTGATAAAACAAACCTTTATTTAATTCAGCGAAGAAACGGGCTAACAGAGTTATGTCTTTAGGTATGCTGACAGGTCGTCCTGAAGAGGAGATGCCCGGATCCGCAGGCGATCTGCTACAAGATCTTTCACAACTGCACGAACAAGTTCGGCAGGTGATGCAGCGTATTGCCCAGGCCTTGTGGCCATCCACCTTCCTGCCAGGAGGCATGGGGAGCTTGTAGAGATGCTCAAGGGAGCGCGGCGGTGCTTCCGATTATGGAAGATATCGGCCTGCTGACAAGGTGCGAGGGAAGCCTGGGCCATGGTGAAAACACGGTACACCAAGGTTGACCCGAATCACATGGCCGAGGTCGGACCTATAGGGTCGGATGGGAAAGAGATCCCTGTTAGTCTGGTATATGACCAGGTAGGATTAGCCGCAAAGTATTCCTAACAGGATTGTAGGCTAGACAGCCTGTTGGATGGTATAGAAGAAGAATTTAGTCAGTCTAAGTGATTGTGTACTTCAAATGGCATATTTTGTCCCTAGCCGGATTGTAAATCATTTTTCATGGCGGACCTTTTCGCTTCAACCTCCAGACCCGACAGTCCGAAGTGCATCCGAATACCCGCTCAGTTATGTAAGACTGAGGTATGCGTGGAAACCAGGCGTAGGGGTCATAAGTGCTTGAAATGCATAAGTAACCAACTAGCTATGTTATATTACATGGATAGTAAGAACATCTTCCAGTGAGAATAGTTCCGTTAAGGGTTCCTTTCCCTGGGCACGCATGCATTAATGTGCATGTCCGAACTGCGAAAAGAGACGCAGGATATAAACATCTGGGGGCTTATATTGTAATAGGTAAGAAAAATCTTTTGTTCTCCGACCGAATATTCCCTTAAGAATGCTAGCTTTCGGCTTCGCCCAGTCTGAGGTACACATCCGGCTGACCCGACAGTAACAATCGCAGAGGTGCTCCCCTTATGCCCTACCCAAACTAACGGGAACGTAGGGCATAAACGCAGGAGCCAGGCAACCCAACTTGGCCAAAACTTAAGTCATATCGATGCATATAATGGTGGAGAAAAGGTACATATGGAAAAGTGACACATATGTAGTGGGCATGAAGCCCGAAAGATGATTATATTAATCTTCTGTATAAGAAGCCTCCAGGTATATTGGGTGCGCATAGCGCGGCAAGAATGTGTAGTGGAGGCACACTTGAAGCTTTTAAGGCCATAAAAAAGAAAGAAAGAAAGAAAGAAAGAAAGGAGAAAGAGGATATAACTTAAAAAAGAAAGGAGGAGGTAAGGAGACGAACACAGAGTTCAGCAGTAGGCATAGAATCTTCGGAGTCTGGCCCCGTTCCATGGGTTCGGCTCGAGTCGATTATCTGATGCATCACGCAGACGGTACGCTCCTCCGCTGAGAACTTTATGAATGATGAAGGGACCCTCCCACTTGGGCTTGAGCTTGTCCTTTTTCTTCTCCGGTAGGCGTAGAACGAGTTCGCCAATGTTATAAGTTTTGGCCCGTACTTCTCTACTTTGATACCTTCGAGCCTGTTGTTGATAAAATGCGGAACGGGCTTTTGCAACGTCGCGCTCCTCCTCCAGGGCATCTAAAATTGTCCTGCCGATCAAGCTCGGCTTCTCTCTCTTCATACATGCGCACTCGAGGTGAGTCATGAATGATATCGCAGGGCAATACCGCCTCTGCGCCGTACACCATAAAAAATGGTGTGTATCCGGTATTGCGATTCGGCGTGGTCCGCAGCCCCCATAGTACGGAGTCGAGCTCCTCGACCGAGTGCGTATCTGATTCCTTCAAGGATAGCACTAGTCTAGGTTTGATGCCGCTCATAATAAGACCATTTGCTTGTTCGACTTGACTGTTTGTTTGGGGGTGATAGACGGAGGCATAATCGAGCTTAATGCCCATATTGCCGCACCAGGTTTTCACCTCGTCGGCTGTGAAGTTGGAGCCATTTCGGTGATGATGCTGTGGGGGGTACCGTAACGGTGTACAACCCCTGATATGAAGTCTATCACTGGTCCGGATTCGGCCGTTTTAACTGGTTTGGCTTCTATCCATTTGGTGAATTTATCCACCATGACTAACAAGTATTTTTTCTTATGGCTTCCACCTTTAAGGGGTCTGACCATATCAAACCCCCAGACCGCAAAGGGCCAAGTTATGGGGATGGTTTGGAGAGCGGTAAGTGGCATATGGCTTTGGTTGGCGAAAAGCTGGCATCCAACGCGATGTTGGACGAGGTCCTGTGCGTCTGCTCGGGCTGTCGGCCAGTAGAAACCTGTACGGAAGGCCTTGCTTACAAGGGCCCGAGCTGCGGCGTGGTGGCCGCCGAGTCCAGCATGAATTTCGGCCAGGAGCTGCCGCCCTTCCTCTTCGGAGATGCACCTTTGGAGTACTCCGGTAGTGCTTTTCTTATAAAGCTCTCCCTCGTGGACCTTGTAGGCTTTAGAGCGCCGCACAATGCATCGTGCGTTTTGGTCCTCGGGGAGTTCTTGCCTATTTAGGTAGGCTAAGAAGGGTTATGTCCATGGGGCGATGACAACCATGATCATGTGGGTCGAAGGTGTTATTTCGGTGGCGGAGCCTCCGATTATGTCAGTGTGTTCGGGATCAGGGGTTGTGGTCGGATCCGTACTAGTATTGCCAGACTCCCCTTGCCACACCATGGATGGCTTGAACAGCCTTTCCAAGAAGATATTAGATGGGACGGGGTCGTGCTTAGCGCCGATGCAGGCGAGGATGTCTGCCGCTTGAATGTTTTCTCGGACCACATGATGGAATTCGAGGCCCTCAAACCGAGCTGACATCTTGAGGACGGCATTGCGGTAAGCCGCCATTTTTGGGTCCTTGGGGTCAAAGTCTCCATTTATTTGAGATATTGCAAGCTTCGAATCCCCACACACTTCTAGGCGTTGAATGCCCATGGAGACTGCCATCCGAAGACCATGCAACAAAGCCTTGTATTTGGCTGCATTGTTGGAGTCTGTATATAATATTTGGAGTACGTATTGGACTGTATCTCCAGTGGGGAATATTGAAGGAAATATGCCCTAGAGGCAATAATAAAGTTATTATTTATTTCCTTATATCATGATAAATGTTTATTATTCATGCTAGAATTGTATTAACCGGAAACATAATACATGTGTGAATACATAGACAAACAGTGTCACTAGTATGCCTCTACTTGACTAGCTCGTTAATCGAAGATGGTTATGTTTCCTAACCATAGACATGAGTTGTCATTTGATTAACGGGATCACATCATTAGGAGAATGATGTGATTGACATGACCCAGTCCGTTAGCCTAGCACTTGATCGTTTAGTATGCTGCTATTGCTTTCTTCATGACTTATACATGTTCCTGTAACTATGAGATTATGCAACTCCCGTTTACCGGAGGAACACTTTGGGTGCTACCAATCGTCACAACGAATCGGGTGATTATAAAGGAGTACTACAGGTGTCTCCAAAGGTACATGTTGGGTTGGCGTATTTCGAGATTAGGTTTTGTCACTCCGATTGTCGGAGAGGTATCTCTGGGCCCTCTCGGTAATGCACATCACTATAAGCCTTGCAAGCAATGTAGCTAATGAGTTAGTTACGGAATGATGCATTACGTGACGAGTAAAGAGACTTGCCGGTAACGAGATTGAACTAGGTATTGGATACCGACGATCGAATCTCGGGCAAGTAACATACCGATGACAAAGGGAACAACGTATGTTGTTATGCGGTTTGACCGATAAAGATCTTCGTAGAATATGTAGGAGCCAATATGGGCATCCAGGTCCCGCTATTGGTTATTGACCGAGAATAGTTCTAGGTCATGTCTACATAGTTCTCGAACCCGTAGGGTCCGCACGCTTAAGGTTACGATGATGCTTTATTATGAGTTTATGAGTTTTGATGTACCGAAGGAGTTGAGTCCGGATGAGATCGGGGACATGACGAGGAGTCTCGAAATGGTCGAGACGTAAAGATCGATATATTGGACGACTATATTCGGAGTTCGGAAAGGTTCCGACTGATTCGGGTATTTTTCGGAGTACCGGAGAGTTACCGGAATTCGCCGGGGAGAAGTATTGGGCCTTATTGGGCCCTGCGGGAAAGAGAGAGGGGCTGCCTAGGGCAGTCCACGCGCCCCCCAAGGCCTAGTCCGAATTGGACTACGGGGAGGGCCGCACCCTTCCTCCCTTCCCTTCCTTCTCTCCTACTCCTACTAGGAAAGGAGGAGTCCTACTCCCGGTGGGAGTAGGACTCCCCCTTGATCGCCTCCTCCCTAGGTCGGCCACCTCCTCCTTGCTCCTTTATATACGGGGCAGGGGGCACCCCATGACACACAAGTTGATCTCTGGATCGTTCCTTAGCCGTGTCTGGTACCCCCTCCACCATATTCCACTTGGTCATATCGTCATGAGCTTAGGCGAAGCCCTGCACCGGAGAAGTCATATCGTCGCGGAGCTTAGGCGAAGCCCTGCGTCGGTGGAGCATCATCATCGTCACCACGCCGTCGTGCTGACGAAACTCATCCCCGACGCTTTGCTGGATCGGAGCCCGGGGATCGTCATCGAGCTGAACGTGTGCAGAACTCGGAGGTGCCGTACGTTCGGTGCTTGGATCGGCCGGATCGTGAAGACGTATGACTACATCAACCGCGTTGTTATAACGCCCGCTTTCGGTCTCACGAGTGCGTGGACAGACACTCTTCCCTCTCGTTGCTATGCCATCACCATGGTCCTCTGTGTGCGTAGGAAAATTTTGAAATTACTACGTTCCCCAACAAATATCAGGACAACGCCCGCTCCTAGACCAGCCAGCATCTTAGAGCCGTCAAAGTGCATGATCCAATCGGAGTACGCGTCGTACTCTTTAGGGAGTTCGGCTTCCGTCCATTCGGCGACGAAGTCAACCAGTACTTGTGACTTAATGGCTCGCCGTGGTTTGTATATGATGTCAAACGGGAGGAGCTCGATAGCCCACTTAGCAATCCAACCCGTGGCATCGTGGTTATTTATTATATCATTGAGTGGTACTTTGGAGGCCACCATGATTGAACACTCTTGAAAGTAGTGTCATAGTTTCCGGGATGCCATCAAGACCGTGTATGCTATCTTTTGATAATGTGGGTATCGTGACTTGCATGGTGTGAGGACAGTGGATACGTAGTATACCGACTTTTCAAGCGGGAACTTATGTCCTTCATCCTCTCGTTCGACGACGAGCACTGCGCTTACAACTTGGTGCGTTGCAGCTATATATAACAGCATGGGTTCGCTGATGTTTGGTGCGGCCAGGATTAGATTGCTAGCCAAGAGGGCCTTTATTTCTTCTAGTCCGGCCGTAGCCGCATCCGTCCACTCAAAGTGTTCGGTGCGTCGGAGAAGGCGATAGAGAGGTAGTGCCTTTTCTCCCAATCGGGAGATAAAGCGGCTTAAGGCACCCACGCATCCAGTTAACTTCTGGATTTTCTTGAGGTCTGTTGGGGTAGCCAACTGCGACAGAGCTTGGATTTTAGCCGGATTTGCTTCAATTCCTCTATTGGAAACGATGAAGCCCAGGAGCTTTCCGGCGGGAACGCCAAAAACGCATTTTTCCGGGTTGAGCTTGATGTCATATGTTTGGAGATTGTCGAACGTAAGCCTCAGATCGTCTATTAAAGACTTGACGTGTCTAGTTTTGAAGACTACGTCGTCTAAGTATGCCTCAACTGTTTTGCCGATTTGTGTTTCCAGGCATGTCTGAATCATGCGTTGATAGGTTGCACCGGCATTTTTGAGCCCGAAAGGCATGGTGTTAAAACAGAAGGGGCCGTATGGAGTGATGAATGCCGTTGCGGCTTGATCAGACTCCGCCATCTTGATTTGATGGTATCCGGAGTATGCGTCGAGGAAGCACAGTGAGTCGTGTCCCGCGGTAGCGTCGATGATTTGATCGATGCGGGGGAGAGGGAAGGGATCCTTGGGGCAAGCCTTATTTAGGTCTTTGAAATCGACACATAGGCGCCAGGATTTGTCCTTCTTTGGTACCATCACCAGGTTTGCTAGACAGTCCGGGTGTTTTATTTCTCTGATGAATCCGGCTTCTAGCAACTTGGCTAGCTCCTCTCCCATGGCTTGTCATTTAGGTTCTGAAAAGCGCCGAAGAGTCTGTTTGACCGGCTTGTATCCCTTCAGTATGTTTAGGCTACGCTCAGCTAGCCTTCGTGGGCTACCTGGCATGTCTGAAGGGTGCTAGGCGAAGATGTCCCAATTCTCGCGCAGGAACGCCCGCAGTGCGGCATCTATTGTGGGGTTCAGCTATGCCTCGATGGATGCTGTTTTTGTAGAGTCCGTTGGGAGGACTTGGAATTTGACTATTTCGTCCGCTGGTTTGAAAGAGGTGGACTTGGATCGTTTGTCGAGTATCACATTGTCCCTGTCCACTGTGGAGCCCAGCGCGGTTAGTTCTTCGGCCGCGAGGGCTTCGGATAATGCCTCAACGGCCAGAGTAGCGGTTTTGTTTTCGACACGCAGTGCCACGTCCAGATCACTGGCTAGAGTGATGATTCCATTGGGCCCGGGCATCTTGAGCTTCATGTTCCCGTAATGAGCTATAGCTTGGAAGCTCGTGAACGCATCCCGTCCTAAAAGGGCGTGGTATCCGCTACAGAATGGGGCCACTTGGAGTGTGATTTCTTCGGACCTGTAATTCTCTGGCGTGCCGAATACTACATCTAGTGTGATTTTTCCCGCACATCGTGCCTCCCGACTAGGGATAATTCCTCTAATGGTTGTGCTGCTTTGCTCAATGCGGCTCTTGTCTATTTCCATTTTGTTGAGAGTTTCCTCGTAGATGAGGTTTAATCCCTTGCCAGCATCCATGAGCATTTTAGTAAGCCTGAAGCTGTCCACTATTGGACTAAGGACCAAAGCGGCTGGTGCTCGGACTGTTCGGAATTGAGGTTCGTCACTGGCATTGAAATTTGGCCATATCGTTCAATGGGTTTATTGCTGCAACATGGCAGACTTCGGCGAGGCTGCAGAGTGCTCTCTTGCGCCTGTTATTTGAGGCGAAAGTCTCGAAGACTGTCAGTACTGTATTGTTGTTTTCTTCAGGATGATGCTCTGCGGTATCGTTAATGAGGATATCCTCGCCGCTCTTGGCCACCTGCCGAAGTATCCAACATGCTCTAAGGTTGTGTGTTGGTATGGTATCCAGTGTGGTGTGAATTTTGCATGGCCCATTGAGCCATCCCACCAATACGGTTCCACGCCCTGTAGCGGCCTTTGGTTTCTTTGTAATTGGATCGCGAGGGGTTTAGTGAGGGCCGGAGGATCCCAGAGTTTTGCTTCGGTTTTCTAGGAGCTTTCCATCACACAGTACTTATGTACTATGGCCGCCAAGTCAGCGAAGTGTGTTATATCACGACGACTTATGGCGTTCGGGATTCCCTTGTCCGTGCAATTTTTGCAAAAGAATGAGATTGCGTCTTCCTCGCGATAGTCCTTGACCTTGCTCATTACAAGGAGGAATCTCGCCCAAAAGTGATGTGGGAAAGATCGCTTGTATCTGGGTGGGTGGGTAGATTTAAGTCCGAACCCTGACCCGATCTGAGACCCAGGGGCAGAGGAGCTTCAGATCTTGGCAGTTCGGGCTCCAGGATGTTGCCCAATTTTTCTGGCCCGCTGTCTGATTCTAAGTTCGGAGTCTGGGTCATGTCCTCCCGCTGACGGGTATCAGGCTCGAAGAGCTCGGGAATCCGTACATAGTTCGTCCTCAAAATAGAGGAAGAATCGCTGCATTGCTCCTCCACCACTGCTATCTGATGGGTGACCGGCGGAGAGTTAATCTCTCTTTGGTCGGGTTTGAGCCCGATCCGATCATAGTCCATAGCGACTCCCAAGGCGGCGATGCGATCCAAGATCTCGTTCAAGGATGAGAGCTCCATTGGATCCATCTGCTCGGTGTATTCCGAGTTGACGTGGAGGCTGTTTTTTATGACCCGAGAAGTCATTGTCGGCGCGGCAGCAGAACGGGCGGTCATGACGAAGCCGCCTAGTCGGAGAGTTTGGCCTAAAGCCAGGGCTTCCCCAGAGGTAATTTTGTCCTTGATAACAAGGCGATCCATCGAACCTTTTTCGACGTCACAGTGGAACTCTCGATGAAAGCACCAATGTCGGTGTCAAAACCGGCGGATCTCGGGTAGGGGGTCCCGAACTGTGCGTCTAAGGCTAATGGTAACAGGAGGCGGGGGACACAATGTTTACCCAGGTTCGGGCCCTCTTTATGGAGGTAATACCCTACTTCCTGCTTGATTGATCTTGATGATATGAGTATTACAAGAGTTGATCTACCACGATATCATAGAGGCTAAACCCTATAAGCTAGCCTATGATTATGATTGTTGTTGTCCTACGGACTAAACCCTTCGGTTTATATAGACACCGGAGGGGGCTAGGGTTACACAGAGTCAGTTACAGAGAAAGGAATCTTCATATCCTAACTGCCAAGCTTGCCTTCCACGCAAAGGAGAGTCCCATCCGGACACGGGACGAAGTCTTCATTCTTGTATCTTCATAGTCCAACAGTCCGGCACAAGTACATAGTCCGTCTGTCCGAGGACCCCCTAATCCAGGACTCCCTCAACCACCCCACTGCAAACAAGCACACTTTGTCTCCTTGTGCACCACTCTCCTCTTTCTATCTCTCCCACACGCGGACCCGCCCCAGCTCCTTCCCTATATACATATATGCCATGACTCTTTCCATAGCTCCCAAATGTATCATCATTCTCAATCTCGCATGTTGTTCTCTACACCGTCTATTATATATCTCTCATGAAGTCCCTATCACACACACCATGACTCGCTTCCCTTGCGTCTCCGTACATAGGCCACTTCCGAACCACATCAACATTGTCTCCCTATCTATACGCCACTTCTGCACACAAACAACCCCTCTCTTCCTCTCTCTCTCTTTCTCCATCGCTAGCTCTCCCTCTCGCTCTTACACCCCTCTCCCACACACACTCGATGTCTCTTCCAAATAGTTTGCTCCCCGCCTGCACCCATGCTAGCCCGCTACTACACATGCCTTTGTCTCTCTTTGACACACATGTCACACCATTCCCCCTTCCCTATACTAGGTTTACATCATTAGTGGTCTCTCTACTCCACATACACACACTCCCTCTCACACACAAACGCGCGCACAAACACACACAAACACGCACAAACACCCATCTACTTGGATCCTTCTTTTAAGACACACACCCTAGCATATTCTCTCCAGCTCTAGGTATGTATATATCCCCCCTCTCTCTATCTCAGATGCACACCAAAATTCTCCATCTCTCTAACTCACACATCTCTCCCCATGTTCGCATGTGTATCTCACACACTCACTCTCTGATTATGTCTGTGTGTCACCACATTACACAACACAAAGCCCCATGTACATGTCTCTCTCTATCCTCCACATACAGAGACACAAAGAATCTCTTATCATTGCCTCAGTCTCTACACATATCACACACGCACACTGTCTCTCTCTCGCACACACACTCAACAGAGGTTTTCCTATGAATAACTTACCGTCTATTCATCAACAGTCGTGGCAGTACGGCGAACATGAGACGTGAAAAAGAATAAATCTACACGTGCCTAGACCACCTAGTATGACTACTAGGACTAGAGCAAGCCGAAAGCGCGCCGCTGTCACACCCTCCTTATCGGCGACGGGAAAACCTTTGTTTTACACAGTCGAGAAGTCATTGTGCTAAGGCCCCACATGTTGAGCCGTTGAATAGAATGTAGATCCTAGTTTACGGAAACAAGTATCGATCTCCATACTTATATTTCTGCTCTTAGAAAAAAAATGAGTTGGTGATGATGGTACGCGTGCCATCTTGCAATATATACCGTCCGATCTATATCTAACGGATAGAAATTAAACTAAAAGATACCTGCACCTCTCTCCACATTTGCAGACAAGGCCTTCCCTCGTTCATCCTTATCTCCAACAACCTCATTGTTGAGCAATTAAAAAAGGAAGCCTCTCGAACAAACTGGCATGGTGGTCGCTGCCGACGTAGTCCATCCCCATGCCCCCGCTTAGTCCGACCACCAATCACCACCACGCCCCACTCCTATTCACCTTATCTCCTCTTTCTCGAGATATCATTAGTTTTTACACATGGGATTACTCCAGCATGGGTCAATCACAACAGGTGTTTTAAAAAAAATGCATCTTGATGTTCTGTGCAATGCACGAACATCTTGCTAGTACTCCTACAGAAGACTTAGTTGGTGATGATGGTGTGTCTAGCATCCGTCATTTCTGACCATTAGATCTACATCTAATGACTATGAGGTAAGTTGTTGCCTTTTCTCACCAGCATCCCACTTCTCTACCAATTTGCAGAAAACCCCATAATTAGTATCTTAAAGCCAACCACATCCCTCCCTCACCTCACCAAAACAGCCCAAGGAATATATTCTGATTGAAACATAATATATCTCTAGTGATATATGTATACCAAAATTAGAGTGTTTTCTATCAAGTTTGTGAATAAGTATTATTCTAATTATGATCCCTTACAACGTAGATGAACATTGCTAGTATTTCCAACCATGCAAAAAAATGCTAGTATTTCCATAGTTTCGAGTTTTCCATCAAGATATTAGTCACTCATGGTTGATATTTAGTTTCGATCACGTACACATAGGCACTATGTAACTAGCCTTTCTTATTGGCTTCCAAAGCTTAACTTTCGCTCCTACTTATAGTATGTAGAGTATTTAACAAAAAAACTACCACTTTCAACCAGCCCTAGGAAGAAACTATTGTTCAAAAAATAGCAAAAACATACCCAAATTTCTTAATCCGTGCCAAAAACTACTACCTAGTGCCAATTAGGCTCGTTTAAACCCATTTATGACAGGGTTGGCCCACATGTCTGTGCTGAGGAGGCAGCTTAAACCAACACATTTTGTTTGATCGTTGACACGAGGGACCCACATCTGACCTTCTATCCTGTTATTCCGCCTCAAATCATTATTTTTCCTAAATATTACTTCAAACAGTACTGATGCGTGTTCGTCGGCGGCGCCGGGATGAGCGAGTTGGCCGCCGCTCCGCCGGACTGGCCGAACGTCGCACTGGCCTCTGCACGGGTTGGCAGGCTGGGCCGAGCGTGACTCACGCGCGAGCAAGCCGCCGCGCTGGCCTTCGCTCGATCTAGATGGTTGGCCTTAGCGCGGCGCGCGCAAGCAAGCCACCACACCACTGTGCCAATCTAGCTAGAAAACTTGCAGACAAGCAGTTGGATGCATCCAGCAGGGTGTGTGTTATCTTGGCTAGCGGGAAAATTATTCCAGATGAGTCCACCATACCTACCTATATGCGGTATTACCCTGCCGTCCTAAGTAAATTTTCTTGTGCCACCTCTAAAAACTTCCAATAAATATCCTTTTTGTGTGCCTGCATCGTTCATGGAACGACAAGAGGTGGTCGGTATCTTCCATGCTAAGCGGGTTATTCTCAGGTCAGGTGTTTTCACTTGCCATCGCACAAGAAAAGGGCGGTAATAGGGATTCCCAGTCCCGAACTAAAAAATGCAAGTAACTAAACAAAACTCCCCCGGGACTGTTGTTGGTATGGACGGCACCCGTTGTTATGGACAAGTCGTGGAGTGTGATTGATGGTGGAGGGGGAGTAAACCTTTACTTTTATTGCTTGGGAACCGCCACTAGCGTGTTTAGCATGGAAGATATTGATAACTGATGGTCCTGAAGTACATGAGAAGGGTGCATGTCTCAAAATATCATTTACCTCTATTTTAAAACTTGAGCTCTGGAACCTCTACAAATCACTACTACCCTTTGCAAAGGGACTATCTATTTACTTTTATGTTGTGTCATCACCTTATAAAATAAGCGCCAGAACCTAAGAGCACAGCTGTCATGACTTATGCATTGTGTGTAACTAATCTTGGGTGCATCATGACTAGATCTTTTCTACCATGAATTACAATGTCTAGTCGCTGCTTGAACTTTGGAGGTGCTCTGCATTTATGTTTTGCGGTCTCCGAAAGGGCTAGCGAGATACCACTATTGTCATATTATATCATGGTTGTTTTGACAACATGTTGCTGTTTGAGATATCTTATTATTGCTCGCCAGCTGATTATGTCATTGATATGAGCTAATATAATCTTTAAGAGATATTGTCGGCATGGTTAGTTATAATGTTGGCTGAAGAGCTGTTTAAGCTTATTTATGCAAACAAGAGCAAAAGAGTTCGTAAAAGGTTTTGTTTTTCACTTACAGTTTATCAACTGGATTGCTTGAGGACACGCAAAGGTTTAAGCTTGGGGGAGTTGATACGTCTCCAACATATCTACTTTTCCTAAAGCTTTTCCTCTTGTTTTGGACTCTAATTTGCATGATTTGAATGAAACTAACCCCGGACTGACACTGTTTTCAGCAGAACTACCATAGTGTTGTTTTTGTGTAGAAATATAAGTTCTCGGAACGGCACGAAACTTTGCGAGGATTTTTTATACAATAAACAAGAATTTCTGGAGCCAAGACCTGCCGGAGAGGGGCACCAGGGTGTGCACAACCCACCAGGGCGCGCCCCCCTCTCCTAGCGCGCCCAGGTGGGTTGTCCCCACCTGGTGGCCCCGCAGATGACACCCCGGATACTATAAAATCATATTTTTCCAGAAAAAATCAGGGAGAAAGAATTATTGCGATCCACGAGACGGAGCCGCCGTCACCTTCTATTCTTCATCGGGAGGCCAGATCTAGAGTCCGTTTGGGGCTCCGGAGAGGGGGATCTTCGTTCTTCGTCATCACCAACCCTTCTCCATCGCCAATTCCATGATGCTCCCCATCGGGAGTGAGTAATTCCTTCGTAGGCTTGCTGGTCGGTGAGGAGTTGGATGAGATTCATCATGTAATCGAGTTAGTTTTTGTTAGGGTTTGATCCCTAGTATCCATTATGTTCTAAGATTGATGTTGCTATGACTTTGCTATGCTTAATGATTGTCACTTTGGGCCCGGGTGCCATGATTTGAGATCTGAACCGTTTATGTTATCACCATTATATCCATGTTCTAGATCCCATCTTGCAAGTTATAGTCACCTACTACGTGTTATGATCCGGCAACCCCGGAGTGACAATAGTCGGGACCACTCCCGGTTATGAACGTAGTTTGAGGAGTTCATGTATTCACTATGTGTTAATGCTTTGTTCAGGTTCTCTATTAAAAGGAGGCCTTAATATCCCTTAGTTTCCAATAGGACCCCGCTGCGACGGGAGGGTAGGACAAAAGATGTCATGCAAGTTCTTTCCATAAGCATGTATGACTATTTATGGAATATATGGCTACATTATATTGATGAACTAGAGCAAGTGCCGTATCGCCCTAGGTTATAACTGTCTCGTGATGAATATCATCCAACAAGTCACCGATCCAATGCCTACGAATTTATCTTATATTGTTCTTGCTAAGTTACTACTGCTATCATCAACTGTTACACTTGCTACAAAATCTGCTATCAACATTATTCGTTACCATTGCTGCTGTTACTACTATCAAAACTATCTAACTACTTTGCTACTTATCACTTTGCTGAAGATAATTAATCTCCAGGTGTGGTTGAATTGACAACTCAATTTCTAATACCTTCAAATATTCTTTGGCTCCCCTTGTGTCGAATCTATAAATTTGGGTTGAATACTCTACCCTCGAAAACTGTTGTGATCCCCTATACTTCTGGGTTATCATGGACCCGCCGACAAAGTGATGCGGCTACGACGATTACTATCTCATCGCGGTGTTCGACATAAGGATTGCCATCAATATAAGAGGCAGTAACGGCAGACAGGGCAGAGGTTGGCGCATGTTGGTTGCGGCAGATTTGTACCCCTACACGTTCGAAGACGCGGTGTTCCATCTAGGCCGCATATTCGCGGTGACAAGCCAGGGGACTTGTTTCATCTGGTTTCCATCCTACGGTACGGGAGATTACAAACGGAATGCACAAACCATCATTTGCATCCCTAACGGTACTCCATTATTTTGCAGGGACCAGTCATCCCCCGATCAAAATAAGATCGCCGATCCTAGATGTGCATTTGCATCCGCGATTCGGTCTAACCCGTAACCTTGTAGCTGACTTTGGCATATTGGGATCAACTATCTTAGCAGTCATTACCCATGGTACCACTGATGTGCAACATGGTCACACAATCTACCACGATCAGACCGTCACCATCTACCTAGGTATTCCATTTAGTATTATATTTTTTAACGCTCTCGCCTTCTCTTTCATTGTTGTACTACTTACTAGTACTAGTAGGAGTACTTTTTACCTTGGAGGACACGTGTAGCTAGCTAGGCCCTTGAAGACTTGAACCCACTAGCTCCCACCATTTTTCTTTTTCCATGTCTTACTATCTCATCCATGTAGCCAAGAGTGGCTATATATAATATTTGAGCACAACATTATTATGCATGGACCTCGACTATGTACGTCACCAAGTGTCCAGATCTGAGATGCCGCGTGTACCAGATGAACGACGCCGAGTTCGACCCCTGTGATGTTATGTGGGTGCTGAGGAATACTCTTGGAGAGTACTCGCTTTTCATTGGGACAGCTGCCCCATTGTGAAGCGGATGCCACCTTCCGTGCACGACATCAAAGGCCTGCCGTTCATGAAGCATGGTTCTGTCTTCAGTACACACCACTGAATGAACGACATGCTGGGACACGCTATCCCTGATTTATGCCGCTTCAGCTTGGATGAGTCTCCATCCTGTGGAACCGGACTAGAAAGCTGCGACAATGATTCCCGTTGCCCGCCGCTATGGATCATGCCATCCATGAAGAACACCTGGGACTAGAACCTAGAGGAGGACATGTAGCCCATCTATAATGTGTAAGTGGAGTATGGTAAATTGTGAATGGTAGCGCTGTGAATATATGTAGACTAGTCGTGCACAAATTTATCACATGAAGTGGAGATGAACTTGTGTGGTACTGGCATTAGTCCTTTAGAATTTATTACTAGTCAATGTGTTATGTGTACTTGCAACTTGTGTGGTTGTTGCACGGACTCCAACATGCTCTTTGAGAAAAGAAGGTGGCACAACTTTGGATATAAGTGACGTGGCGGCATCATACAGTAGCATCGTTTGCTATAGTTGTAGTATACTCCTACTAGGACTACAACTCCTATAAAACTTTGCGCTTGGCTCTTTCCTCTTCGGGAGGTTCAATAGTTCGTACTCGTGTGAACCTTGCACTTGCCTCTTCGCCTCTTCGGAAGGTCCAATAATGATGATACTACAGTACAATATGCTTCTGGCAATCTGACACCGATTGAACTGCTACACGTCCATCGCGAGTGCGAGGGCGAGGGAGAGGGAGAGGGAGAGGGCGTTGTAGTCAAAACCCTCTCCTCGTCCTGTGAGCCACCGCGCGCATGGGCAAGGGAGAGGCATAGTAAGCAAGCTTCACCTCGTTCGGCGAGTTGACGGGACACATCAAAGCAGTACTAGTACTAGTCCATACTGTGTCCTTTCCGGTTAATATGGCTTAATTTGAAACGAGAAAAATACACTGGTGGTCAACGTATGTAACAATACGCTCTTTATGGTCACTATATAGTTTTGCGGTGATTATACGATCACTAGCTCATCGTAGAGCACCGTATTCCACCCTACTAACCGGCCACATAGTCGACGTGGCACTTTGTTGACTGGTTCAATTATCACCTGGTTTCTGGGTCCCACCAGTCAGTTGGCAGAGCAAAGAAATTAGTTAAATGACATTTTGCGCAGGCGCGACAGGATTCCAACCCTTGCACGCGAACCATCCTGGCTGTGTATGTGAGTGCATGCACGTGTACTCCCTCGGTCTTCCAACAAAGAGTGTACATCGGCTCAAAAACAAAGAGTGTACATCTACACTTCCAATGCATTTAGACCTTAACCTAATCGATATTGATTGACCAATGCACTAACTTGTGCTCTAGCTATAGGCTACATTTCTATCCTTAATTACAGCATGCATCAACCTTCATTTAATCTTCTTCTCTCAATGGTCGCATGCACACATAAGTCTGCTACTTTTGGGCGTTAATTATGCCCTGGTCAATGTGTAAATCTCTATATGTGCAGTCTTTCACGGACGTAGGGAGTAGGTTGAGCACTTGAGCGTGAGCATGTGTATTGCGTCGTGTGCTGTGTGCCACATGGGTGCGTGAGTGTTGCGTGCGTCCATGTGTACGTGTGAGTGTTGCATGTTGCACGCATGCATGAGGCTTTTGCTCCCTCCCATTGACATGTTCATAATTCAAGCTTCATTAAAACGTTGCATGCAAGAATTAAGAGATAACTCACTAATGCATGTAAAAGTTCTGGTCATTTGTTCCTCACGCATGCATTCCAATTAATACGTTTGTAAACACAATTTTCTTGAGGAAAACGAGCCCATTATTGAGTACTCTCGAAAAAAAAAATCTCCGGGCACTCATCATTTACTACTACATTGGTTGATGATTTTTTTTATTGACCTGTATATAAACCTCCGACCAGGTTTAATGGTCCCCTTCGTACTTCGTGTAAAATTTTGACCATAAATTTAACTAACAAAGTGTCAATGCATGTCATAAAAAACTATACCATTTAAAATTATGTTCAAATATGAATCCAGTGATATGATTTTTGGTGAAATGCATTAACATTTTATTAGTTAAATACTCCCTCTGTCCAGGTGTATAGGTCACTTTACGAAAACCAAATAATCCCAAAACACTTAGGCGTGGTGCATTAACTCCCACCTCATTTCTTGACATATCAACCAATAAGAGATGTGGGCGTGCATGTTTTCAATGACTCGAGACTACCAAACACAACATGCAGTGGTTAGTTCATTGCATGCAATGCTATTAATTAGCAAATAAACATTAAGTTCTCTTGTTTTTCCCTCCTTGGTCACGGTGCGCAACCAAAGATGACTTATTCACCTGGACGGAGGGAGTAGATGGTCAAAGTTTGACACAAAATTAATGCATTGGTAAACATAATTTTTTAGGGAAACGAGTGCATTAATTGAGTGTTTTTGCAAACTACAAAAATTATTACACCACTTACCATCTACCTTGGTTGATGAGATTTTTGAATTGAGCCCTATAAACCGGAAAGGAGGTAGTACTAGTACTCCTACATTATTGGCGTCGGGTGCCTTGGCCAATGTTTCATCTTGTTGGACAGGATGAGCGTAGAGGAATAGGGATACTGTAGATAGGAAGTCTTCACGATCCATTATTCCCCATCTCGGTCAGAGAGAACTATTCAACTAGTCTTCACAGTGAAGTGACAATACATGATGCAGCAGATGGGACACTTAATTAATAAGCTGAACCAGCGTGTTGGTGTTACTAAATCAGCCTTACCCAGTATTGCCATCATGTTTGCCAGTAGAGCATGCTTCCACAAATACGCCTACGCACCTCTCTCCTCCATTAACTAACATATGGGCCCTCTTGAGGTAGACCCACATGTCATCGGCGTAACTATTTACGCTCCGAAGGACGGTATATCCTGGTAGTAGTACTAGTAGAATTGAGATATAATGCACTTTCTTCCCCATATTTCACTCTTCTTCCTCCTCTCTTCTTCTTCCTCCTCTCTTTCCCATCGTCGGTCGCACACCATTTCGCCCCTCTCACTGCTCGCCAGCCCGCGCCATCTTCCTTGGTAGCTCGCGCGTACCATATCCCCCCACTCACTGCTCGGCCACACACGCCATCTTCTTTGCTCGCCCGCCCGAATCCACTTCCCCGCTGGCTTGCAGGCACCGAAAACCCCAATCACTCAGAGCCCTAAAAACCCTATGGCAGAACCGACTGATACGCAGAGCCGCGATTGGAATTCCCTCCCTGATGTTCTCTTGGAGCAGATCTGTAATCGTATGGACCTGCTCAGCACGGTTCGCCTGGCCGCATGCTCGGTGTCTTTGTACTGTCTGCTCGTCTGCAACCGGCCGACCCTTTTCAAGACACCTTGCTTGCTGATGCCCGATCCTTGCAGGTGGCCCAGACACCGACTTGACGATCCTATGGAGGTGCCGTGGTGCCCCTCGACATGCTACCACTACCCGTCCACATGTCCTTCATGCGCGGCCACTATTGGGTGGGCATGAAGGCCAACTAGATCGTCCTCATCCACCAATCCGGTAGTCTGTGGCGTCTCGTGGATATCTACACCCAGTGAGAGATCACCGTTCCATTGTTGGATACCGCCGCCATCGAGCCTCGCGGCCCGCCGGACACTCCGGCCTACTACGCACGAGACGCGTCAAGCTTTTGGCTCGATCACTGTTTGCTGAAGGTTGTAATTTGTGAAGTGCCCACACCATCAAAGACTACATGGATTACAAGCTCATTGCCTTGTTCAACATGGGATTAGTCTATCTGGAATCCGATCGCCATACATGGTTATGGTTCATCGTCAATCCTGTTGAGGCAACATTTACATCGATGCTATAGTGCACGATGGCATCGTTACGTGATCGGCCTTTTACATTGGCTGCCTATACTGGTGGAATCTATCATCGTGTAATTGTTCTATCTCATCTCATCTTTATCTTATGAATACGACTGCCTGTTGATTGTTACAAATTTAGAATAGATAGTATGTCTATAACCCCATCAGTGCTATATGTTCCTCTCATTTCCTAGATTTTTATGACCACACATGTTATTGTTAGAGTTGATATGAGAACACTTGGCATCTAATGATTGTTAGAATAGATATTATGAGTATAACCTCATGATTTCTATATGTTGGTCTCATTTCCAAGATTTTTATAACAACGCATGTTATTGCTTATAGTTGATATGAGAACGGTAGTAAGTGCTATGGTAGAATATGAGTAGGCCATGTCATAGTTGTTTTCCTCTCATTGTTACATGATGTTTGAACCATGACATATTGCTAGAATATGAAAGCCATTGGCTTGTTTTTTTAACTTGGGGTATGATTATGACCACGGCATTGCAATTCTCTGTCTATGATATGTGTCACTGTTACAATAATCTTAATTCCACACATACTCTGAACATGATTGTATATTTTTGTCCTTTTGGTCTCCAATTTGATTTATTGCAGAAGACGCAAATGCGCTGGCCTTCATGATTCCAGGACCTGGAATCATACCAGCCGATGGGTGGTGGTTTATCGTTCATTTAGCTGACAGCGGTCATTTGATGCTCATTAGCACGTACCAAATTGACCAAACCATTACATCAGACCACATGCAGTACAATGCCTGAGGCGTTCGTGACATTGATGGCTATGGCTACTTCATGTTCGAGAAAGATCTCAGCTCCATTGGGCCAGGTGTATTCAACTAGAGGCAGGTTTACAGCCTCGGCAACCACTCCATGTTCCTCGGGCTCAATTATCCGATCATCCAACCAATCATCGATCATATCACCAGTGATGGTTACCGTGCTATGCAACTTCCATTTGCCAGGGGGAACTGTGTTTACACATCATACCATGAGTTTAATGAATCACCATATCCAGATATTCGTTGACACAGCTTGTTGCCAGATAATCTTCAGTGTGTGAAAGGCATCAAGCTTCCATGCGATGGATGGCTTTTGCAAACCCGACATGCGCGATGTGGTTCATGCCAACAGCAAATATGAACAACTTGATTTGTACTGATATCTAGACTAATCCATGTATCCTGCTGCTCTAGCATGACCCTCTTTTGTTGGATATTATGTACTGTTGTTAGTTAAGCACTCCTCTGATTTGAAGGATAGATACCTTTTTGGCATCAAGTGCATCCTAACTCACCTGCGTAGGATGTACTGATAATGATGATGAAGATGTTGTGCAGAAGCCACATTCATATATATATATATATATATATATATATATATATATATATATATATATATATATATATATATATATATATATATGTATGTATGTATGTATGTATATATATATATATATCAATTAGGCTTCAAGTGCGTACTTGTTGGTGAAAGTGTTGTCCAATGGGAATTATATTTTGTATTACTCATGTAGTCTACAAAGTCTGTCGCACAACCTTGTAACTTCTTACTCAATTTCTAAATTTGTACTAGTCCTCTATACCGTATATTGCGCTACTCTTACTACTACCTCCCTCCTGGTTTATTGCTCCCCTTCGTAATTTGTGTCAAATTTTGACCATAAATTTCACTAACTAAATGTTAATGCATGTCACAAAAAATTATATCGTTTGATTCGTATTTGAACATAGTTTTCAATGGTATAATTGTTGGTGACATGCATTGACATTTTGTTAGTTAAACCTATTGTTAAAATGTGACACTAAATACGACTAGTAAGTAGTACAGTAGCAGTACTAGTATACGTCGGTCAAATTATTCATCATATCCTCACATTGAATTGACGTGACAACACGCTGCGCTTGAGGTAACACAAGAGTCCCGGTGGCGTGTTCGGGTATTGTGGACTTCAGATTTGGAGTGCCACTTATTTGTCGAAATCTTTCATCATTCACTTAAAGCAGTCGATTGATCATACATTGAGTATCATATAACTGGAATTAACCAATGCAAGTCCAAGAAGGATTGGCTGATACTGCCGGCTGGCGTCAATTCAATCCTATGGATCGGGAGCTAATCGAGCACCTTGAGGCCAAAGTAAGTGCTGACAGCGCGAGATCTCATCCTCTCATCGATTTGTTCATACCAACCATCGACAACGAGCATGACATATGAGAAACTTCCATGTAAGACACCGATCGGCCATCTACTTGCACAAACATATTCCTTTGTTTATAGCTCTATTTTTATTTTTAGACGCAGACCTAGTGAAGCAATTACAATTTGACAGTTAATAAAAAGTGAAACAAGTGACTGCAACATGCCAAAGATGTTATGAAAATGCCAACTACGTACACTAAAACATGTATTCGACAATACTGCAGGTATCACACTGAGTGGCCTAAGCAAGCATTTCTTCCAGCGCAACTCCAGGGTGTTCAAAAGGGGCACGTGGACGCGTCGCAAGATACAGTCGGAGTGCGGCATGCAAGCGATGTGGCACAAGACCGACAATACCTTGCCGGTGATGGTCAACGGCTGGCAGACGGGCAGCAAAAAGGTTCTGGTGCTGCACACAAACAAGAACTTCGACTAGCAGAGGACCAACTGGGTGATGCACCAGTACCACCTCGGGGACCTGGAGCAAGAGAAGGAGCGGGAGCTGGTCCTCTGCAAGATTTTCTACCAGACGAACACTAGGGCCAGGACTAAAAAGATTATAAGTTAGTTTGGTATTGGTACTTGTACTACCTGGTCGTCTGCAAGTTGGTATTGTTGTTAACGATCTTTCGGTATGAACTTGGCATTTGCTTCCAACCATCATGCCGAGGGTCGACTTGGATATAAAGATGAATCATTTGTTTCGAAACAAATTTTCAGGCACCTGATTTTTATTTGATGGGTAGCATAAGCACCTGTCGTTCGAACTCCCAGTTCTCCAAATTTTTTGAAACAAGTGCATGCACTTATTATCACGATGAAAAAACAATATATCTACGGAATCCCACTTATTAGTCTGTACTTGTAGAATTCTCTCATTTATTGAGCAGGTATATTGTTTTTTCAGGTCGAGAAAGTTTCAACTGGGCTGTAGACTGCCCAGGCTTGGTTTTGTTTTTAACAGGCCCAGCCCATGACGACAACGGGGCATAAAGATCCAGCAGGTATCTACTGGCCACTGGCCCGCCCGTGTTAGTTATATTTTGTCTTAGAGCATGTGCATGCAGTTTATACTGAATCAAACACGCAACCCAGTTCTATTTTCCTCTTGAAACGCCATGGCCTACTTCCGTTTTCTAATTTCTACCTATAGTTTTACTAGTTCATATACACATATCATTATATTGAAAATACATAAAGTTCCCTTTTCGTATTTACATCCTTATTGTTTTCCCTCTCAGCGCTGATTTTTTTTACCATTGGTTTTCCCTTAAACTAACTCAATTATCCCACGTCTTATTTGCTTACAAAAACAAAACAATTTTTTGGCAAATCAATAAGTTCTTAAAAAATAAATGTTTATCATTTCGGGATTACAACAGTTTGGACTCCACCGAAATATGCAAAATAAGGTTGAACTTTTTTACCGTGGTCCTGGGCATAAAATGGGATGTAATAAATTAGTTAAGAATTAGCAAATGGGCTGCAAATTATTAAAAAATAGCAAATGGGCTCTATGTTGTCTGCCACAGATTTGGAGGCTGACTTGTGGGCCTACTAAGTTCATGCGTACACAAGGTTTCTCAAAAAAGAAACTTAGTCAACAATCGACTCTACCAGCGTCAGACCGTTAGATGTCAATCTAACGGCAATCGTGCTTCTTCAATCTCTGATCTTCCTGCTCTAGCCGCCCAAATAGCACCGACGGCACCGCCTGCTCCCACCTCCCGTGGACGGCTGTGCTGCCGGGCAGGCCTCATGGCCCCACCATACTCGCATCCCTGGCCTGGCTATCCCTCTCCTCACCCACACCTCCTGTTATTTTTCGGCGACGGCAGCCGAACCAGTCAACCCTCATACTCCCCACCGCGTTGGCAACCACTGCCGTGTCTTCCCCGGCTCCGTGTCGTTCTCTTCCTAGGCCTCGTCGTCGTCCACCGCCCTGGTGCTCTCGGCGCGGCGTGGTCAACGTGGTCAACGAACGACATCCATCGGAAGTGGACTGTACGTGGAGAGGCTGACAGCTGGGTCCACGACCGCACATAAGGAAATGCCTCCTTATTACGCGCAAAATAATGATTCCTCCACCTGACATCTGGGACCCACCGGAAGGGCCTCTGTATTTCGTGAAAAAAACATTCCCCCCGCTGACAGGTCGGACCCACCAGCTATATCTTCGCACGCAAGGAAGTGCCTCCTTATTACGCACAAAAAAATGAATACTCCCCCTAATAGCTAGGACCCACCATATGGGAGGCTGACTTAATGGGCCTACTAAGTTGACGCGGACGGAGGGCTTTGTCAACTTAGTCAATATGAACGATTCTAGCTCCGGTGACCGTCTGATGTCCATCCAACGGTACATAGTGCTTCTTCAACCTTTGGTCTTCTTGCTCCAGTCGCCCAAACCAGCGCCGGTCGTGCCGCGTGCTCCTGCCTCCCGTGGCCGGCTATGCTGCCGTGGAGGCCTCACCACCCCCTACTACTCCCACCACTGGCCAGGCCCTGCAGCGACAACAGCCTCACACCGCAGCCGAACCAGTGAACCCTCGTACTCCTCTACACGTGGGCATACACTGCCGCGTCTTCGCCGTCTACGTGTCGTTCCCTTCCTAGGCCTTGCCATCGTTCACCGCCTTGGTGCTCTCGGCGGGGCGTGGTCAATGTGGTCAAGGAATGACTTCCATCGGAAGAGTATTGTACGTGGAGAGGCTGACAGCTGGGTCCACGACCGCAGCAAGGAAGTGCCTCCTTATTACGCAGAAAATAATGATTCCTCCACCTGACAGCAGGGATCCACCGGACGGGCCACCGTATTTCATGAAAAAAAACGTTTCCCCCCTGCTGGGACCCACCAGCTACATCTTCGCACGCAAGGAAGTGCCTCCTTATCCTCCCTGACAGTCGGGACCCACCTGGTCGAAGCGTACGTAGCATTGCCATTCTGGTCGCGAACGTGTACGTACATACGATCGGTCTGTCTGTAGGCTGTAGCGATGAACCGACCGAGTAAGGAAGGGCACGTGTCATAGTAGAGGCGCGCACGTGTCGTAGTAGAGGCGCGCACGTAGCATGTCACGCAGTCCCGTTAATATCGTGTACACGTATGTACAACCAGGGTGCAAGAAAGTAAATACGGCCACGTATGTACATACAGGCGAGGTCTCAAACGCCTACTCGTGCATATGTATGGCCAGGGCTCGTGTACATGGAGAGGCAGCGACGGCGTCCTATTCATCGGCAGCCAACCGGCTAGGTCGGAACGGAGAAACTGCGTCATCGTGTTCATCGGGAGCCAACCGGCTTGGATGGAACAGCCGATCGAAACAAGGCATGGTGTATCGCAGAATAGAGGAAACGGCCTTCTGTTCGACCGGCCACGGTCGAAACGGGATCCTGTTCATCGGGAGGGGTCTGGCGTACCACAAAACGAAGGAAACATACTTGTGTTAGAGTGCCTATGATCGAAACGGGGTCCTGTTGATCGGGGGGTGTGGCGTACCGCAAAACGGAGGAAACGGAGTTGTGTTGGAGCGCTATGATTGAAACGGGGGTCCTGTTCATCGGGAGGGGTGTGGCGTACCGCAAAACGGGACTCCACAGGCTACCGTTCATCTCCACCGTCGACCTCCTCTAGCCTCCACGGGCTACTGTTCATCCACCGTCGACCTCCTCCAGCCTCCACCTGCGACTGTTCATCCACGGGCTCCTGTTCATCCAGCCTCCATTGCTCCTCCAGCAGCTACTATTCAACCAGCCCTCTCCACGGGGTCCTGTTCAACCACCCCTCCATGGGCTACTGTTCATCCAGCCCTCCACCGGCTACTGTTCAACCAGCCCTCCATGGGGTCCTGTTCATCCAGCCCTCCACGGGGTCCTGTTCATCCAGCAGCAACGCCTCTACTACCACGGGGTCCTGTTCATCCAAGCCCCCACCGAAGCTGTTCATCCAAACCTCCCAACAACGCTCACTGTTCATCAAGGGAAGGAGGCAGCAGGTTCGATCGGCTTCAGTTAGCAGCAGTAGCGAAGGAATCGCTCGATCGGGTTCAGTTAACAGCCAGATCGATCGATCGCTCGGGTTCAGTAACGCGTAGCCTGCAGTGCAATCGCTCGGGTTCAGTAGGCGAACACCTCGCTTGGGTTCAGTTTGAGCCCAACGCCTCGCACCCACGCGCGTATGTGTACGAGAGAAACGTGCATCGCTCGGCCCCGACCACCCACCGTAACCGGGAACTCCCCGACATTTTCCTCGCCCACGCTTCTACCGCGGTTTTTTCCGTCATGGACGGCCCAAAGAATGTCATGCAGCTGTGTCTCCGGCCCGCCCAGGACGAGAAGCCCATTTTCTATCATGAAGGCGGCGGCCGAGCAAGCGTCCGAACAGAAGGCGGCGGCCGAGCAAGCGGCCGCCGCGCTCACGTTGGTGAAAACCGATAGTGAGAAGCATGAGGCCAGGGTGGCAGAAGTGCAACAGGAGCTTAAGGATGCTATCACAAAATGTGAGGATCTTGAGCAGAAGAACAAGGAGCATGTCGTCGAGCTGGCCAGGGTGAAGATGGAGGTCCGGGAGGTGCGGACAAAGGCGTGAGTTGCTCGGGAAGAGCTCCGGCAAGTGAAGCAAATTGCGAATGGTAAGCAGTACTTACTGCAGAGTGTCTTCGGTGGCCAAAAGTTCGCATTACTTACCCAAGTGTGGCGTTCTGTAGGCGCCTTCACGGAGCTCCCAAGGAGTGCAGCAGATGCGTTAAGGTACTATGCGGCTCGGGAGGGTGACGCCGATCTAAGGCTGTTTTGGGCGCAGTTCCAAGCGCCCGAGCACCCTCCCCTCATTGTTAACCAAATGAAACAGCTTATGGAGCTGCACCAGATGATGGAGCCAGCCATGAAGGACATCTGTGTCTAGATGTGGCCCTCTGATCCCATACCCAACAGTTATTTTGGCCTCGTGGCGAAGCTATGTGATGCTGGCAACCGAGCTGACGCCATGAAGTGCTCGGTGTGCATTGAGGGGGCTCGGATGGCATTTTCAAAGACCATGGTGCAATGGCCGAAGATTAAACCCGCCGAGATGGTCACCGGACCTCCTCCAACCGGAAAGGAGCATAGGCACCCGGAGCAATACTTCTCCGCCGTGATGGACGGTGCTCGGGCGGTGGAAGCGCTTCGTCCGAAGGATGTACTCCTGGAGTAATTGTGCCTTGATGTATTAAACTGTGAGCAGATCTTTATGCTTTATTATGTGGTTGTTTTTTGTATGGTTTATCATAGTTGTGTGTTTGCATGTTTTAATGTTGACTCCTGTGGGGCTGTTTTATCCTGAAAATTACCAGTCGTCTGTTTCAGCCCCCATGTAGATGCTACGAGGGGTGTTCCGTCCTTTGTATTGTAACCCTTAGTCGACATCTCGGTGCCCGGGGGCGGTAGTGTAGGAGGGGAACGAAGCAATCAGACTATGCGGCTTTATTACCTTCACTTAGCCATAGGAGCTTGACTGTGGGGGGCTGGTGACAAGCCCCCGGTGTGGTGAGATGCTGGGCGAACCTTAGGGCCAAAAATCGCTCACTTGATTTGTTCAAAGATGAATCCTTCATATTACACGGTACAATCGCTAACGATTCTTGGTTCGAAGACCAGTCATCGGGTCGCCGACCAGTTCTCGCTTATTATGACTGTCAGTTTTTGGCTTTCTCCACTGAGGTACTTAATAGAACTAGGCGGAAGTACAATCGCAATGGTTCTCCCTTTACCTTCTTAGCTGAACATGCGGAACGTAAGAAGGCAAGCACAGGAGCGGGGCAACCCAACTATTGACCCAAGACATAATTCGGAACCGGTGCACATAATGCAATATCCGAGACGCCGAACACAGTGGAAAGAGGAAATGTGTCGCTCTTTTAGTGTATAGGGAGAGTGTATAGGCTGATCCCCCGTTCTAATAACCGGCACATAAATGAAATCTGAAGTGTATAATGCTTGATTGAGGCAGGTTCGAAGAGCGAAAAGGAACAAACAAGGAAAAGAATACAACATAAGGAACTGTATGTGAACCGCAAGGTTTGCTTTATTTCCAATAAGCTCATGACGTCTAACCGTACAATTTAAACTGCCAAACAAGACATCCGATAGGAAAAAGGGTAAATTTACGGATGAAAGGTTTACGTAGGGCCTTGATGTGTGGGTTAACACCGAACTATGCCCTGATGCACGTATGTGCCTTTTGTTCTGCTACGAGGGACAACTCTGCTGGGTGGTTGTTCCATGATGGCTCCTTGATAAGGAGTTCTAAAGAGGTTGCTATGTTGGTGGGGCTTGAAGCCGGATAGGTCCTACATGGTACATGTATGTCGTCTGAAGACGCGTAGTGTGGTCGAACCGAACTCTTGGTTGAGGCCCCATAGTTGCCCATGGTATTTTGAGCGCGAAGTTGTGATATTGAGGCATGTAATATGCTCATGTGGTGGGCATGCCATGTGGGCGTATTCCTATGTTCACCGAATGCAAGAAGGCCCCTTGGCAGGAGGTGAGGCCTGTGCTCGCTTGTTTGCTTCACGTGTCTTGGTGGAGAGCAGGCACTTCGGCCCTTTGTATTCGGCCGCCAAGGCCGTGGTGTGCTCCTCCGTCCGAAGAGAGTGCTCTGTGTTGCCATTGACTGTGATGACGCCTCTTGGTCCGGGCATCTTCAATTTGAGGTAGGCATAGTGGGGGACGGTGTTGAAACGAGCAAACGTCGTTTAGCCTAGGAGGGCGTGATAGCCGCTGCGGAAGGGGGCGATGTCGAAGATCAAGTCTTTGCTCCAGAAATTATCCAAAGAGTCGAATACTACTTCTAGGGTGAGAGTTCTAGAGAAATGATCTTCAATGCCGGGGATAACCCCTTTGAAGGTTGTGTTGCTAGGTTTGATCCTTGATGGGTCGATCCCCATTTTCCGGATTGTATCTTCATAGATCAGGTTTAGGCTGCTGCCTCCGTCCATTAGGACTCTAGTGAGGTGGTAGCCATCGATAATTGGGTCGAGGACGAAGGCCGCCGATCCTCCATGACGGATACTGATCGGGTGGTCCTTGCGATCAAAGGTGATCGGACATGTCGACCATGGGTTGAATTTCGGGGTGACATGCTCTAAGGCATAGACGTCCCGAAGTGTGTGTTTCCTCTCCTTCTTAGGTATATGAGTGGCATAAATCATGTTTACTGTTTTAACCTCAGGGGGGAATTGCTTTTGGCCTCCGTTATTTGGCCTGCGAGGTTCCTCGTCGTCCTTTCTATGTGGGCTCTTGCCCGTGTCTTCGACTGTGAGTTTGCCGACCTACTTGATTACCCAATAGTTATGGTTGGTGTGGTTAGCGGGCTTGTCCGAGGTGCCATGGATCTGGCACAACCTATCTAGGATGGCGTCTAACTTAGTGGGTCTGTCCTAGTTCCCTTTGGAGGGCTTTTTCCGTGGTCCGTACGTGGAATTGCGGAATCCGACATTTACTGTCGTATGATCGGCCTCGGCGCCATTATGTCAGCGTTTATTTTTGTTACGCCTTGGTTTTCCGTTGTCGTCCCGGACTTCCGAAGTGTCGGGGTCTTCTGGATTGGTACTTCTATGAGCCAACCAGCTGTCTTCACCCGCGCAAAAGTGGGTCATAAGTGAGGTAAGGGCCGCCATTGTTCTCGGCTTGTCCTCGCTGAGCTGGCGGGCGAGCCATTCGTCCCGGATACTATGCTTGAATGCGGGTATGGCTTCGGTGTCGGGGCAGTCGACTATTTGGTTCTTTTTGGTTAAAACATGTTCCAAAGCTGTCGGGCCGACTCACCGGGCTGCTGGACCACATGACTCTGGTCATCGGCATCCGGAGGCCGAACATAGGTGCCTTGGAAGTTGGTTCGGAAAGCATCATCGAGCTCTTCCGAGCTCCCAATGGAATTTCTGGGGAGGCTGTTCAGCCAATGTTTGGCCGGTCCTTTAAGCTTTAGTTGCAGATATTTGTTGGCATGGAGGTCGTCTCCTCGTGCCATATGAATGTGGAGAAGAAAATCCTCAATCCACGCGGCCGGATCTATAGTTCCATCGTATGGCTTGATATTCACGGGTTTAAACCCTTCAGGGAATTGGTGCCGCATCACCTCATCGGTGAAGCACATTGGGTGTGCGGCGCCCCTTATCCGGTCCATGTCGTGTCGAACTTCAAAACCCATTCGTGCCCGACATTGATCATGAGCTCTATCATTTTGGTCGAGCCATGCTTGGTATCTGTTTCTTCTTTCGGGAGGGTAGTCTCTTGATCCATAAGTGGACCTTGATTAACCCGCTCTAACGGTCAGGTCGTGTCGCAGATTGTATTGATATGTTGGTTGTGCCACCTCCTTGCCTTTATGGCGAGGGGTGCTGGTGGGCATTCCGGCTCTCCAGTCGGCCTGCCCCTTCCTCGCGGGGGGGGGGGTCGGGCTGGTCGCCTTGAGTCCGTCTAGGGGGTACGGGCTTGAGGGCCTCGTCATCAAACTGAGGCAACAGTCTGCGCTTGGGGTAGCTCTTTGTCAGTCGCTCATAGCCATGCCCTTCTTCGGCTTCTAGGACTTTCGTCCATCTGTCATTGAGGGTGTCTTGTTGGCTTTTATCTGTTGCTGCTTCTTCTTCGAGCTTTGCACGGTAGCTATTAGATGTTGCTTGAACCTCTTTTTCCCCAATAGATTTTCTAGGACGATAAAGTCCTCAGGTCCAAGGCTTACCTCCTCTTTGGAGAGGGCATATAATTGATGTCTTCGGAATCGTCCGGGTCCTCAAGAGTATGTTGTACCTTCTAAGCCATCCGATTGGTGTTCGGGGGTGGGGTCGTCGAGGTCTTTCGCCTTCTCCGGGGTGTCGCCTTCTACGGTGTCGTGTTGCTTTCCCTGCTACGTCGCCCCTTGGAGCATCGGCGTTGCCTCCTGCGCTTGGGGGGCTCCCCTCCTGGGGGTGCCGTCGCCATTGGCGCCATCACCGTCGTCCTTGGGGGTGTCCACCATATAGATGTTGTAGGTGGATGTGGCTGTCCAACAGCCGGTGACGGGAGGGGTCGTGGCCTCACCATCGTCGCCCATGTAATCAACCTCCTCGGAGGCATTGTCCAGTATGTCAGTTAAATCCTCAACCATGGCTATTAGGTGGGTGGTGGGTGGGACGTAAAATTCCCTGCGGCCTGCCTCAACGCTCCGTTGAGCGTGGGCCGAGGACTGGTCATCGACAATGGTAATCGTCTGGATCCGATCGAGCGCTTCGTTTAACAAAGCGAGGCTAACCGCATCAGTGGAAGAGATTTCTTCGGAGCTGACCTCCGTTACAAGGATGGGGAGAGGCGCTAGTCTGGCCAGGGCGAGATCCTGGTCCTCAGATATTGCGCCAGTGTCGAAGCTCACCGCCGAACTTGTAACGAGTCTGGCTGGGGCCGCCTCACAGTTTTCGGGCGCCGAACTCCCGTTAGGGCTCAAAGCCAGATCCTCGACGAGGAGGACCGGTCCGTACGTGATTGATTCCTGGTCTTCGGACGTAAGGGTCGCACCCGAGCTCGAAGCTGACAGTGCGGTAGAGACTGGTCCGAAGATCGGGTCGAAAAGAGGTGACGAAGTTGAGGCTTCGGGAGCCGTGGTGGTTCCAGGTGAGGCTGAGGAACCAGTAAAGATCATATCGCCCTGAGTGTTGGTGACGTATTTGAAGTTACCAAACCCGATTTGATGCTCGGGGGTGAAGCTGTTAACCGGGTTTAGATGACCGGCCGAGTCGGCGTGCAAGACGACGCTGCCGAACGCGAAAAGTTGCCCGTGGACAAAGATGTCCCCGGTGCTAATGTCGTCTCCGATGATCAGGCGAGCCATCGACCCTTCGGCGATCCAACAGCGGAACTCTCAATGAAAGCACCAATGTCAGTGTCAAAACCAGCGGATCTCGGCTAGGGGGTCCCGAATTGTGGACCTTGGATTGATGGGGAACAGTGGACGCAGGACACGATGTTTACCCAGGTTCGGGCCCTCTCTTAAGAGGTAAAACCCTACATCATCCTTGATTATATTGCTTGTGTATGAGGGGGTTACAGAGTAGATCTACCACGAGATCAGACGAACTAAACACTAACTAGTAGGATGGTGATTGTTCTTCAAGCCTCTATGGACTAAGCCCCCTGGTTTATATAGAAACCAGGGGTACTAGGGTTTACAGATAGTCAGTTACATCAAGGAAACATCAGATCTTCTATCTTGACTTGGGGTGCACTCCAAGGCGCCAAAAAGTATTCGGTCTGGATACGGTGCGGCCTAACAGTCCGGTCCACATGAGAGGAGTCGGCACCCCGAGGACCCCCCATTCCAGGACTCCCTCAGTGGGTGGTCGATCTCTTCTCCATCCTCGTCTCTATCTTCTCAGCCAACGCTCGACGGGCAATTAGATTTCGGCTATCGTCTTCTTATTCAATTGCAGTCCCACATGTGAGTGAAAATGCAAGACAACGCGAGTGCGACGCGAACACGACAGGCGTGCTTTAACTGTGCCGCCTTTTTCATTTTGAACTCGCAAAGTGTAACATTTTCTACTCTTTTCTTACGATTGTTCATGCGATCGATCGATAGAAATCCAGAACAAAATGACGAGGGCGGGGCTTCCCCGTGCATTAGGCGGGCTAGTTGGCCTAGTGGGTTTGAGCGATATGACGTGCTATAGAGCCGTCCAGTCTTCGCGTGTGGTAACAGTATTGTTGGTTGATACGTCTCCGTAATATCTACTTTTCCTAACGCCTCTTGTTTTGGACTCTAATTTGCATTATTTGAGTGAACCTAACCCGGACTGACGCTGTTTTCAGCAGAACTATCATGGTGTTGTTTTTGTGCAGAAATAAAAGTTCTTGAAATTGGACAAAACTTTTTGAAGAATTATTTTAAAATAAATAAAAAATAATGGAACCAAGACCCACTGGAAGGGGGCAGCTGCCCACAAGGCACCAGGGCGCGCCACCCCCCTCTGGCGCCCTGGTGGGTAGTGGGGCCCACGAGGCTCCGCTGACCCTAATTCCAACTCTATAAATTCTTATTTAAAAAAAATAAATATGAGAGGAAGTTTCATCGCGTTTTACGATATGGAGCCGCCGCCACCTCATGTTCTTCATTAGGAGGCCAGATGAGCCCGTTCGGGGCTCCGGAGAGGGGAATCTTCGTTCTTCGTCATCATCAACCATCCCCCACCACCAATTTCGTGATGCTCACTGTCGGGAGTGAGTAATTTCTTCGTAGGCTCGCTGGTCAGTGAGGAGTTCGGTAAGATTCATCATGTAATCGAGTTAGTTTTGTTAGGGCTTGATCCCTAGTATCCACTATGTTCTGAGATTGATGTTGCTATGACTTTGCTATACTTAATGCTTGTCACTAAGGCCGGAGTGCCATGATTTCAGATCTAAACCGTTTATGTTTTCATCATTATATCTATGTTCTAGATCCGATTTTGCAAGTTATATGCACCTGCTACGTGTTATGATCCGCATACCCCAAGGTGACAATAATTGAGATTCTTTTCGATGATTACCATAGTTTGAGCAGTTCATGTATTCACTATGCGTTAATGTTTTGTTCCGGTTCTCTATTAAAATGAGACCTTAATATCCCTTAGTTTCCTTATGGACCCCGCTGCCACGGGAGGGTAGGACAAAAGATGTCATGCAAGTTCTTTTCCATAAGCACGTATGACTATTTACGGAATACATGCCTACATTATATTTTATGAACTGGAGCTAGTTCTGTGTCGCCCTAGGTTATGATTATTATATGATGAATATTATCCAACGAAATCATTGATCCAATGCCTACGAGTTTTCCACATATTGTTCTTGCTAAGTTACTATTGTTGCTGCTACTGTTACCGTTACTATCGTTATTATTACCACTGCTATCAAAAATTATCATATTATTGTGCTACTGATATTATATCTCTATGTGTTGTTGAATTGATAACTCAACTACTAATACTTACAAATATTCTTTGGCTCCCCTTGTGTCGAATCAATAAATTTGGGTTGAATACTCTATCCGCAAAAATTGTTGCGATCCCCTATACTTGTGGGTTACCAAGACTTTTTCCTGGCACCCTTGCCGAGGAGCATAGCTATATTTGTTGATTCACTTGGGATTATTATCTATTTATCACTATCAAGAATCTGAAAGATACAAGAACCAAGATCATTCCTCTAAGACGAGGGGAGGTAAGGATTTTCATCTAGCTATGCACTTGATTCACCTTCTGTTTTGAGTAAACTTGCAACAACACCACTTGCTATTAATCCTGATATGTTCCAATAATTGATTAGGTTACTTCTGTTATGAATGATGCTAGTACTTTGCTTGATGATAATGTGCCACTAGGTGAATTTTTTGATGAACAAATTGCTAGAGCTAAAGAGAATGAAATTGCTAAAACTGATAAAATTATTGAAACTGATAAAGTCTTTGAAACTAAAAATTATGAAAGCCTATTAGATCTAGCTCTCCAAGATATGAATTGCCTAAGATACCTGAGGGTTAAGTTATGGATAAAGATCTTTAAATGCTAGAATGAAATATGATCCTAAGTTTGCTACTTTACCTATCTTTGTTACTAATAAGGAGCTAGAAATTTGGTGGATCAACGCAAGGTCCAAAAAATTACTCTGGAGGTATCGATTGACATAACTCCTCTATTACGAGTCCTTTCATTGACGGCTTTTGCGTCGCCTAACTCTAAAGCTTCCACCTTATCGAAACTAAGTGCAATAAGGAGAAACAATGGTTTTTTCTATGGACTACAAATATGCATGGTTGAACAATAGAGCACAAGCGTCCTTACGGTAAAGAGAAAGGTGATGGGTCGTCCGTAACTCAGGCCAGGGCCATCCATTGACATCGACATGCAACTGGGAAGGCTGTGTTGCTCGAACCAACTCGGCTTCCTTACAACACAGCAGTGGTGCTCGTGGAAATGCCTCACCCGGAGCAGAAACTCTGCATGCTTTCTACAGTCCTACGTACGGGCTACCAATCCTCCCCACAGTGCATGATTATGTTCTTACAAAAAGATAAGACACCATTGCCCTTCTGGTAAAGCATATAAGAAAACAATACACCATAACTTGTAGGAAGTACAAAAGAACAAGACCAAGGTGGATCAATAGATGCAACGACTAAGAGTTTCTAGTTCTGTCGGGTGCTCAAGTTCCCAATGGAGAAGTTTAACCTCTTAGTTTTTGCTTTTTTGGCAATCTAATCGCAGTTCGAATAACTGCTTCTCATGCTCAAATATTTTCTCCATGAACATCGTGTGATCTGGACCACCATATGTGCATGTCTTATTCACTAGCATGGCCATGGCAGTTGAAATGTCTCCGAGGGTTTCTATTTTATTTAAAACATGATTGGCGTCCACCGTCCAACCAGAACGTGCATCGACGACATCCTGATAAAAATAAATAAATAAAATTAGAAAAAAAAAGATATTGCATTGTATGTATGACGGTTTGTAAACAGAGGTGGTTGAGTGCTTATGGGTGAAACGGAGAGAGGGGGGAGACGAGTGAGCTAAGGCTACGCTACACACAAAATCATGGAGCACCAGACTTGTACAAAGAAAAAATGAGCCACCACCCCACTGTCAAGAAGTAAGCATGCCAATAATGATATTGGATACAATCCTTTGATAACGTGTAATGTTTAGTTGATCTAAACTTGAGGTGGCCCTGCTCTGCTCACCATAACTAATAAACGCAATTCCCCACCTGGTACTACATCTACTGACAAGAGTTTACTGATCCAAGATATTGGATACTAAATCTATTGACAAGAGTTGTTACCTGGAAATAGGAAACTGAAGTTGTGGCGGCGGACAGTCCAAAGGTTTTAGACTCCGCAGAACTAAAACTGAACACATAAGATGTGACTTTGGCACTATTACACATGAGGGAGTGACTTTGGGAGGTCAAGTGGTGCCTAAGAATGATATCAATGCTACAAAGAGATGGGGATACTGATGAAGATGTTAGCCATATAATCAAAACAGGGTGGATGAAGTGGCGCCAAGTATCTGGCATTCTCTGAAAAAGCTAAAAGGCAATTTTTAGTGTGTGTTTGGTTCGGGAACAAAGTGGAATGGAATGTCATGGTTCCATTCCACTAGAATGGGTCGGTTCTGTTTTTCTATTTGGTAGGAATATTTCGGAGGAATGGAATGCTTACATTTTGATGTTTGGTTTTAGAGATAGAATGGAATGAAATTATTCATCTCACCTCTTTTAGGTAGGAATGGTGAGATCACCACTCATACATGAATACGATGTATAATTCCAAAGTCGGATACCAAACAGATGAATCAAAATTCAAAATTTAGTAGCACCAAGCAAATTGCTGAATACAACAGCAGCCAGCAAATCGGTACCCAATGTCCACAGGTACGCACCAAATTTCACCAATCTCTCGTACAGAAACAGTCACAAAATCGATGCAAATCGGTGCCCAATCTCCATGATTGCATACGGCAGCAACCAACTGCTGCTCCCTGTCCGGGGTAGGGACAGACACGCTCGCCTAGGCAACGGCAACACACAATCGTTGTTGCCGTTCTTCCTTGTTGCAGACCAGGGCCCGACACGCCCGTTGTAGGGAACGGCAACGTGGCATGCCAAGCCCATGCGCCGTCGTTATTGTGGCTGTTCCTTGTTGCAGACCAGGGCCCAGCGGGCCGTTGCTGTTGTGGCTCGTCTACTTCCACCAGATCTGCGGTGCACCGCCGCCACAACATCAATAGGGAGAGGGCGGCATCGGGAATGAGAGCAGTGACAGCCCGAGCCGGTGGCTGGAGGGAGAGACGGGAGACGATGGGAGGGTGGCGGCTGGAGCTTGGCTTGGTCGAGGGAGAGGGGCAGAGTCGGGGAGAAGGTGAGACACGTGAGGCATTCCACGTCGTTCCACCAATTTGGAGGTATGAGCACATTCCGGATCTAAGGGGAATATGCCGTTCTAGGGAACGAGTGGATTCCGACTCCTCAACCCAACCAAACACAAGAATGACCCCTTGGTGCGGAACGGACCCATTACGTTCCACCTGCTGACGCGAACCAAACACACCCTTACTGAACGGTGATTAGACTTGCAATGTTGTATGGGGCAGAATGTTGGCCTACAAAAAGACGACATGTTCACCAATTGTGTGTTGCGGAAATGCCTATGTTGTGTTTGGATTTGTGGTCATACAAAGAATGGGTCGAGTTCAGAACGACGATATACGTGATCGGCTAGGGGTAGCACCAATCGAAGAAATGCTTGTCCAACAACGGTTGAGGTGGTTTGGCCATATCCAAAGGAGACCCCTGGAGGCACCAGCGCATAGTGGAATCCTAAGCCACGATAATAATGTGAGGAGAGGAAGGGGAAAGCTGAAATCATGGGAGGAGGAAATAAAAAGAGACTTGAAAAATGGGATATACCCAAAGATTTCTGCTTGAACAGGAGTATGGAAAGCCTATTCATGTGTCTCAACCTTGATTAGTGGCTCCTGTTGGGTTTTAACTCTAGCCTACCCCAACTTGCTTGAGACTGAAAGACTTTGCTGTTGTTGTTGTTTCTCAAGAAAGGATATATGAAATCATACATTGTACTAAATTATCAATAAACCTGGTGTATTGATACAAATGAGAAATGATACACAATGACTAAACAAGCTTGATGGCAAACCACGATTTTTAGGTCGCCTTGTATATTGTGCAGTATTAAATGACACGAATGGTTAAATGATACATTGTATTGTTATTGATTTGGAACGTGAAACATATTATTATTGTTTTTACTGGAATGTGAAACGTAATTGATAAGTAAAAGAACACTGCCAGGTGTAGGAGTGACTTACCGGACAAAACTGCCCAGTTGTAGGTTTTAGTTTTGCACCATTGGAACTTTCAGCGGAACATTCTTGACTCAAACGCTTTGTGACTGCACAAGAAAAATATGAAGTATCACTAAGTAGATTCAATTAAGTAACAGGCAATGAAAATGTTCGAGGATCAACCAACTGGAAAAAATACTGGTGAGTATACCTGCATTAGCAGGTGCAGTTCCAAAACTTTTACCTATAGATATTAGAAAGACAGAACCAGGAGAACCAGGATCGCCTGCAAGAGTTTAGCTATTGATATTAGAAAGGAAAGGGCAAGCATCATTTGTTCATTAGCAAAGAGTACCCTGCAGATGTCTAGGAAACTGCAGGGCACAGCAAGAAGATATAAAAGGTCCAGATTGTAAGTGGGAACAAATAATGTGACTACTGAATAAACTACATATAACTAATAAACAAAGACAGAGTGACTACTGAATAAACTACATATAACTAATAAACAAAGACAGAGGTAAGTGGGGAACATCAACAATGAAAGTAACTGAAATAAACTTCTATATGGACAAAACGATGGTATGTTACCTTCACTACAAGAATCTGAATGTTCTATGACCTCCAGCTTCCCAGCTAACATAGTTTCATCTGAAACCACACAAGTTTGTGCACCATGGCTTGTAAGATTTTGCTAGAAAGGAGAACTTTTGCAAAGTATCTAGGTGTATTGGGAAGTAGACTACTGAAAAAGGTATCATGCTTCTAGTTTTGAAAACACTGATTGCACAGGATAAATCGACTTAAAACAAACGGACACGACTAATTCTTCCCACAGCATGTTATAAGCCTGTTACAAATGCTGTCCTTTAAGCAATTATAGCAAACGAACCAAATACACTAAAGCAGTTCTTCTGATAGAAGAGCGCAACAAAGCAATATGTCATACTCCCTCCGTCCCAAAATAAGTGTCTCAACTTTGTACTAATGTCAGACTCCCTCCGTCCCAAAATAAGTGTCTCAACTTTGTACTAACTCTAGTACAAAGTTGTACTAAGCTTGAGACACTTATTTTGGGACGGAGGGAGTACTTATAACAAACGAAGGCCATAACGAAATTCAAGCGATTCATTCAGAAAAACAGCTTGTGCATTTACACAAAAAATGCTGAAAGGACAGAGCCAAGGCAGATGTTTTACCAATAATTTCCTCGAAACCCATAGGTTCACACGATGAACCTGCAATTGAAACATATGATCATCAATTAGCATGGTTATAAACACGAATAGTCAGGTATCCTTATTGATTATTATACGATGGTCTATGGGAGAAACCTTGAGTCCATGGTGAGGAATGACGCCTGCATGAAGCAAAAGGTTAAAAGCTCTAAACTTTACAACAAACTAGGAAACAACGAGAGCATCAATTCTGTGCACACGATATACATACCTCTCTTTCTGAAGAAAACGGCAGGCAAGAAGAGATGCCGACATCCGGCCTATGTTCTTCTTCCTCTTATGCCTCCGGCAACCCCTGAAATTAATTAACAAGATAACGCGACAAAGACCCGTTCAAAGTTTAACTGTAAGTGCGGCTTCTCATGCAGATGGAGTAAAATGGATCTTCCACATAATAAAGACATAACTGAGGATGCGGATGTTGCACTTACCCAAACCCGAAGGGGATGGTGTAACATGGGTGGCTTGGACACGGCGGCAACCGCAGCAGATGCCTGAACTCGGGGGTCCGCATGACCAAGTCCTTGACAACCTGCGCGGCTTTGCGCCTAATGAGCTGCCAGTCCACGGGACCCCTGTGTGGAAGAAACATGGAGAGGCTCAAACAACAATGAATGAAACTAACGGATAATTAGATACTCCCTCCGTCCGAAAATACTTGTCATTAAAGTAGATAAAGAGGGATGTATATAGAACTAAAATACGTCTAGATACATCATTTTTTGTTCTTTTTGATGACAAGTATTTTCGGACGGAGGGAGTAGATGATAGATGAAGGGGCAATTAGGCTAGGGAGAGAAGAGAGGAGACCAGTATGTCGGGTGAGAGCGCCAGAACAAGACTGTGCGGAGAGCCGCGGCGTAGTGCGGGTCCTCGCGGACAATGGTGGAAGGGATAACGTCGATTTGATTCCGGAGATCTTGGGCCAAATCGATGCCCTCCAGCTTGCCCTGGGCGAGGTCGTCGAGAACGTTGAGGCGAGTGAGGAATCTGAGCGCGGTGGGCGCGTCGATCTCGTCCTGGCACGGCAGGAAGCGGCTCAAGTACTTCCGCGCCTCCTTCCACCGGCCGGCCGCCACCAGGCGCCGCAGGAACCGCACGTCCAAGAAGACGCGCGTCTCGTGCTTCAGCCTGGACCAAAATTAAGATCCATCGATCAGTACCAGCTAGCCTAGGGGAAGGAAAAGGGGAGCGGATCGTCGAGATAGAGCGAGAGATTAAGCCGTCGAATACGTACGCGTCGAAGGTGGAGGGGAGGTTGTTGCGGCGGAGGAAGGCGAGGAGTCGCCGGCGGCGGAATCGGTCCAGGCAGTGGTGCTCCATCACGCCTCGCTTGCCGCCAGATCTCGCCATCGCGCTCTGCAACGAGAGTATTTGGGGAATATCGCCCGAGCGGGGCGCACTGCGTCTCGGATATCATGGTTGGATCCGATTAGGGCAGTGCCCGCCGGGGTGCGGCGATGGCGGGGGGTGCGGGCGGGATGAGGGGGAGATGGGAGGGGTTGGGGATGGGGCTGGGAGGGGGCGAAGTGGGGTGGGGTGGGGGGGAGAGGGCGGGTCCTGGCCAAACGGGTTGATTTTCGCGTGGCTGGCCCGTGGGCCGTGGCACGTCGTGTGCCTGGCTCGTGGCCCGCCTTGTGCCGTGCTTGTCCGCCTAGGCCAAGCCCGCTTGGCATGCACGGCACGGCACACGGCACAGCCCGCCTGGCACATGTAAGTTGTTTTTTTTTTCAAAGAAAATCCTTAGGGCAACTCCAATGCACGACACCAAACGGACGTCTGTTTTGTCTGGATTTTGTCCGTCTAGGGTGGGGATGGGGTCGTGTCCGTTCAGATTTGGGTTTGCGTCGGCCGGGCGCCCAAGGCGCGAACGCATCTTTGGCTCCATCTTGTCCCATGCATGCAAACGTGAACAAAAGGATGTTTGGCCGCAGCCGCGGTTCGCACTAGTTCATCACGCCGGCCGGCAACACAGCCGGCGGCCTACATTCTCACGCTGGCAAAAGAGCCAGCGGCCGGCACAGGAGCCAGCCTTCAAAAAGGACATGTTTTCATGCCGGCAACAAAGCGAGCCTTCAAAAAGGAATGTTTCACGGCGACAACAAAGCTAGCGGCCGGCACACCAGCCAGCCTTCAAAATGAATGGACATCGGCCATGGCCCGAGGCCTCACCTAGTTCAAGTTGTCGCGGGCGAGCATCTCCTTCTACCGATTAGCGAACCAAGCCTTCCTCTCTGGCGACATGTTGGTCTTGTCCACGCTCATGAACGTGAGTGCCACCTCTTTAGCTTTGGTGTCCACCATGGTGGCCTCGATCTCGAGCTTCTTGAGTTGAGCGGCCTCCTCGATGTCAAGCTTCCTCCTCTTCGTTGCCTCCTCCATGGCAAGCTTCTTCGTTTGGAGCTCTAGATAAATCTTCATTTGCTCCTCCTTTCCTTTGCTCTTCCTCTCGTCCCGCGAATTCCTTTTGGCTCATCGTGTCCTACAAAGTGCCTTGCAAGGAAATGGAAGACGCATCACGCCTCTTATCGGCCTTTGAGTATGTATTGCCCCTCGGCCTCTTGAGCAAGTCTCCCTCATCAACCACGGCCTTCTTCCCTCCTTTCTTCTTACGAGCGGCATATTGGTCTTTGAACTTGGGGCAATCGCCCGCGAGGGCGTAGGCCGCAGCCACCTTCGTCTCCTTTGCCTTAGCCCGCCGGCCCCTTCTCTTCGCCGCTTCTTTGTTGCGGAAGGCGATCTCCGCCGGTGTGCACTCGGATTGAGGCTTCTTGGGACCCTTGGGACCTTTCTTCTTTCTTAGAAGGCGTAGCGACCACGCATCATTTGGGTTTCATCGGTCGCCCGTCCATGGAGAAGGGAGAGGAGGCGGAAGGTTTGGACGAAATGGAGGGAAAGTGGGGCCAGTTGTGTCACCGACGGGCGGGCCAAGGGGAGGAAAAGGCGGGCGGGTCAGTGGGACGACCTTTGCTATCTTAGCTTCTGCTTCAGTGCCACTTAAATTTTAGGATGAAGCCTTTCTTACTGCCGTGCATCTCATTAACATGTGGCCCAGTTGTACTATCTCCAATGAAACACCCACAGAACGTCTCTTTCATGTCACACCAGATTACACCACACTTCGCGTCTTTGGGTGTGCCTGTTGGCCAAACCTTTGTCCCTATAACACTCGTAAGCTTAGTTTCCGGTCTAAGCAATGTGTTTTTCTTTGGTATAGTGCTCAGCATAAGGGTGTCAAGTGTTTAGATGTTTCCACCGGACGTGTGTATATCTCACGTGATGTTGTCTTCGATGAAACTCAATTTCCCTTTGCAAAACTCCATCCGAACATCGGCGCTCTTCTCCGAAAGGAGATTCTTCTCCTTCCTCCTCATCTCCCCGACGCTCCGTGTGAGGGTAATGATAATTGTACTGAACCAACTTTGACTAATCCATCTCCTGTTGCACCTGAGTTTTGTATTTCAGAAATACCTACAGCAGAAAATGGCGTAGTAAATAATGTATCAGCAGGAACAGAAGAGGACACAAGCGATCCAGGGGAATCTCCATCGGGATTAGCGCCCCTGACTTCGTCAGGTCCGAGCGCATCCTCCCCGAGATCGCTGCTGGGCTCGGGTAGCCCGCTCTCCACCCCAGCGAGCCAGCCCCCGCCCTGCCACATCCCACCTCTCCACCGAGCCGGTTCCTCCAGGTGCGGCGCACCAATCAGCTGCAGGGGCAGCCCAACCGGGCGGTACGCGCCGGTACCGCAGGTCTACTCTAGGCGAGCCCTGCGGTTGCATCGGGCGGGCACGGTGTTGTCTCCGCGGCAGATCCGCCTCGTGCTTCCCGCCCGCCCGGCTCTTCTGCGGCCGCGCCTGCTGACCCTTCCACGACCACAGCCACAGACGATTCCGCTCTGCCACGCGGATTTGCGCCCTCGGGATCGCTAGGATCTCGCCTGCTGCAATCTTCCTCTTCGCCAAGATCGACTACGGCTCCTCCGCTGCTGCCACGTACATGTTTGCAGGCAGGCACTATTCAGCCGGTTAATTACAAAACAAAATATGGTTTAGCTGTTTCCTCTGATTCCGCAGGTGAACCGCGTAACAGTACTGATGCTCCTGTCGATCCCCGGTGGAAGCATGCTATGAATGAAGAGTTTCGTGCTCTGCAGAACAATAATACTTGGCACCTTGTTCCTTGTCAGCCACGTCAAAATATCATTGATTATAAGTGGGTGTATCGCATCAAACGTCGGTCAGATGGCACCATTGATCGCTATAAAGCCAGTCTTGTTGCTAAGGGCTTTAAGCAGAGGTATGGACTTGACTATGAGGACACTTTCAGTCCTGTTGTTAAAGCTGCCACCATTCGCCTTGTTTTGTCAGTTGCTGTGTCCAAAGGTTAGAGCCTTCGTCAGCTAGATGTGCATAATGCGTTCCTTCATGGTGTTCTGGAAGAGGAAGTTTACATGAAACAACCTCCTGGGTATGAAGATAAAAACAAACTGTTTCATATCTGCAAGCTTGATAAGTCCCTCTATGGTCTCAAGCAAGCTCCTAGAGCATGGTACTCCCACTTGAGCTCTAAACTGCAAACACTTGGCTTTATTCCCTCCAAGTCAGATACATCACTGTTTATTTACAATAAGTCATACACTATCATTTTCATGCTCATTTATGTCGATGATATTATTGTCACCAGTTCTTCTGATAAGGCAGTCATAGCTTTGTTGCAAGATTTGCACTCAGATTTTACTCTCAAGGATCTGGGAGATCTTCACTTCTTTCTTGGTATTGAGGTGAAGAGAAACAGTGAAGGTGGTCTTCATCTTTCTCAGGAAAAATATGCAACTAGTCTTTTGAGCAAGGCTGTAAACCATCCCCAACTCCACTTTCCAATGCAGAAAAATTATCTCTTGCAGAGGGTGTACTCTTGAATCAAGAGGATGGCACCAAGTACAGAAGTTTGGTTGGAGCACTTCAGTACTTGACACTTACATTGCCTGATATTTCTTTTGTAGTTAACAAAGTGTGTCAGTTTCTGCATGCACCTACCTCAGCTCATTGGACTGCTTTGCTAAAGCGTGATTACGAGATATGTAAAGAGTACCTTGAGTGTTGGACTCACTTTCAGCAAGTCATCCTCTACTCTTGTTAGTGCTTTTTCTAATTCTGACTGGGCAAGATGCTTGGATGACAGACGATCCACTAGTGGTTTTGCTGTTTTCTTTGGACCTAATCTTATTTCTTGGTGTGCTAAGAAGTAAGCAACAGTGTCACGATCTAGTACTGAGGCAGAGTGTAAAGCACTAGCTAATGCAACAGCTGAGATCATCTGGCTTAAGTCCATGCTCAAGGAACTTGGAATACATGCTCAAACACCATGTCTTTGGTGTGATAATCTTGGTGCCACATATATTTCTGCTAACCCTCTGTTTCATGCAAGGACAAAACACATTGAGATTGACTATCATTTTGTGAGAGAAAGGGTTGCAAGCAAGGAGTTGGAGATTCGATTTATTCCTTCAAAAGATCAAGTTGCAGATGGGTTTACAAAAGCCTTGGCTACAAGACAATTCGAAGAGTCCAAACATAATCTCAACTTGAGAAGTTCAGATTAAGGGGGCGTGTTAGACATATGTATAAGTGTCACATCAGTATTGTATGTCTAACAAGATGCTCCAAGAGCTTTTTAACCCTTGATCTGAGATCCAAAGGTCATCTAAGAATGCACTGGATCTAGGTGTAATAACGGACTCCTAGGGGTGTTTTTTTGCAAATATGCGTGTGAACTCTCTCCGTGACCTTTGGATCTCAGATCCAACAGCTGGGAAGCTCCTGGAGCACCCAACCTTAGGTGCTATGTCGTCCAGGTACATCCCTAAGAATGACAAGACGATCCTGCTAAGCGATCGACTAAGTCGAAAACAACTGGATGGGTTGATGAGTGTTATGTTTTATCCCTTATCATCGTTGCTCCTTTCTTTGACAAAACAGACCAATATGGGGAGGAGCCCCTACGGTTTTTTAATTAAGATAAGAAGGAACTGTGAGACCCATGTTAGAACAGAGGTTCGAACAGGCGCCAGCTAGGAGGTGCCACTGGGTTAAGAGCCCATCAACTCATCCTTGCAGCTACTGGACAGGTCTAGCACAAAGAGAGAATATCAAGTGCTCCCATGACACCAATTTGGAAATTTCAATTTTATATGTGTCAACAAAATTTGAATTTTTTTGTGAATGTTCATCACATTTTTTGAGCAAACTGCATCATTTATTAAAAGTTCACACACATAGGGATATAGATGATTTCGGGCCTACTAATGAGCCACACGTGGCACCCGGGAAGTAGAGAGGCTGCTGCCTTAGCCAAAGCATGAGCCTCCCCATTATTCTTCCTACTCTCATGGATGAATTTGATATCATTGAAAATCCTTTTCTGGTGTTGAATGTCTTGCAAGATGGAGAAATAACTGCAAGGAAAAACATCCTCTATCCGGTTGACGACTTCCAGGCAATCCGATGCCACGCAAATGGACTGGATGTGAAGATCACTTGCCAGGGAGAGCGCCTCACTACACGCCTGAGCCTCCAAGATGGTTGGGTCCATTAGGCCGACTGATATGATCGCCGATGCCCCGAGATAATTACCATTCGCGTCGCGGCAGATCACAGCAGCAACCTCGCTGTCTCCAATCTTAGAGAAGCCAGCATCTGTCTTCATTTTGAACACATCTGTTTCAGGTGGTAGCCACCCTATCCTGCGGGTAGGTCCTTCAACATCCACACTAGTTACATGTCGGACCCTGTTTCTTACATGTAAGTCCTTGGACCTCGCATGCAGGTCCCTCGTGCCCACGGTCTTCTCAGGAATTTTTTTCGAGTTCTGCGATGAATTTATTGATGAAAACATGAGTGCTGAGGGGGCTCTGGAACTGATTATCGTGGATGGCCCGCCTTCTCGCCCACCAAATTGCCCACATCATGACAAGCACACGCGCTAACTCTACCGTAGGTAAAGTATACACCAGCCAAAACATCCAAAGCTTGGCATCTTCCGTCCGGTTGGAGATGACCGTCTCCGTCAGGTCTTCGTTCGCAAGAGCCCACACGCAGCGCGCCATGTGGCAATCGAAGAGAGAATGGCGCCAAGAGTCCACCGCTGCGTGGCAAAGAGAGCATTCCATAGAGTCCGTCATTTTCATGTGCTTTTGGACGTCTCCTGTGGGAATTGAGGTTCTAGCCAGCCGCCAAGCAAAAACTCGGACCTTGGAGGGGACCGGAGCACCCCATAGTTTTGCCCAGGACCTGTTGTCCGTTGCGCCATTGGAGTGGCCCTCATTGTGCTCAAGCCAGTCAGTCCTTTGCTGTTTGATTGAGGACATAAGCCGGTAGGCTAACCGCACCGTGAAGGTGCCCTTTCGTTCATAGTGCCATGACCAGAAGTCCTCGCGGACCCTGTTGCTGAGAGGAATATTCAGGATTGCCTCTATGTCCATCGCATAGAAATGCTCATCCAAGATGGCCCGCTTCCAAGAAGCTGTAACAGGATTTATGAGCTCGGAGACTAGCTCGGGAGGGTTTGTAGTTTTTGGACATACATGTCGTAGTTTGAAGTCCCTGGGGTGTTGGAGATATGCCCTATCATGTATGATGATATTTCCTATGTGTTTATGAATAAAGATAGTCCTTGGACATTATCAATGATGTGTATCAGCAAGTATGTGACTTGTTTGTGGGACTATGCATTGTATGATGATTGTCCTAAAAGGTCCCTAGTCGAAAGGGCTGTGTGGACACGCAGCCGACTAGACTGGCATATGACACGGTCGATGGCTTGGTCTCACTAGCCATGGAGCATTGGATGCTAACCGGATAATATGGACTTGGAAAGGTCTGGTCGGATTCGACGTAGTCGGATCCGAGTCGAGATAAGGTCCAAGTTGGACAGACCCAACTATGAGACACATCGATATGTCATCTGTGAGTCTCTAGTACAACATACGCTCTATGTCCTAAGACCTGAGCTGACGCATGTACTCGGGATGGTGACAGACTTGCGTTGGGCTGACCAAACGCTACTCCGTGACTGGGTAGTTACAAAGGTAGGCTTCGGGTTTGTCCAGTCCCATGTTGCGAGACATGGTTGAGCAAGATGGGATTTGCCCCTCCGATCAGGAGAGATATACTCTGGGCCCCTCGTGTGATCCGACCAGGAACAACATGGCCATGCGACAAGGATTATGAGATAATCCGGATTGTGGTCTGCATCACTGAAACGAGAAAGAGGTCGGGCTAGCACAAGGATGACAGTCTCGCCTTGAACCCGACAACATATATCGTGCGGCAAAGGGAACAGAAGTGTGACATGTTGTACAGGTTCGCCTAACCAGCTTCATATTTTGCTTGGTGGTCGGCACGCCTTGCTAGAGGCCGCTACCAACTGCGGCAGGTCGGAGGTGATCCGAACTGTGACCAAGCCGGCTTGAACCTAAGGGGTCGCAGCTTAAGGGAAGGAACCTACGAGGTCGGTTCGTAGGACCTTTGGTCGGATGTGATCCGAACTGGACTAGGAACGTGACCGAGTAGACTTTGGGCTTTAGGGTCCGTGCGAGGCCCAAGTGTTGAGCCTGCGACAGACGCCTATATAAAGTGGAGGTGCGGCACACTCATTTGGTTGATCGCTTTGGCTGCGACTAGGGTTTTGCATGTGTTGCGAATAGCCACCTCCACTCGCCGCCGACTGTGTGATCGGACCTAGCAGTCCGCCGCACGGTGTTCCTCCTGCACGCGCGGATACCGTTAGAGGCGGTGCACTTGCGCCGCTCCGGCGAACTCGTATGTGGGATCGGACGACCGGCCGCTCGAGGGAGATCGGACGAGGAGGAGACGATCCACGCGGACGCGCTGCCCCAACTCTTCTTCCGCTGCATGGCACTGCGCGTCTATGATCCATCTCCCGTAGCATGTTCCTGGATGTTCTGCACGTAGGAAAATTTTAATTTGCAGTCGATGCACGCTACCGTAGAACCCAACATGGGGATCCAGTTATCAATCCATATGTTTGTATCATTGCCCGGACCAATTCTCTTGATTAAGCCGAGCTTGAGCGAGTCTTGGCCTTCAATAATGGACCGCCACACTTGAGATGGATTGTTTCCCACCTCTGCCTCAAGGATTGTGGATGCAGGGTAATAAACGGCCTTCAAAATCCGGGCATTGAGAGTGCTTGGCTCAGTAAGGAGCCTCCACGCTTGTCGGGCCAGCAAAGCTAGGTTGAAGAGCTCGATGTCTCTGAAGCCCATTCCCCCCATGGACTTAGGTTGTGACATAACTTCCCATGACACCCATGCAGTTTCCCTCTCTCCTTTCTTAGATCCACACCAAAACTTCCTCAAAATACCGTTGATGTTGGGGAACGTAGCAGAAATTCAAAATTTTCTACGCATCACCAAGATCAATCTATGGAGATTCTAGCAACGAGGGGAAGGAGAGTGCATCTACATACCCTTGTAGATCGCTAAGCGGAAGCGTTCATGTGAACGGGGTTGAAGGAGTCGTGATTGCCGTGATCCAAATCACCGGAGATCCGAGTGCCGAAGCAGACGGCACCTCCGCGTTCAACACACGTACAGCCCGGTGACGTCTCCCATGCCTTGATCCAGCAAGGAGAGAGGGAGAGGTTGAGGAAGACTCCATCCAACAGCAAGACAACGGCGTGGTGGTGGTGGAGGAGCGTGGCAATCCCGCAGGCTTCGCCCAAGCACCTACGGGAGAGGAGGAGGTGTCACGGGAGGGAGGGAGGCGCCAGGGGCTCATGTGTGGATGCCCTCCTCCCTCCACTATATATAGGGGCAAGGGAGAGGGGAGGCGCAGCCTTGCCCCTTCCTCCAAGGAAGGGGTGCGGCCAAGAGGGGAGGAGTCCATCCTCCCCAAGGCACCCTGAGGTGCCTTCCCCCTTGAGGACTCTTCCTCCCCAAGTTTCCTTGGCGCATGGGCCTCTTGGGGCTGGTGCCCTTGGCCCATATAGGCCAAGGCGCACCCCCTACAGCCCATGTGGCCCCCAGGCAGGTGGACCCCGGTGGACCCCGGACCCCTTTCGGCACTCCGGTACAATATCGATAAAGTGCGAAACTTTTCCTGACCAAAATAGGACTTCCCATATATAAATCTTTACCTCCGGACCATTCCGGAACTCCTCGTGACGTCCGGGATCTCATCCGGGACTCCGAACAACATTCGGTAACCACATACAAACTTTCTTTATAACCCTAGCGTCACCGAACCATAAGTGTGTAGACCCTACGGGTTCGGGAGACATGTAGACATGACCGAGACGTTCTCCGGTCAATAACCAACAGCGGGATCTGGATACCCATGTTGGCTCCCACATGTTCCACGATGATCTCATCGGATGAACCACGATGTCAAGGACTCAATCGATCCCGTATACAATTCCCTTTGTCTAGCGGTATTGTACTTGCCCGAGATTCGATCGTCGGTATCCCGATACCTTGTTCAATCTCGTTTCCGGCAAGTCTCTTTACTCATTTCAGAACACATCATCCGTGATCAACCCCTTGGTCACATTGTGCACATTATGATGATGTCCTACCGAGTGGGCCCAGAGATACCTCTCCGTCACACGGAGTGACAAATCCCGCCTCGATTCGTGCCAACCCAAATGTACACTTTCGGAGATACCCGTAATGCACCTTTATAGCCACCCGATTCGTTGTGACGTTTGGTACACCCAAAGCATTCCTACGGTATCCGGAGTTGCACAATCTCATGGTCTAAGGAAATGATACTTGACATTAGAAAAGCTTTAGCATACGAACTACGATCTTTGTGCTAGGCTTAGGATTGGGTCTTGTCCATCACATCATTCTACTAATGATGTGATCCCGTTATCAATGACATCCAATGTCCATGGTTAGGAAACCGTAACCATCTATTGATCAACGAGCTAGCCAATAGAGGCTTGCTAGGGACATGGTGTTGTCTATGTATCCACACATGTATTTGAGTTTCCTATCAATACAATTATAGCATGGATAATAAACGATTATCATGAACAAGGAAATATAATAATAATAACTAATTTATTATTGTCTCTAGGACATATTTCCAACAGTCTCCCACTTGCACTAGAGTCAATAATCTAGTTCACATCGTCATGTGATTAACACTGATAGGTCACATCGCCATGTGACCAACACCCAAAGAGTTTACTAGTGTCGTAAACTAGTTCACATCATCATGTGATTTAGGCTCAATGAGTTACGAGGTTTGATCATGTTTTGCTTGTGAGAGAGGTTTTAGTCAACGGGTTTTAGTCAACGGGTGCGAACCTTTCAGATCCGTGTGTGCTTTGCAAATTTCTAGGTCATATTATAAATGTTGCTTCCACGCCCACTTGGAGCTATTCCAATTGGTTGTTCCACTATTTGTTTCCTGTTTGCTACTTTGAGTCATTCGGATTGGTGTTAAAGCTTGCATCGACGTAACCCTTTACGCCGAACTCTTTATCACCTCCATAATCGAGAAACATGTCCTTATTTACTCCAAGGACAATTTTGATCATTGTCCAATGATCCATTCCTGGATCATTCTTGTACCTCTTGACTGACTCATGGCAAGGCACACTTCCGGTGCGGTACACAACATAGCATACTATAGAGCCTATGTCTGAAGCATAGGGGACGACCTTCGTCCTTTCTCTCTTTTCTGCCGTGGTCGAACTTCATACCTTACAACTCAGGCAAGAACTCCTTCTTTGACTGATCCATCTTGAACACTTTCAAGATTATGTCAAGGTATGTGCTCATTTGAAAGTATTATTAAACATTTTGATCTATCCTTATAGATCTCGATGCTCAATGTTCAAGTAGCTTAATCCAGGTTTTCTATTGAAAACATCTTTCAAATAACCCTATATGCTTTCCAGAAATTCTACATCATTTCGATCATCAATATGTCAACAACATATACTCATCGAAATTCTATAGTGCTCCCACTCATTTCTTTGGAAATACAAGTTTCTCATAAACTTTGTATAAACCTAAAATCTTTGATCATCTTATCAAAGTGCACATTCCAACTCCGAGATGCTTACTCCGGTCCTTAGAAAGGATCATTTGGAGCTAGCATACCTTTTAGCATCCTTAGGATCGACAAAACTTTTCTGATTGTATCACATACAACCTTTCCTTACGTAAACTGTTAAGGAAACTCGTCTTGACATCCATCCGCCAGATTTCATAAATGCAGCTAATGCTAACATGATTCCGACGGACTTAAGCATCGCTACGGATGAGAAAATCTCATCGTAGTCAACTCCTTGAACTTGTGAAAAACTTTTCGCCACAAGTCGAGCTTCATAGACGGTGACATTACCGTCCACGTCCGTCTTCTTCTTAAAGATCCATTCATCTCAATGGCTTGCCGATCATCGGGCAAGTCCACCAAAGTCCATGCTTTGTTCTGATATATGGATACTACCTCGGATTTCATGGTCTCTAACCATTTGTCGGAATTTGGGCCCACCATCGCTTCTCCATAGCTCGTAGGTTCATTGTTGTCTAGCAACATGTCCTTCAAGACAAGATCACCATACCACTCTGAAGCAGTACGCGTCCTTGTCGTCCTACGAGGTTTGGTAGTGACTTGATCCGAAACTTCATGATTACTGTCATAAGCTTCTACTTCAATTGGTGTAGGTGCCACGGGAACAACTTCCTGTGCCCTGCTACACACTAGTTGAAGTGACGGTTCAATAACCTCATCAAGTCTCCACCATCCTCCCACTCAACTTTTCGAGACGAACTTTTCCTCGAGAAAGGACCCGATTCAAGAAGCAATCCCTATTGCTTCCGGATCTGAATTAGGAGGTATACCCAACTGTTTTGGGTGTCCTATGAAGATGCATTTGTCCGCTTTGGGTTCGAGCTTATCAACCTGAAACTTTTCCACATAAGCGTCGCAGCCCCAAACTTTTAAGAAATGACAGCTTAGGTTTCTCTAAACCATAGTTCATACGGTGTCATCTCAACGGAATTACGTGGTACCCTATTAAAGTGAGTGCGGTTGTCTCTAATGCCTAACCCATGAGCGATAGTGGTAATTTGATAGGAGACATCATAGTACGCACCATATCCATTAGGGTGCAACTATGATGTTCGGACACACCATCACACTATGGTGTTCCAAGCGGTATTAATTGTGAAAAAATTTCCACAATGTCTTAATTGCGTGCCAAAGCTCGTAACTCAGATACTCATCTCTATGATCATATCATAGACATTTTTATCCTCTTGTCATAGTGACTTTTTAACTTCCCTCCGAAATTACTTGAACCATTCAATAATTCAGACTTTGTGTTTCATCAAGTAAATATACTCAACATCTACTCGAATCATCTCGTGAAGTCGTAACATAACGATATTCACTGCATGCCTCAGCACTCATTGGACTGCACATATCAAAATGTGTTGCTTCCAACAAGTTGCTATCTGAAACCGAGGCATTTCAGTCATCTTGCCCATGTGGTATGTTTTGCATATCTCAAGTGATTCAAAATCAAGTGAGTCCAAACGATCCATCTGCATGGAGTTTCATCATGCGTATTCACCAACAGACATGGTTTGCATGTCTCAAACTTTCCAAAAACGAGTGAGTCCAAAAATCCATCAACATGGAGCTTCTTCATGCGTTTTATACCAATATGACTTATATGGCAGTGCCACAAGTAAGTGGTACTATCATTACTATCTTATATCTTTTGGCATGAAAATGTGTATCACTACGATCGAGATTCAATAAACCATTTCTTTAGGTGCAAGACCATTGAAGGTATTATTCAAATAAATAGAGTAACCATTATTCTCCTTAAATGAATAACCGTATTGCGATAGACATAATCCAATCATGTATATGCTCAACGCAAACACCAAATAACAATTATTTAGGTTTAACACCAATCTCGATGGTAGAGGGAGCGGGCGATGCTTGATCACATCAACCTTGGAAACACTTCCAACACATATCGTCGACTCACCTTTAACTAGTCTCCGCTTATTCCGTAGCCTTTTATTTCGAGTTACTAACACTTAGCAACCGAACCGGTATCTTAATACCCTGGTGCTACTAGGAGTACTAGTAAAGTACACATTAACATAATGTATATCCAATATACTTCTATCGACCTTGCCGACCTTCTTATCTACCAAGTATCTAGGGTAATGCTGCTCCGGTGGATGTTCCCCTTATTACGTAAGCACTTAGTCTCGGGTTTGGGTTCAACCTTGGGTTTCTTCACTAGAGCAGCTGATTTGCCGTTTCATGAAGTATCCCTTCTTGCCCTTGCCCTTCTTGAAACTAGTGGTTTCACCAACCATCAACAATTGATGCTCCTTCTTGACTTCTACTTTCGTGATGTCAAACAACGCGAATACCTCAAGGGATCATTATATCTATCCACGATATGTTATAGTTCATCACGAAGCTCTAGCAGCTTGGTGGTAATGACTTTGGAGAAACATCACTTTCTCATCCGGAAGATCAACTCCCACTCGATTCAAGTGATTGTTGCACTCGGACAATCGAGCACAAGCTCAACGATTGAGCTTTTCTCCCTTAGTTTGCAGGCTAAGAAAACTCGTCGGAGGTCTCATACCTCTTGGCGTGGGCACGAGCCCTGAAATCCCAATTTCAGCCCTCGAAACATCTCATATGTTCCGCGATGTTTGAAAATGTCTTTGGTGCCTCTACTCTAAACCGTTCAACCGAACTATCACGTAGTTATCAAAAGCGTGTATGTCCGATGTTCGCAACATCCACAAACGACGTTTGGGGTTCAAAGACACCTTGGCGGTGCATTAAGGACATAAGCTTTCTCTTGATCGCATAATTGCTACTTTCAACTTTCAACTATATTTTCTCTAGGAACATATCTAAACAGTGGAACTAAAGCGCGAGCTTCGACATAATTTGCAAAAGGTCTTTTGACTATGTTCAAGATAATTAAGTTCATCTTATGAACTCCCACTCAGATAGACATCCCTCTGGTCATCTAAGTGATTACATGATCCGAGTCAACTAAGCTGTGTCCGATCATCACGTGAGACGGACTAGTCAACATCGGTGAACATCTTCATGTTGATCGTATCTACTATACGACTCATGCTCGACCTTTTCGGTCTCTGTGTTCCCGAGGCCATGTCTGTACATGCTAGGCTCGTCAAGTTAACCCCAAGTGTTTTTGCTGTGTAAATCTGTCTTACACCCGTTGTATGTGAACGTAAGAATCCATCACACCCGATCATCACGTGGTGCTTAGAAGCGACACTGTAGCAGCGGTGCACGGTCGAGGAGAACACTTCTTGAAATTTGTGTAAGGGATCATCTTATTTACTACCGTCGTTCTAAGTAAACAAGATGCATAAACATAATAAACATCACATGCAATTATATAGTAGTGACATGATATGGCCAATATCATATTGCTCCTTTGATCTCCATCTTCGGGCTCCATGATCATCATTGTCACCGCATGACACCATGATCTCCATCATCATGATCTCCATCATCGTATCTCCATGAAGTTGTCTAGCCAACTTATTACTTCTACTACTATGGCTACCGTTAGCAATAAAGTAAAAGTAATTACATGGCGTTGTTCAATGACACGCAGGTCATACAATAAATAAAGACAACTCCTATGGCTCCTGCCGGTTGTCATACTCATCGACATGCAAGTCGTGAGTCCTATTACAAGAACATGATCAATCTCATACATCACATATCATTCATCACATTCTTCTTGGCCATATCACATCACATAGCATACCCCGCAAAAACAAGTTAGGCGTCCTCTAATTGTTGTTTGCATGTTTTACGTGGCTGCTTTGGGTTTCTAGCAAGAACGTTTCTTACCTACATAAAACCACAACGTGATATGCCAATTGCTATTTACCCTTCATAAGGACCCTTTTCATCGAATCCGTTCCGACTAAAGTGGGAGAGGCGGCACCCGCTAGCCACCTTATGCACCAAGTGCATATCGATTCAGTGGAACCTGTCTCACGTGGAAATGCGTGTAAGGTCGGTCCGGGCCGCTTCATCCCACAATACCGTCGAAACAAGATTGGACTAGTAACGGTAAGCATATTGAACAAAATCAACGCCCACAACTACTTTGTGTTCTACTCGTGCAGCGAATCTACATAATAGGCCTAGCTCATGATGCCACTTTGTTGGGGAGCGTGGCAGAAATTCAAAATTTTCTACGCATCACCAAGATCAATCTATGGAGATTCTAGCAACGAGGGAAGGAGAGTGCATCTACATACCCTTGTAGATCGCTAAGCGGAAGCGTTCATGTGAACGGGGTTGAAGGAGTCGCATTGCCGTGATCCAAATCACCGGAGATCCGAGTGCCGAGCAGACGGCACCTCCGCTGTTCAACACACGCGTACAGCCGGTGACGTCTCCCATGCCTTGATCCAGCAAGGAGAGAGGAGAGGTTGAGGAAGACTCCATCCAACAGCAGCACAACGGCGTGGTGGTGGTGGAGGAGCGTGGCAATCCTGCAGGCTTCGCCAAGCACCTCTGGGAGAGGAGGAGGTGTCACGGGAGGGAGGGAGGCGCCCGAGGCTCATGTGTGGATGCCCTCCTCCCTCCACTATATATAGGGGCAAGGGAGAGGGGAGGCGCAGCCTTGCCCCTTCCTCCAAGGAAGGGGTGCGGCCAAGAGGGGAGGAGTCCATCCTCCCCAAGGCACCCTCAGGTGCCTTCCCCTTGAGGACTCTTCCCTCCCAAGTTTCCTTGGCGCATGGGCCTCTTGGGGCTGGTGCCCTTGGCCCATATAGGCCAAGGCGCACCCCCTACAGCCCATGTGGCCCCAGGGCAGGTGGACCCCGGTGGACCCCGGACCCCTTTCGGCACTCCGGTACAATACCGATAAAGTGCGAAACTTTTCCGGCGACCAAAATAGGACTTCCCATATATAAATCTTTACCTCCGGACCATTCCGGAACTCCTCGTGACGTCCGGGATCTCATCCGACTCGAACAACATTCGGTAACCACATACAAACTTCCTTTATAACCCTAAGCGTCACCGAACCTTAAGTGTGTAGACCCTACGGGTTCGGAGACATGTAGACATGACCGAGACGTTCTCCGGTCAATAACCAACAGCGGGATCTGGATACCCATGTTGGCTCCCACATGTTCCACGATGATCTCATCGGATGAACCATGATGTCAAGGACTCAATCGATCCCGTATACAATTCCCTTTGTCTAGCGGTATTGTACTTGCCGAGATTCGATCGTCGGTATCCCGATACCTTGTTCAATCTCGTTTCGGCAAGTCTCTTTACTCGTTCGTAACACATCATCCCATGATCAACCCCTTGGTCACATTGTGCACATTATGATGATGTCCTACCGAGTGGGCCCAGAGATACCTCTCCGTCACACGGAGTGACAAATCCAGCCTCGATTCGTGCCAACCCAATGTACACTTTCGGAGATACCGTAATGCACCTTTATAGCCACACGATTCGTTGTGACGTTTGGTACACCCAAAGCATTCCTACGGTATCCGGGAGTTGCACAATCTCATGGTCTAAGGAAATGATACTTGACATTAGAAAAGCTTTAGCATACGAACTACGATCTTTGTGCTAGGCTTAGGATTGGGTCTTGTCCATCACATCATTCTACTAATGATGTGATCCCGTTATCAATGACATCCAATGTCCATGGTTAGGAAACCGTAACCATCTATTGATCAACGAGCTAGCCAATAGAGGCTTGCTAGGGACATGGTGTTGTCTATGTATCCACACATGTATTTGAGTTTCCTATCAATACAATTATAGCATGGATAATAAACGATTATCATGAACAAGGAAATATAATAATAATAACTAATTTATTATTGTCTCTAGGGCATATTTCCAACAGTCTCCCACTTGCACTAGAGTCAATAATCTAGTTCACATCGTCATGTGATTAACAACGATAGGTCACATCGCCATGTGACCAACACCCAAAGAGTTTACTAGTGTCTCAGTAAACTAGTTCACATCATCATGTGATTTAGGCTCAATGAGTTACGAGGTTTGATCATGTTTTGCTTGTGAGAGAGGTTTTAGTCAACGGGTTTTTAGTCAACGGGTCTGAACCTTTCAGATCCGTGTGTGCTTTGCAAATTTCTAGGTCATATTATAAATGTTGCTTCCACGCCCACTTGGAGCTATTCCAAATGGTTGTTCCACTATACGTATCCTGTTTGCTACTTAGAGTCATTCGGATAGGTGTTAAAGCTTGCATCGACGTAACCCTTTTACGCCGAACTCTTTATCACCTCCATAATCGAGAAACATGTCCTTATTTACTCCAAGGACAATTTTGATCATTGTCCAATGATCCATTCCTGGATCATTCTTGTACCTCTTAGTGACTCATGGCAAGGCACACTTCCTTGCATTACACAAGATTGCATACTATAGAGCCTATGTCCGAAGCATAGGGGCGACCTTAAATCCTTTCTCTCTTTTCTGCCGTGGTCGAACTTCATACCTTACAACTCAGGCAAGAACTCCTTCTTTGACTGATCCATCTTGAACACTTTCAAGATTATGTCAAGGTATGTGCTCATTTGAAAGTATTATTAAACATTTTTGATCTATCCTTATAGATCTCGATGCTCAATGTTCAAGTAGCTTAATCCAGGTTTTCTATTGAAAACATCTTTCAAATAACCCTATATGGTTTCCAGAATTCTACATCATTTACGATCATCAATATGTCAACAACATATACTCATCAGAAATTCTATAGTGCTCCCACTCATTTCTTTGGAAATACAAGTTTCTCATAAACTTTGTATAAACCTAAAATCTTTGATCATCTTATCAAAGTGCACATTCCAACTCCGAGATGCTTACTCCAGTCCTTAGAAAGGATCATTTGGAGCTAGCATACCTTTTAGCATCCTTAGGATCGACAAAACTTTTACGATTGTATCACATACAACCTTTCCTTACGTAAACTGTTAAGGAAACTCGTCTTGACATCCATCTGCCAGATTTCATAAATGCAGCTAATGCTAACATGATTCCGACGGACTTAAGCATCGCTACGGATGAGAAAATCTCATCGTAGTCAACTCCTTGAACTTGTGAAAACTTTTCGCCACAAGTCGAGCTTCATAGACGGTGACATTACCGTCCACGTCCGTCTTCTTCTTAAAGATCCATTCATCTCAATGGCTTGCCGATCATCGGGCAAGTCCACCAAAGTCCATGCTTTGTTCTGATATATGGATACTACCTCGGATTTCATGGTCTCTAACCATTTGTCGGAATTTGGGCCCACCATCGCTTCTCCATAGCTCGTAGGTTCATTGTTGTCTAGCAACATGACCTTCAAGACAGGATCACCATACCACTCACTGAAGCGATGGCGTCCTTGTCGCCCTCACGAGGTTTGGTAGTGACTTGATCCGAAACTTCATGATTACTGTCATAAGCTTCTACTTCAATTGGTGTAGGTGCCACGGAACAACTTCACGTGCCCTGCTACACACTAGTTGAAGTGACGGTTCAATAACCTCATCAAGTCTCCACCATCCTCCCACTCAACTTTTCGAGACGAACTTTTCCTCGAGAAAGGACCCGATTCAAGAAGCAATCCCTATTGCTTCCGGATCTGAATTAGGAGGTATACCCAACTGTTTTGGGTGTCCTATGAAGATGCATTTGTCCGCTTTGGGTTCGAGCTTATCAACCTGAAACTTTTTCCACATAAGCGTCGCAGCCCCAAACTTTTAAGAAATGACAGCTTAGGTTTCTCTAAACCATAGTTCATACGGTGTCATCTCAACGGAATTACGTGGTACCCTATTAAAGTGAGTGCGGTTGTCTCTAATGCCTAACCCATGAGCGATAGTGGTAATTTGATAGGAGACATCATGGTACGCACCATATCCAATAGGGTGCAACTATGATGTTCGGACACACCATCACACTATGGTGTTCCAGGCGGTATTAATTGTGAAAAAATTTCCACAATGTCTTAATTGCGTGCCAAAGCTCGTAACTCAGATACTCATCTCTATGATCATATCATAGACATTTTTATCCTCTTGTCATAGTGACTTTTTAACTTCCCTCTGAAATTACTTGAACCATTCAATAATTCAGACTTTGTGTTTCATCAAGTAAATATACTCAACATCTACTCGAATCATCTGTGAAGTCAGAACATAACGATATTCACTGCATGCCTCAAAGACTCATTGGACTGCACATATCAAAATGTGTTGCTTCCAACAAGTTGCTATCTGAAACCGAGGCATTTCGGTCATCTTGCCCATGTGGTATGTTTTGCATATCTCAAGTGATTCAAAATCAAGTGAGTCCAAAGCGATCCATCTGCATGGAGTTTCATCATGCGTATTCACCAATGAGACATGGTTTGCATGTCTCAAACTTTCAAAAACGAGTGAGTCCAAAAATCCATCAACATGGAGCTTCTTCATGCGTTTTATACCAATATGACTTATATGGCGATTGCCACAAGTAAGTGGTACTATCATTACTATCTTATATCTTTTGGCATGAAAATGTGTATCACTACGATCGAGATTCAATAAACCATTTCTTTAGGTGCAAGACCATTGAAGGTATTATTCAAATAAATAGAGTAACCATTATTCTCCTTAAATGAATAACCGTATTGCGATAGACATAATCCAATCATGTATATGCTCAACGCAAACACCAAATAACAATTATTTAGGTTTAACACCAATCTCGATGGTAGAGGGGAGGCGATGCTTGATCACATCAACCTTGGAAACACTTCCAACACATATCGTCAGCTCACCTTTAACTAGTCTCCGTTTATTCCGTAGCCTTTTATTTCGAAAGTTACTAACACTTAGCAACCGAACCGGTATCTTAATACCACGGTGCTACTAGGAGTACTAGTAAAGTACACATTAACATAATGTATATCCAATATACTTCTATCGACCTTGCCAAAGCCTTCTTATCTACCAAGTATCTAGGGTAATGCTGCTCCGATTGGATGTTCCCCTTATTACGTAAGCACTTAGTCTCGGGTTTGGGTTCAACCTTGGGTTTCTTCACTAGAGCAAAGCTGATTTGCCGTTTCATGAAGTATCCCTTCTTGCCCTTGCCCTTCTTGAAACTAGTGGTTTCACCAACCATCAACAATTGATGCTCCTTCTTGACTTCTACTTTCGTGATGTCAAACAACGCGAATACCTCAAGGGATCATTATATCTATCCTCGATATGTTATAGTTCATCACGAAGCTCTAGCAGCTTGGTGGTAATGACTTTGGAGAAACATCACTTTCTCATCTGGAAGATCAACTCCCACTCGATTCAAGTGATTGTTGCACTCAGACAATCTGAGCACAAGCTCAACGATTGAGCTTTTCTCCCTTAGTTTGCAGGCTAAGAAAACTCGTCGGAGGTCTCATACCTCTTGGCGTGGGCACGAGCCTGAAATCCCAATTTCAGCCCTCGAAACATCTCATATGTTCCGCGATGTTTTGAAAATGTCTTTGGTGCCTCTACTCTAAACCGTTCAACCGAACTATCACGTAGTTATCAAAGCGTGTATGTCCGATGTTCATAACATCCACAAACGACGTTTGGGGTTCAGACACTGTGGCGGTGCATTAAGGACATAAGCTTTCTCTTGATCGCATAATTGCTACTTTCAACTTTCAACTATATTTTCTCTAGGAACATATCTAAACAGTGGAACTAAAGCGCCGAGCTTACGACATAATTTGCAAAAGGTCTTTTGACTATGTTCAAGATAATTAAGTTCATCTTATGAACTCCCACTCGAGATAGACATCCTCTCTGGTCATCTAAGTGATTACATGATCCGAGTCAACTAAGCTGTGTCCGATCATCACGTGAGACGGACTAGTCAACATCGGTGAACATCTTCATGTTGATCGTATCTACTATCGACTCATGCTCGACCTTTCGGTCTCTGTGTTCCCGAGGCCATGTCCATACATGCTAGGCTCGTCAAGTTAACCCCAAGTGTTTTCTTTGTGTAAATCTGTCTTACACCCGTTGTATGTGAACGTAAGAATCCATCACACCCGATCATCACGTGGTGCTTAGAAGCGACGAACCTGTAGCAACGGTGCACAACCGTCGGGAGAACACTTCTTGAAATTTGTGTAAGGGATCATCTTATTTACTACCGTCGTTCTAAGTAAACAAGATGCATAAACATAATAAACATCACATGCAATTATATAGTAGTGACATGATATGGCCAATATCATATTGCTCCTTTTGATCTCCATCTTGGGGCTCCATGATCATCATTGTCACCCGGCATGACACCATGATCTCCATCATCATGATCTCCATCATCGTATCTCCATGAAGTTGTCTAGCCAACTTATTACTTCTACTACTATGGCTACCGTTAGCAATAAAGTAAAGTAATTACATGGCGTTGTTCAATGACACGCAGGTCATACAATAAATAAAGACAACTCCTATGGCTCCTGCCGGTTGTCATACTCATCGACATGCAAGTCGTGAGTCCTATTACAAGAACATGATCAATCTCATACATCACATATCATTCATCACATTCTTCTTGGCCATATCACATCACATAGCATACCCGGCAAAAACAAGTTAGACGTCCTCTAATTGTTGTTTGCATGTTTTACGTGGCTGCTTTGGGTTTCTAGCAAGAACGCTTTCTTACCTCGCAAAACCACAACGTGATGTGCCAATTGCTATTTACCCTTCATAAGGACCCTTTTCATCGAATCCGTTCCGACTAAAGTGGGAGAGATCGGCACCCGCTAGCCACCTTATGCACCAAGTGCATATCGATCGGTGGAACCTGTCTCACGTAAAATGCGTGTAAGGTCGGTCCGGGCCGCTTCATCCCACAATACCGTCGAAACAAGATTGGACTAGTAACGGTAAGCATATTGAACAAAATCAACGCCCACAACTACTTTGTGTTCTACTCGTGCAACGAATCTACGCAATAGGCCTAGCTCATGATGCCACTGTTGGGGAACGTAGCAGAAATTCAAAATTTTCTACGCATCACCAAGATCAATCTATGGAGATTCTAGCAACGAGGGGAAGGAGAGTGCATCTACATACCCTTGTAGATCGCTAAGCGGAAGCGTTCATGTGAACGGGGTTGAAGGAGTCGCATTCGTCGTGATCCAAATCACCGGAGATCCGAGTGCCGAGCAGACGGCACCTCCGCTGTTCAACACACGTACAGCCCGTGACGTCTCCCATGCCTTGATCCAGCAAGGAGAGAGGGAGAGGTTGAGGAAGACTCCATCCAACAGCAGCACAACGGGCGTGGTGGTGGTGGAGGAGCGTGGCAATCCTGCAGGCTTCGCCAAGCACCTACGGGAGAGGAGGAGGTGTCACGGGAGGGAGGGAGGCGCCAGGCTCATGTGTGGATGCCTCCCTCCCTCCACTATATATAGGGGCAAGGGAGAGGGGAGGCGCAGCCTTGCCCCTTCCTCCAAGGAAGGGGTGCGGCTAAGAGGGGAGGAGTCCATCCTCCCAAGGCACCCCTGAGGTGCCTTCCCCTTGAGGACTCTTCCTCCCCAAGTTTCCTTGGCGCATGGGCCTCTTGGGGCTGGTGCCCTTGGCCCATATAGGCCAAGGCGCACCCCCACAGCCCATGTGGCCCCCGGGCAGGTGGACCCCAGTGGACCCCGGACCCCTTTCGGCACTCCGGTACAATACCGATAAAGTGCTAAACTTTTCCAGCGACCAAAATAGGACTTCCCATATATAAATCTTTACCTCCGGACCATTCCGAACTCCTCGTGACGTCCGGGATCTCATCCGGGACTCGAACAACATTCGGTAACCACATACAAACTTCCTTTATAACCCTAAGCGTCACCGAACCTTAAGTGTGTAGACCCTACGGGTTCGGGAGACATGTAGACATGACCGAGACGTTCTCCGGTCAATAACCAACAGCGGATCTGGATACCCATGTTGGCTCCCACATGTTCCACGATGATCTCATCGGATGAACCACGATGTCAAGGACTCAATCGATCCCGTATACAATTCCCTTTGTCTAGCGGTATTGTACTTGCCCGAGATTCGATCGTCGGTATCCCGATACCTTGTTCAATCTCGTTTCCGGCAAGTCTCTTTACTCGTTTCATAACACATCATCCCATGATCAACCCCTTGGTCACATTGTGCACATTATGATGATGTCCTACCGAGTGGGCCCAGAGATACCTCTCCGTCACACGGAGTGACAAATCCCAGTCTCGATTCGTGCCAACCCAACAGACACTTTCGGAGATACCTGTAATGCACCTTTATAGCCACACAGTTACGTTGTGACGTTTGGTACACCCAAAGCATTCCTACGGTATACGGGAGTTGCAAAATCACTTAGTCTAAGGAAAATTTACTTGACATTAGAAATGCTTTAGCATACTGAACTACGATCTTTGTGCTAGGCTTAGGATTGGGTCTTGTCCATCACATCATTCTACTAATGATGTGATCCCGTTATCAATGACATCCAATGTCCATGGTTAGGAAACCGTAACCATCTATTGATCAACGAGCTAGCCAATAGAGGCTTGCTAGGGACATGGTGTTGTCTATGTATCCACACATGTATTTGAGTTTCCTATCAATACAATTATAGCATGGGTAATAAACGATTATCATGAACAAGGAAATATAATAATAATAACTAATTTATTATTGTCTCTAGGGCATATTTCCAACAGTCTCCCACTTGCACTAGAGTCAATAATCTAGTTCACATCGTCATGTGATTAACACTGATAGGTCACATCACCATGTGACCAACACCCAAAGAGTTTACTAGTGTCTGTAAACTAGTTCACATCATCATGTGATTTAGGCTCAATGAGTTCTGAGGTTTGATCATGTTTTTCTTGTGAGAGAGGTTTTAGTCAATGGGTTTTAGTCAACGGGTCTGAACCTTTCAGATCCGTGTGTGCTTTGCAAATTTCTAGGTCATATTATAAATGTTGCTTCCACGCCCCACTTGGAGCTATTCCAAATAGTTGTTCCACTATACGTATCCTGTTTGCTACTTAGAGTCATTCGGATAGGTGTTAAAGCTTGCATCGACGTAACCCTTTACGCCGAACTCTTTATCACCTCCATAATCGAGAAACATGTCCTTATTTACTCCAAGGACAATTTTGACCGCTGTCCAATGATCCATTCCTGGATCATTCTTGTACCTCTTGACTGACTCATGGCAAGGCACACTTCCGGTGCGGTACACAACATAGCATACTATAGAGCCTATGTCTGAAGCATAGGGGACGACCTTCGTCCTTTCTCTCTTTTCTGCCGTGGTCGAACTTCATACCTTACAACTCGTGCAAGAACTCCTTCTTTGATCGATCCATCTTGAACACTTTCAAGATTATGTCAAGGTATGTGCTCATTTGAAAGTATTATTAAACATTTTGATCTATCCTTATAGATCTCGATGCTCAATGTTCAAGTAGCTTAATCCAGGTTTTCTATTGAAAACATCTTTCAAATAACCCTATATGGTTTCCAGAAATTCTACATCATTTCTCGATCATCAATATGTCAACAACATATACTCATCGAAATTCTATAGTGCTCCCACTCATTTCTTTGGAAATACAAGTTTCTCATAAACTTTGTATAAACCTAAAATCTTTGATCATCACATCAAAGTGCACATTCCAACTCCGAGATGCTTACTCCAGTCCTTAGAAAGGATCGCTGGAGCCAGCACACCTTTTAGCATCCTTAGGATCGACAAAACTTTCTGATTGTATCACATACAACCTTTCCTTACGTAAACTGTTAAGGAAACTCGTCTTGACATCCATCTGCCAGATTTCATAAATGCAGCTAATGCTAACATGATTCCGACGGACTTAAGCATCGCTACGGATGAGAAAATCTCATCGTAGTCAACTCCTTGAACTTGTGAAAAACTTCTTTTCGCCACAAGTCGAGCTTCATAGACGGTGACATTACCGTCCACGTCCGTCTTCTTCTTAAAGATCCATTCATCTCAATGGCTTGCCGATCATCGGGCAAGTCCACCAAAGTCCATGCTTTGTTCTGATATATGGATACTACCTCGGATTTCATGGTCTCTAACCATTTGTCGGAATTTGGGCCCACCATCGCTTCTCCATAGCTCGTAGGTTCATTGTTGTCTAGCAACATGACCTTCAAGACAGGATCACCATACCACTCTGAAGCAGTACGCGTCCTTGTCGTCCTACGAGGTTTGGTAGTGACTTGATCCGAAACTTCATGATTACTGTCATAAGCTTCTACTTCAATTGGTGTAGGTGCCACGGGAACAACTTCCTGTGCCTGCTACACACTAGTTGAAGTGACGGTTCAATAACCTCATCAAGTCTCCACCATCCTCCCACTCAACTTTTCGAGACGAACTTTTCCTCGAGAAAGGACCCGATTCAAGAAGCAATCCCTATTGCTTCCGGATCTGAATTAGGAGGTATACCCAACTGTTTTGGGTGTCCTATGAAGATGCATTTGTCCGCTTTGGGTTCGAGCTTATCAACCTGAAACTTTTTCCACATAAGCGTCGCAGCCCCAAACTTTTAAGAAATGACAGCTTAGGTTTCTCTAAACCATAGTTCATACGGTGTCATCTCAACGGAATTACGTGGTACCCTATTAAAGTGAGTGCGGTTGTCTCTAATGCCTAACCCATGAACGATAGTGGTAATTTGATAGGAGACATCATGGTACGCACCATATCCAATAGGGTGCAACTATGATGTTCGGACACACCATCACACTATGGTGTTCCAGGCGGTATTAATTGTGAAAAAATTTCCACAATGTCTTAATTGCGTACAAAGCTCAGAACTCAGATACTCATCTCTATGATCATATCATAGACATTTTTATCCTCTTGTCATAGTGACTTTTTAACTTCCCTCTGAAATTACTTGAACCATTCAATAATTCAGACTTTGTGTTTCATCAAGTAAATATACTCAACATCTACTCGAATCATCTGTGAAGTCAGAACATAACGATATTCACTGCATGCCTCAGCACTCATTGGACTGCACATATCAAAATGTGTTGCTTCCAACAAGTTGCTATCTGAAACCGAGGCATTTCAGTCATCTTGCCCATGTGGTATGTTTTGCATATCTCAAGTGATTCAAAATCAAGTGAGTCCAAACGATCCATCTGCATGGAGTTTCATCATGCGTATTCACCAATGTACATGGTTTGCATGTCTCAAACTTTCAAAAACGAGTGAGTCCAAAAATCCATCAACATGGAGCTTCTTCATGCGTTTTATACCAATATGACTTATATGGCGATTGCCACAAGTAAGTGGTACTATCATTACTATCTTATATCTTTTGGCATGAAAATGTGTATCACTACGATCGAGATTCAATAAACCATTTCTTTAGGTGCAAGACCATTGAAGGTATTATTCAAATAAATAGAGTAACCATTATTCTCCTTAAATGAATAAATCAGACAAGTGCGATAGACATAATCCAATCATGTATATGCTCAACGCAAACACCAAATAACAATTATTTAGGTTTAACACCAATCTCGATGGTAGAGGGAGCGGCGATGCTTGATCACATCAACCTTGGAAACACTTCCAACACATATCGTCACTCACCTTTAACTAGTCTCCGTTTATTCCGTAGCCTTTTATTTCGAGTTACTAACACTTAGCAACCGAACCGGTATCTTAATACCCTGGTGCTACTAGGAGTACTAGTAAAGTACACATTAACATAATGTATATCCAATATACTTCTATCGACCTTGCCAGCCTTCTTATCTACCAAGTATCTAGGGTAATGCTGCTCCAAGGATGTTCCCCTTATTACGTAAGCACTTAGTCTCGGGTTTGGGTTCAACCTTGGGTTTCTTCACTAGAGCAGCGGCCTGATTTGCCGCTTCATGAAGTATCCCTTCTTGCCCTCGCCCTCCTTGAAACTAGTGGTTTCACCACCCATCAACAATTGAGGCTCCTTCTTGACTTCTACTTTCGTGATGTCAAACAACGCGAATACCTCAAGGGATCATTATATCTATCCCCGATATGTTATAGTTCATCACGAAGCTCTAGCAGCTTGGTGGTAATGACTTTGGAGAAACATCACTTTCTCATCCGGAAGATCAACTCCCACTCGATTCAAGTGATTGTTGCACTCGGACAATCTGAGCACAAGCTCAACGATTGAGCTTTTCTCCCTTAGTTTGCGTGCTAAGAAAACTTCGTCGGAGGTCTCATACCTCTTGACGTGGGCACGAGCTTTGAAATCCCAATTTCAGCCCTCGAAACATCTCATATGTTCCGCGATGTTTGAAAATGTCTTTGGTGCCTCTACTCTAAACCGTTCAACCGAACTATCACGTAGTTATCAAAGCGTGTATGTCCGATGTTCGCAACATCCACAAACGACGTTTGGGGTTCGACATCGGCGGTGCATTAAGGACATAAGCTTTCTAACGATCGCATAATTGCTACTTTCAACTTTCAACTATATTTTCTCTAGGAACATATCTAAGCAGTGGAACTAAAGCGCGAGCTTACGACATAATTTGCAAAAGGTCTTTTGACTATGTTCAAGATAATTAAGTTCATCTTATGAACTCCCACTCAGATAGACATCCCTCTGGTCATCTAAGTGATTACATGATCCGAGTCAACTAAGCTGTGTCCGATCATCACGTGAGACGGACTAGTCAACATCGGTGAACATCTTCATGTTGATCGTATCTACTATACGACTCATGCTCGACCTTTCGGTCTCTGTGTTCCCGAGGCCATGTCTGTACATGCTAGGCTCGTCAAGTTAACCCCAAGTGTTTTTGCTGTGTAAATCTGTCTTACACCCGTTGTATGTGAACGTAAGAATCCATCACACCCGATCATCACGTGGTGCTTAGAAGCCATTTAACCGTAGCAACGGTGCACGTCGAGGAGAACACTTCTTGAAATTTGTGTAAGGGATCATCTTATTTACTACCGTCGTTCTAAGTAAACAAGATGCATAAACATAATAAACATCACATGCAATTATATAGTAGTGACATGATATGGCCAATATCATATTGCTACTTTTGATCTCCATCTTCGGGGCTCCATGATCATCATTGTCACCGGCATGACACCATGATCTCAATCATCATGATCTCCATCATCGTATCTCCATGAAGTTGTCTAGCCAACTTATTACTTCTACTACTATGGCTACCGGTTAGCAATAAAGTAAAGTAATTACATGGCGTTGTTCAATGACACGCAGGTCATACAATAAATAAAGACAACTCCTATGGCTCCTGCCGGTTGTCATACTCATCGACATGCAAGTCGTGAGTCCTATTACAAGAACATGATCAATCTCATACATCACATATCATTCATCACATTCTTCTTGGCCATATCACATCACATAGCATACCCGCAAAAACAAGTTAGACGTCCTCTAATTGTTGTTTGCATGTTTTACGTGGCTGCTTTGGGTTTCTAGCAAGAACGTTTCTTACCTACATAAAACCACAACGTGATGTGCCAATTGCTATTTACCCTTCATAAGGACCCTTTTCATCGAATCCGTTCCGACTAAAGTGGGAGAGATCGGCACCCGCTAGCCACCTTATGCACCAAGTGCATATCGGTCAGTGGAACTGTCTCACGTAAGAGTACGTGTAAGGTCGGTCCGGCCGCTTCATCCCACAATACCGTCGAAACAAGATTGGACTAGTAACGGTAAGCATATTGAACAAAATCAACGCCCACAACTACTTTGTGTTCTACTCGTGCAACGAATCTACATAATAGACCTAGCTCATGATGCCACTGTTGGGGAACGTAGCAGAAATTCAAAATTTTCTAAGCATCACCAAGATCAATCTATGGAGATTCTAGCAACGAGGGAAGGAGAGTGCATCTACATACCCTTGTAGATCGCTAAGCGGAAGCGTTCATGTGAACAGGGTTGATGGAGTCGTACTCGTCGTGATTCAAATCACCGGAGATCCGAAAGTGCCGAACGGACGGCACCTCCGCGTTCAACACACGTACAGCCCGGTGGCGTCTCCCATGCCTTGATCCAGCAAGGAGAGAGGGAGAGGTTGAGGAAGACTCCATCCAACAGCAGCACAACGGCGTGGTGGTGGTGGAGGAGCGTGGCAATCCTGCAGGGCTTCGCCAAGCACCTACGGGAGAGGAGGAGGTGTCACGGGAGGGAGGGAGGTGCCAGGGGCTCATGTGTGGATGCCCTCCCTCCCCTCCACTATATATAGGGGCAAGGGAGAGGGGGGAGGCGCAGCCTTGCCCCTTCCTCCAAGGAAGGGGTGCGGCCAAGAGGGGGGAGGAGTCCATCCTCCCCAAGGCACCCTCGGAGGTGCCTTCCCCTTGAGGACTCTTCCCTCCCAAGTTTCCTTGGCGCATGGGCCTCTTGGGGCTGGTGCCCTTGGCCCATATAGGCCAAGGCGCACCCCCTACAGCCCATGTGGCCCGGGGCAGGTGGACCCCCGGTGGACCCCCGGACCCCTTTCGGCACTCCCGGTACAATACCGATAAAGTGCGTAAACTTTTCCCATGACCAAAATAGGACTTCCCATATATAAATCTTTACCTCCGGACCATTCCGGAACTCCTCGTGACGTCCGAGGATCTCATCCGGGACTTCGAACAACATTCGGTAACCACATACAAACTTCCTTTATAACCCTAGCGTCACCGAACCTTAAGTGTGTAGACCCTACGGGTTCGGGAGACATGTAGACATGACCGAGACGTTCTCCGGTCAATAACCAACAGCGGGATCTGGATACCCATGTTGGCTCCCACATGTTCCACGATGATCTCATCGGATCAACCACGATGTCAAGGACTCAATCGATCCCGTATACAATTCCCTTTGTCTAGCGGTATTGTACTTGCCGAGATTCGATCGTCGGTATCCCGATACCTTGTTCAATCTTGTTTCCGGCAAGTCTCTTTACTCGTTTCGTAACACATCATCCCATGATCAACCCCTTGGTCACATTGTGCACATTATGATGATGTCCTACCGAGTGGGCCCAGAGATACCTCTCCGTCACACGGAGTGACAAATCCCATCTCGATTCGTACAACCCAATGAGACACTTTCGGAGATACCTGTAATGCACCTTTATAGCCACCCGATTACGTTGTGACGTTTGGTACACCCAAAGCATTCCTACGGTATCCGGGAGTTGCACAATCTCATGGTCTAAGGAAATGATACTTGACATTAGAAAAGCTTTAGCATACGAACTACGATCTTTGTGCTAGGCTTAGGATTGGGTCTTGTCCATCACATCATTCTACTAATGATGTGATCCCGTTATCAATGACATCCAATGTCCATGGTTAGGAAACCGTAACCATCTATTGATCAACGAGCTAGCCAATAGAGGCTTGCTAGGGACATGGTGTTGTCTATGTATCCACACATGTATTTGAGTTTCCTATCAATACAATTATAGCATGGATAATAAACGATTATCATGAACAAGGAAATATAATAATAATAACTAATTTATTATTGCCTCTAGGGCATATTTCCAACAGTTGATGTCTGACATAAACCCCGTGGCAATTTGAAGCAAGCCATCGAGTAGGTGGGGATAGCTTGAGCTACGGATTTGATAAGTACCTCCTTTCCACCTGCAGACAGGGCCTTTCCCATCCAACCCTGCACATGCTTCCAAATCCTATCCTTCAAATATTTAAAGGAACCTTCATTGGCTCTCCCCACATCAGCAGGCAGCCCAAGATTTGATCGAATAGCTGCTCATTTTGAACTTGCAGGGTTTCTTTGATTCCTTGTCTCAGAGACTCAGCACAACCTTTGCTAAAGAAAATTGATGACTTCTCCTTATTTATGCGCTGGCCAGAAGCGCCGCAGTAACGTTGCAGGAGAGCATCAACTCTAGCTACCATCTCAGCTGTAGCATTGAAGAATAAGAGTCTATCATCTGCGAAAAATAAATGGTTTACCTGAGGAGCTCCTGCTGCCACCGTAATACCACGAACACTCTCCGCTGGGCTAGAAGATTTCGATAAACAAGATAGTCCCTCCTCCGCTAGCAGAAAGAGGTAGGGGGATATCGGATCACCCTGCCTGAGGCCTCGTGATGGTGTGAACTCCTCCTGCTTCCCTCCGTTGAAGATAACAGAGAAGGACACTGATGTAACACACCTCATTACAATCTTAGTGAAACGCGGGCTGATCCCAAGTTTTAGCATGACCTTCTCCAAATAATTCCACTCAATTCTATCATAAGCTTTCATCATATCAAGTTTCAAAGCACAGAACCTATTACTCTTCAACTTCTTTGTTTTCATATAGTGCAGGCACTCATAGGCTGAGATAAAGTTGTCAGTAATAAGGCGTCCTGGCACAAATGCTGACTGCTCAGAGATGATGTCGGGGAGAATAAGCTTGAGCCGGTTAGCCAAAACCTTGGATGCGATCTTGAAGATCACATTGCAAAGGCTAATGGGTCGAAACTGTCCTAAATTTTTGGACTTGCAATCTTGGGAATTAAAACTATGAACGTTTTGTTGATCTCCTCCGGGGAATCCTCTCCTTTAAGAACACGCAACACCATATCAGTTACCTCATCACCGCATAGATCCCAATGCCGCTGGAAAAAATGTGCAGGAAAACCATCCGGTCCTGGTGCCTTTGTCGGGAACATCTCGAACAATGCAGTTTTTATCTCTGATTTTGTATACTGAGCATCCAGAGAGTTATTCATAGCCTCGTCAACTCGTGGTGGTATATGGGATAAAACCTCTTCAATGCCCACAGTATTTTTGGATGCATACAGGTTGCCGTAAAAGTTAGAGGCCATATTTGCCATCTCTTGCTCGTCCGTGCAAACTGTTCCATCGACTCGTTGCAGCTCGGAGATGCGGTTAGGCGCTTTGTGGGCACTAGCCTTACGGTGAAAAAACTTTGTGTTATTGTCACCTTCGGCTAGCCACTGGACCCGAGCTCTCTGGCGCCACATGATTTCTTCTCAGAGGCAAAGTTCGACCATCTGAGCTTCAATTATTCCCTCCTCCGTCGAAGGACCTACCCGATCCTGAAGTGCACGCAGCTCACCAAGCCGAAGGCGCAGAGAGCGCAATTCTGGCCGGACTGCACCAAACTTGTTCCGGCCCCATCTTTCTAGCGCACCAGCGACGCTAGCAAGTTTTGTTGACAATCCCGATATAGTTTGGGCCCTGCCCGCATTGTTCCACGCCTCAGCCAAGATGTCCCCAAAGCTAGGTTCCCTTTCCCACATGCACTCATACCGGAATTGTTTTTGCTTTGCCTGAATACTTGCAGCTACCAGCTCCGTCTCTAGCAGTATGGGGCAATGATCGGATTTCACCGCGGTTAAGTGTTCAAGAGAAGCGGAGGGAAAGAGCGCCGACCAGCAGGCCAATCCCAAGGCTCGATCCAAACATACTCGGCAAAAGTGTCCACCAGCCACCTTCTTCTCCGATGTCTAGTCCAAGCCTCGGTAACCCAAATCAGCAAGTCCACAAACATCAATGGCCTCTCTGAAAGCCTCTATATGAGCACTATCTCGAGCATTGGGACCGTGTTGCTCCTCAGGTCTCAGTATCTCGTTGAAGTCACCAATACACAGCCAGGGGAGAGTACTTTCTGTTGGGGATATTACTACTGGGCATAAACCGGCCAAGATAGCCGGGTTATCCCCATGATGGGTTGTTTATATTTGAAGCCCATGAAGACAAGGAGTAAAGCGGTTTACTACAGAGACTCAAAGGCCCAAGGCCCAAAGGTAGATTAGGGCCTGTAGCTATAAACCGCCATGTAATGTATGACTTGTATCGTAAGGTATGACAAAGTAGAGACCGAGCCGGTATGTGTATAAACCGGCGTCGGGACTCTGTAAGCCGGCGGGCGTTGGCCTGTGTATATAAAGGCACGACCCAGCGGCGGTTCAAGGACAAGAAACAACAGCTCGAGATCTAGGTAAAGCGATTCCGCTCCCTGATCATCGAGACCACATCAATCTCACCACAACTGGATCGTAGGCTTTTACCTTCACCGTAAGGGGCCGAATCAGTATAAACTCCCGTGTCCTTTGTCCGGTTTAACCCCTTTAAGCTAACCCGTTGCGATGGCTCCATGACTAAGTCCTTTCGCTAGGACATATGTCGTGACAATTCCACGACAGTTGGCACCCATCGTGGGGCTATCGCACGATGGTTTCGAGTTCTTGAAGGGCAACTTTGAAGGACTCAACGGATATGCCGTGGGCCGGATGACCAGGAGTCGTCGCGACAAGCTCTACATCGACGACGCAGGCTGGGTCCCCGAGGCCGGCTCAATCGAGTATAGGTACCGGGTCCCCTTTTGAGGAATTCATGTCTTCATTGGCAAGATTGGTGAACCGGGCCCTGAGCCGGACACCTGCACCGACCTCGTCGATACGGCTCAACGTGCAAGCCCTACCAGGTTCAGCCTGTCATGAAGCGTGCGTTCATAGGATTCATCCATGGTGCGGAACTTGGACCGGCGTCCAATGCTGAGACCGTCGTTTGCTCAGATGACGAGTCATCCACCGGAGAGACCGAGTCATAGTACCAACTGCAAGATGGTCGGTTTGGGGGCTGTTCCGATGGCGACAGTATTCCGGACCCCCTCGAACTGGCGAACCGGGTTGCAATCTTCATGGCTGGTACACAACCTAAGTTGCAGTCTTCATCTGGGGCCGCTGTGATTTCCGAATCAGCGGTTGGGGCAGGAGGCCCCGCGCGATGGCCGGTTCAAGCCCTATCCGGTTTTGGATGCCTTGACAACATTATTGGCCGCACAAGTTACCCCGAAAACTCGAGATCAGCATAATGCGGAGGTTGCTAAGCTGCAGGATTAGATAGCTCAAGCTAAGGAGGACTTGGTGGCTGAGGAAACCAGGATGGCCGAGGAGCGGGCCGCTTTGGATGCACAAGCACAGCGGGTTCAGGCACAGAATTACAGACTCCTGTTGGACCAGAACGCTTCAAACGAGGTATTTCGGAGAAAGCATCGGTCTCAGTTGCCGCCGGTTTACAAAGCAATGAATCTCTTCGGCACACCCGGAGCAGAAACCAGTAATCTGGCCGGAGTAAACCGGATTGAAGCACCAGGAGTAGGAGCGCCGGATCAGCCACGAGTAACTGACCCGCCTCGACGGATTCATGAACCACCGCAGTATATGCCAGCACCGCCGGGTCACTTCTCCACCCCTTTGGATAACATGATTGTTGCGGCATCACGATTGGACGCTATCCCAATGGAGGGTGAGTCCCCAGCGGCGATCAGATATTCTTCAAACGGCTATGATACAGCAGCAGGCCTATTCGTATAGCCGAGACAGACTTCATTCAACTCCGCACCCGAGCTGGAGTTACAGCTGACACATTGATGAACCGGCTGTGTAAAGCAGTGTGCGAAATCGTGATGCCCCTCGAGGTCCTAATCCGGCGCGTGGTGGGGCAAATGCTCAGGAGGTGATAGACAACGGAAGAACGCGCCAAGAAGCAGCACAAGACTATCAGCCTACCCCGGTTCGTCCAATGGCTTCGGTGGAGCGAGGCCCTACTTTCAATGCTTGGGGAGTGCCCTGTTTCGTCCCGGCTTTGCGTAACGTGCGGCTGCCCAAGGATTTCAAGGGTCCACGTAAAGTGACTAATTACACCGCCGATTTACCTCCCGAGTCGTGGGTTGAGAGTTATGAAATGGCAATGGAGATGCTGGATGTGGATGAAGCGGCATGTGCGAAGTATTTCACTATGATGCTGGATGGAACGGCTCGCACTTGGTTAAAGAGTCTGCCATTTAATTCCATGGGTTCATGGGAAGAGTTGAAAGCCCGGTTTATAGCAAATTTTAAGGACACGTGCAAGCAACCTAAGTCAATTGTTGATCTGGCCGCTTGTGTCCAACGAGAAGGAGAATCAACAACTCACTGGGTACGCCGGGTTTCGGAAATCCTGCATTCGTCGGACCGTATCAATGTTGACTCGGCGATCATAACGTTAGAGGGCAATTGCCGATTTCAACTGCTGAAGTTGAAGTTGGGACGGCTCAAGCGTCACTGCAATGACATGGGAACACTTATGGCAGCTTTGGTTAAGTATGCCGATTCTGATAACACTAAGGATCCCGAGTCTGATGATGAGAAGTCGGGGAAAGGAAAGAAGAACGTCAACACCAAGGGGCAGCAACACAACCAAGCGGGCCACAATAACAGTGGTAAGCGTAAAGCGGATGATAATTCTGATTTTGTGGCTAACACCAATACGCAGGGTAATGGTCAGCATCGTAAGGGTAAACCGCCTCAACGAGGAAGAGAACCCAGTCCCAATCCGGAGAGATTAAATCACCTGTTGAACCAGCCCTGCCCAAAGCATGGGACGCAGGACAAACCGGCCACGCACCTCTGGAAGGATTGTTATATCATGCGAGAATTCAAAAATTCAGACTTTTCTGGAACGATCATGGACCGTCCGACGGTTCAGGTTCTGGCTCTTACGGGCCGGGTTATGGCGGAGGCAATTCCGGTTCAGGATTCCAGGGCAATCAGGGTGGACATGGCAATCAAGGCAATCAGAGCAACCAGGGTGGTTATAACCAGTAGGGAAATCAACATCAGCAGCAGTCAGGTTACCAAAGTCACCCAAAGCAATTGAACAATGGGCAATATCACGTCTTCACCACTAGCCTGTGCAAACATGATCAGAAGCTTCATAAACGAGCGGTGAATTCATTTGAACCGGCGGTACCCCGTTATTTGAGATGGTCGGAGCAGCCTATTGTGTGGAGTCGAGAGGATCACCCGCCCCAGGTTGAAAATCCGGGTCATCTGGCGTTGGTGGTGGCACCTCAGGTTGGAGGTTATAAGTTCACTAAGGTGCTCATGGACGGAGGGAGCAGTATCAACATCCTGTATTATGACACCTTCCGTCGTATGGGGTTAACAGATAAGAATCTTAAACCGTCGAACACTGTGTTTCATGGTGTGGTGCCTGGCAAGTCGGTTTATCCGGTTGGTAAGATAGCTCTGGAAGTTGCTTTTGGAGATGAGTATGACTCGAGGTCAGAGACGCTGACTTTCGAAGTGGTGAAAATCCAAAGCCCGTATCATGCCCTATTTGGACGACCGGCCTATGCTAAGTTCATGGCGCGACCCTGTTATGTTTATCTACAGCTCAACATGCCGGGTCATAAGGGGACCATCACAGTGCATGGGAGTCACAAGATCGCTTTGGAATGTGAGGAAGGTGATGCGGCCTATGCTGAGTCGGTTTGTGCCACGGAGGAGCTAAAGTTTTATAAGGACAATGTTGATCCGGCTGATATGACTTCTTTGAAAAAACCCACTACGGAGCATGACCCGGCCTTGAAGTTTAAATCGGCTGATGAGACCAAGTTGGTTGACTTTGTGCCCGACGGTTCATCCAAGCAGTTTATTATCAGTGCCAATCTGGATCCGAAATAGGAAAGCGCGCTCATCAAGTTCATCCGTGAGAATCGGGATATCTTTGCATGGAAGCCTTCTGACATGCCAGGTGTACCGAGGGAACTCGCTGAGCACACTCTTAATGTTGATCCTAAGTTCAAACTGGTTCGACAGTTTCTTCGCCGGTTCAATGAAGAGAGGCGCAAGGCCATTGGTGAAGAGGTAGCCCGGCTCTTGGTAGCAGGGTTCATTGTTGAAGTTTTTCATCCGGAATGGTTGGCTAATCCGGTGCTGGTACTCAAGAAGAATGGCACTTGGCGCATGTGTGTAGACTACACGGATTTGAACAAAGCGTGTCCAGCTGATCCTTTTGCCCTCCCTCATATTGATCAAATCATTGATGCTACGGCGCGTTGCGAGCGTCTGAGTTTTCTGGATGCTTATTCGGGTTATCATCAGATCAAGATGGCAGTTAAGGACCAGGAGAAGACAACTTTTATAACTCCCTTTGGAGCCTTCTGCTATGTGTCTATGCCCTTTGGGCTCAAGAGTGCCCAGGCCACTTATCAGCGTTGTGTCCAGAATTGTCTTCATAATCAGATTGGGCGCAACGTTCATGCTTATGTGGATGATATTGTGGTGAAATCCAGGAAGGTGAAACATTAATAGATGACTTGAAGGAGACCTTTGATAATCTCCGGGTCTATAAGATGATTCTTAACCCGGCCAAGTGCGTTTTTGGTGTACCGGCAGGTAAACTCTTGGGCTTTCTAGTGTCTAACAGGGGCATTGAGGCTAATCCGGATAAGATCAAGGCAATTACTTTGTTGGCTAAACCGAAGTGTATCAACGATGTTCAACGCGTGGCTGACCAGATTGCAGCCCTTAGCCGGTTTATCAGTCGCCTTGGTGAGAAGGCCATCCCTTTATATTAGATGCTGAATAAAACAGATAATTTTGTCTGGAGTGATGCAGCTAATGAAGCGTTTGAAGCTCTAAAGCGGCAACTTGCCGAACCCCCTGTCCTTGCTGCCCCCATTGATAAGGAACCATTACTGTTATATGTGGCTGCTAATGTCCAGGCTGTCAGCGTGGCTATTGTGGTAGAGCGCAAGGAGGCAGGCAAGGAGTATCTGGTTCAGCAGCCGATTTATTACATCAGTGAGGTGCTTATTGAGTCAAAACAGAGATACCCACATTGGCAGAAGCTTGTATATGGGGTTTCCATGGAGAGCCAGAAGCTTAAGCAGTACTTTCAAGGCCACCCCATTACTGTGGTCAGTTCTGCTCCTTTGGGAGACATCATCCAGAACAGGGAGGCAACTGGCCGGATTGCTAAGTGGGCTATTGAGCTTGGTCCTCACGGGTTAAAATACATGCCTCGCACGGCCATCAAGTCTCAGGCGCTCGTGGATTTCATCGATGACTGGACAGAGTTGAAGGTGCCGGAGAATAAACCGGATAACACATACTGGACAATCCACTTCGACGGATCCAGACAATTGGAGGGCTCGGGGGCTGGAGTGGTTCTTACTTCCCCTCGAGGTGACAAATTTTGTTATGTTCTCCCATTGATGTTTCCTTGTACTAACAATGCAGCTGAATATGAGGCCCTGCTCCATGGTCTTCGGATGGCTAAGGAAATGAATCTGAGCCGGGTTAAATGCTTTGGTGACTCGGACCTAGTGGCTCAACAAGTCTCTGGTACTTGGGATTCTAAGGACCCCCTCATGGCGGCATATCATCGAGAGGTCGATATTGTTGCAGGTCACTTCAAGGGTTATCAGGTTGATCATGTGGACCGGCGAAAGAATGAAGCGGCATACGCTTTAAGTCGTTTGGGTTCCCAGCGTAAACCGGTGCCGCCCAATGTCTTTCTTGATGTGTTGCATAATCCGTCGGTCAAGCTCCCCACGGAGGAGGATTTAGCTATTCCTGATCCGGAAGCTCAGTTGGTGGCAGCGCTCCACGTCACCCCGGATTGGACGGTCCCATATTTGGCGTATATGAACCGGGGTGAGTTACCAGAGGATGAAGTTTTGGCCAGACAGATAATCCGGCGTTCCAAGTCCATGACTATTGTCAATGGCGAATTACATCATTGCAGTGTCTCGGGGGCTTTTCAACATTGCGTTTCTCCTAAAGAAGGCCGTGAGATTTTGCGTGAAATCCATGAAGGTGATTGTGGTCATCACGCCAGTTCAAAATCCCTTGTGGCTAAGGCTTTTCGTCATGGTTTCTATTGGCTGACGGCTCATGTTGATGCTGAGGACTTGGTCAAAAGGTGCGACGGTTGTCAGAAGTTTGCACGCCGGGCTCATGTTCCGGCCCAGGAGCTACGGATGATTCCAATCACCTAGCTGTTTGCAACCTGGGGGCTTGATATGGTTGGGCCCTTTAAAAGGTCTAAGGATAAGAAGACCCACCTTTTGGTGGCGGTTGATAAGTTTACCAAGTGGGTGGAAGCAGAGCCAGTTAGCAAGTGTGATGCAGCCACGGCGGTTCAATTCATAAAGAAGGTGATATTCTGCTTCGGTTTTCCACACAACATTATAACAAATAATGGCACAAATCTTTCCAAAGGTGCTATGGAGGAGTTCTGTCAAAGAGAGCACATCCGGCTTGATGTGTCATCAGTGGCCCACCCCCAGTCTAATGGTCAAGCGGAGAGAGCTAATCGGGAAATCTTGAAAGGTATCAAGCCCAGGCTTATGGTTCCTTTGCAAAGGACGCCGGGTTGTTGGGTGGAAGAGTTGCCTTCCGTTTTATGGAGCATTAACACCACTCCCAATAGATCTACAGGTTATACACCCTTCTTCATGGATTATGGAGCCAAGCGATCCTCCCAAGTGATATTCGCCATGATTCGCCTCGGGTGGCAGCTTATGTTGAAGCGGACAATGAAAGAGCACACCAAGATGCATTGGACCTGTTAGATGAGAAACAGGACATAGCGGTGGCTCGCTCAGTTATTTACCAGCAAGACCTGCGGCGTTATCACAGCCGCCGGGTTAAAACCAGAACTTTTCAGGAAGGCGACTTAGTGCTCCGGCTTATCCAAGATCAGACCGATATGCACAAATTATCCCCGCCTTGGGAAGGACCCTTTGTGGTCAGCAAGAATCTGAACAACGGATCATATTAACTCATTGATGTTCGAGAGCATAAATACTCATGCAAGTCGGATGAGGAGACGATCCGGCCGTGAAACATAGCTCATCTACGGCCTTATTACACCTGAGCCATCGGCTCCTATCATGTACATATTTGGTGATGTATATATTATGATCAATGTAATAAACCGGAGCCCCAGCTAAAGCGGGGTATCTATTATTTTTCCCATATCATGAGAGGTTACACGGAGGTTTCTGTTTATAAAGCGGCATCCGCTTTACCCCTTGATTCAGCTTCTATAGCTGCCTACCAAAAAGGTCACTTGGGGGCTCGGTCGTATTCAAACCGTAGCTACACCTCTTGATCGACGCAATGCCACCAAAAAGGTCACTTCGGGGCTTGGTCATATTCGAACCATAGCTACACCTCTTGATCGGCGCAATGCCACCATAAGGGTCACTTGGGGGCTTGGTCATATTTGGACCATAGCTACACCGCTTGATCGGCGCAAGGCCAATGACTTAGGGGCCAAAGAGTGTTGTCAAAGAACAACTCAAACATAGGCACCCATTGAGCACAGCTAAAAATGTTGCTTGGGGATTCTTTGATGTCACAATGAACAAAGAATCTACACTTGCAATAGGCTATCAAGCCACGGCTTGGAAGCCTGGTGTATACACCTAAACCCCGGGTTAACCTGCCTTCATCAAGTAAGTCACTCCGTCTAGGTAAACCTGGTATGACCTGCCAACTTGACAAGTCAATCTGATAAGACCTTGAACTTGTCAATGATAAATCAGCGATAAGTTAAAGATTGAGGACCATCTTGAGAGGCTTCGCAAAACGGTTTAACTCAGTGGCCTGGCAGCCCATGAAAAGCCTCGAATTTGGGCCTGGCAGCCCTTGAAAAGCCTCGACTACAAGTTTTCTCTTTGGTTTTTTGTCGTCAGTGTTTTTTTCTCTTTTGATAAAGGTTTTGAGTTAAACCGGCGTCCAATGGCCCGGCCTAACTATAGTCATCCATATAAACTCGTGTTTAAACCGACCTGGTGTTAATTATAAACTGTTGGGAGGATCATCCGGTGTTTATCATCCCCCGGCATGACTCATTGCTTGAGTTATTAGCACTCACAAGGTGGGTCATCACCCTTATTACAAGACCGTTGGTAAACCAACAAGATGATTTATTATCACAGGTATGATGTATATTTCATTATTTTCAGCTTTTGGTTATAAACCTTTGGCGATATATTGGGCGTTATGACCCGTCCGGCGATAAACCGCCAGGACAGTTTTTAGTCTATCTTATGCAGAAACAGGACTGTATAACATTGTTAAGGATCATAAGCAAATATGACAGGATGGATTAACAGTATTGTGCAAAGTAAATATGCACGATGGCATAACATACCAAGTGTTCAAGCTAGCCTATTACAAGGCATGGTAACCTGCCCAAAAGTATAATTGTTTCCCAAAGGATGACATTAAACGAGCGGTAAACCGGCTTTTGGATTATGGTTCTTCCTCAGGTTGATGGGACGGTTGTGGATCATCTTGTGCCGGTTCAGCCTCCTTCTCTCCGCCCAGGGGCTGGAAGTCAACATTTGCCGAATCAATTCCGGTTAAGGCTTGGAAGACCGCTTCCTCGTGTATAAGGTCGGATGAGTCAATATCAGGGGCGTAAGTATGCTTACTGTTTGGCGGGATCAGATTCTGCACGTCATAAGTTGGTGGACTTATCTGTTTTCCGTTGGCATCATACGCATTCTGACAAAATGACAAGTCAGTGTCTTCAGCCAACTTGGTTGCCAAAGGACGCATTTCTCGGTTGATAGCCCTGAGGTCATCATTATCAAATTCTGACCCGTCTTCCTTTTGACTTGGATAACCGTTCGCAATGTCTTCCGGATCAGTATCAGATATCCAGGCCTTAGCTAGAGTTAACGCGGTGAGAGCACCGGCTCTAGCAGCTGCTTGCTTCAATTCTTCAATCCGGGCAGGCAGCATAGATAACTTTTCCGGTGTCTCCTTGATTAACATTGGTGGCGGTTTATTGTTTGAAGCTTTACAGATATCTCGTTGAGCACCGGAATATAACTGTTCCACCAAGGTATAGACAGCTTTCAATTTTTTGCACATATCTGTGCCAAAATGGGTAATGCGGCTACCTGCAAAACAAATCAGACTATTGTTAAATCAAAATTTTCATAACTGGCATTTGCTTCCAAAAGTTTATGAAGAAGTCCTTACCAAAGATGGTAGAGGTCATAGCATTGATTTGCCGCTTCAAGCTGTTCAGTTCATTAGTTGCCGGTTTAAGGGCATTTTCCGCGTCTTCTGCCCGCTTTAACAACGTGGCTTTTTCAGTCTCCCAATCTGCCCGTTCACCTTTAAAATACTCCTTCAATTGTTCCATGGTTGTTAAAGCGGTGGTCAGCTCGTTTTTAACTTTACAAGTTTCTTCTTGCTGGGACTTGATGTTTCCTTGGAGATCAGTGATTTGGGAGTCCTTTTTGGTCAGCTCAGCCTGTAAAAGACAGTCAATGAGTTAGTTCTACAACACTAAAGTTCCAAGCACATAACAAGTTATCTACTTGGCACTTGGGGGCTAATGCGGATTGCTTTTACTCAACTGTTACTTTAAAGTACCAAGCACATAACAAGTTATCTACTTGACACTTGGGGGCTAATGCGTATTTGCTCAGACTCAGATGGATTATCATAGTCACAAGTGGTGGAGACAGTATGATGTACCGGTTCATTCTAAAGCTCTAAACCGGTCCATGGGGGCTACTCCGGCAAAACTCAAAACATTGATTCTGTTGCAAGACCCGGTTCACATCAACATTATGAACCGGCCCTTGGGGGCTAATGGAGTTGATAGTTTCAAACAGTTATAACAAAGGAATATTTATGCAAAGGAAAGTGATATTTACCTCATATCGTTCCTTCATCAGGCCTACTAAGCCGGCTTCATAGTCACGGCTTGTATATAGGCGGTTCAAAAAGCCAGAATGCAGATCTTGAGCGCTGAGGTTGGCATAGCTTGATAATTCGGATTTCCATTTGCCCATGTCCGTAGCAGAAAATTCTTCTTTGGCGCTATGTTTTGATAAAGCGACAGGACAGCCAGGGGAGTTGAAAACAATAACAGTTACGACAACGTCGTCGTCCGTAGTCTTGGCAGGGCTTGGCGGTTTATCAGGCGCTTTAGCCGGGCTCGGCGGATCAGCAGTCGGACTTGGTGGATCAACTGACTAGCCTGTGGGGTTTGTTTCCATCGGTTCAACAAACGCGTCGGTTGCTTGAGGTTCCGGATCATCAAGAACAGTGTTCACCCCTGGATCAATGGCTTCTGGGTTTTCTCCGGTTCAGTGACCGGTAGTCGGCTTATTCAATCTAGCCTTTTTGCTCTGTCTAGCTTTGGCACTGGGAAGAGCAGGCACGAGGATTAGTATGATCAAATAATACAAGACCACAAAAGTTAAAAGGTGTTATGCTTACCCAGGGACGATTTTCAGAGGAGGAAGTTGCGTGGCTGATGACTCGCCGGATGATGAATGAGAAGTTCCCTGATAATTCGAGTCAGACGGATTAAGAGGATATCGGAAGTAACCCACCTTAGGGTAAAGGGTGTCAGGAGTATAAGCAACCTCTTGGTGACGTTTGCGAACCGGAGAATTTGGTAAACTGGAGGAAGTCACCACTTGGCCACTATGCCGGGTTGTACGGCGAGTTTCATGCTGTTGCGTATTCAAAAGAAAGTGCGGATCCAAATAAGAAAGAGGACATGAAAATTTAACTTTCGGGACGGCTTGACGGATTCTTTGTACTGGCACAGGGTTTGAATCAGAAGAAAGAATAATTACCTCGTCCGCATGGCTAGCTACCGCTTCATCCTGATAATGATCATTGTCAATAAGGTGTATGAAAAATGAACCGAGAGAGTCAAGTTCTACCTCTGAATCCGGATTATCCAGATCATCGTCAATGACGGGCTCGGTCGGTCCAACGTTTCTCTTTTTTCACAGATTTCTTGGAAGCTTTGGTCTTAACCCGAGGAGCTCTTGTCGGTTTATCCTGGGATTTTCTTTTCCAGAACGGATCGTCGGCCTGCATAGACAGAGAGTAAGTTATCAAAGAAATTTAACAAAGGGTGAGTTAAGGCAGGAATGCGGTAAATTATACCTTTGGCGTTTTGTTGGCAGCATAGAAAGGGCTGAGTCCGGTTTTGTTGCATACATCGATTGGCTCGTCAAGCATCTTCTTCACAGCTTCCGTGACTTCATCATCAGTAAGCTGGATATCGATGTGATGCTGAGGGTCTTTCAGATCCCCTGTATACTCACACATTAAACCGGAGCGCCGGCTTAAAGGCAGAATGCTCCATGAAACCCAGCATCGAACGAAATCAATGCATGTCAGTCCATTGGCAACAAAAGCCCTGAATTTTGATAGCTGAGGGGCATACTTTGCTCGTTCCTGAGTAGTCAGTCATTGAGGAAAAGGATGAGTTTTTGTAAGCCGGTGTGGGCGATAACCCGGCAAGGGATTTTCATCATCCGGAGCCGTGTTCCGGCAATAAAACCAAGTTTGGTATCAGTCTTTGGGATGACTGTGAAGCTTGGCGTGAGGGAAATCAACATCTTTTCTCTTTTGGATTGAAACACCGCCTAGTTCAGTGTTGGGTCCATCAGTAAACTCAGTACGGCGATTTAAAAGAAGTCCCGGAACAGCTCGACAGTGGGTTCTTCTTGTAGATATACTTCACAGAACACTTGCCAATGGCAAATATTGGATATAGAGTTTGGTCCGATATCCTGAGGGCGGATCTGAAAATTAGCAAGCACGTCCCGGAAGAATTTTGATCCGGGAGGGCTGAAGCCTCGACCTAGATGATCTACAAATACAATAACCTCTCCATCCTGGGACTCAGGAGGATTTTCTGGACCGGGGACTCGCCAATGGATAGTGTCTTTGTTTGCTAAAGCGCCAGTTGCAACACACCCCTCCAGTTGTGTTTCCGTGACCCTGGAAGGGACCCAATTGCAAGCATAGAATGATTTGGCCATTTCAATGAAAAGATGGAAAAAGGATAAAATCCAGTTTAAGATTTCAGAACTGGTACTTGTAAACCGGTGCAACAATGGATGAAGATGACATTAAAATGTCTATGTATACTAAACCGGATTATGGTATCTAAAGCAGGTTGGCGGTTTAATAGAGGGCTAATGATACATGGGGAGTTATCAAATCTAAAGGTTAAACCGCCTACAATGGTATAGAGGCTACAGATCTAAAAAAAATCTAAGTATGGTGCAAACAGATTTCACAGATCAATGATATAATTTTGGATCTGTCGCAGTTCTAAAAAGGAAGTAAATTTGAAAACCTAAAGTGGTGATAGTAGAAGAACGCATCTATTTGGCTGGGACCTCGTCCAGTAAAAGGTAGTTTTTCTGAGATTGACAAAAGGCGTTGAACTATCACTGTTCATGTTTACTATCAGTCTTCAGGTCAAGTTATGAGATCTAAGGCAGAAAAAGGATGAAACAGCAAAGAACACCGACGAACAGCCAAACCCTAATGCAGATCTAATATTTAAGAGGGAAGGTACTTACTGAGGCTGCGGAACAGCGGAGGAGCGCGCCGTTGCTCTGGTACAGTCAGGTTGATGCAGCGGCCTAGATCGATGCAGATGTGAAGGTCGACGACGGCGGCGGAGCTCGGGTTCAGAGGTGTCGCGAGGAAGAAGAAGAGACAAGGGGGGAAAATGGAAAGGACCCTCGGCTTTATTTATAAAGGCAAAAGGATAAGGGTCAAGTGCGAGAATCGAGGAGTTTAATAGTTGGATAAGTGACAGAGTTGTCGCCTCGATTGTCGGAGGCTCATTAATAAAGGTGAGGAATATACCAATTAAAATAACAGGTGACATCATGGCGGTTTATCATGATACTGGATGGTGACGTCATGGCGGTTTACAAGATTCATGCGAAGATATTGAAGAAGAAATTTCCCCAAGTTTTGAAGATTGACATGAACCAATTCAAATCAATCTGGGGCCTAATGTTGGGGATATTATTACTGGGTATAAACCGGCCAAGATAGCCGGGTTATCCCCATGATGGGTCGTTTATATTCGAAGCCCATGAAGACAAGGAGTAAAGCGGTTTACTACAGAGACTCAAAGGCCCAAGGCCCAAAGGTAGATTAGGGCATGTAGCTATAAACCGCCATGTAATGTATGACTTGTATCGTAAGGTATGACAAAGTAGAGACCGAGCCGGTATGTGTATAAACCGGCGTCGGGACTCTGTAAGCCGGCGGGCGTTGGCCTGTGTATATAAAGGCATGACCCGACGGCGGTTCAAGGACAAGAAACAACAGCTCGAGATCTAGGTAAAGCGATTCCGCTCCCTGATCATCGAGACCACATCAATCTCACCACAACTGGATCGTAGGCTTTTACCTTCACCATAAGGGGCCGAACCAGTATAAACTCCCGTGTCCTTTTTCCGGGTTAACCCCTTTAAGCTAACCCGTTGCGATGGCTCCACGACTAAGTCCTTTCGCTAGGACATCTGCCGTGACAATTCCACGACACTTTCCCCTCTCAATCTCTTCATTGTGTTCCAAGTTTTATAACAGAGACTTCGGGTTGCTTCTCCATTGAAGCAAGATAAACACCACTGTTCCTTCCCCTGCTCTTGCACCCAAGCATCCACATGATACTCTGAAAAGTTTTTTATTGCAACATCCACCGAATTCTTCCAAAAGATACATAGACCACCACTCCTACCATTGCTACCAACTCCAAAACTGAAATCAAAACCTAACGAAAAGCGAAGACCTTCAACACGACTCTTCTGTAATTGAGTTTCGACTAAACAAAGAATAGAAGGCGAACTAAGCTCCACAAGATCGCGGAGTTCTCGAACTATCGCGGGATCGCCTATCCCACGACAATTCCAATTGACATTTTCATTGGGCCTGGCGGAGCTCCGAGCTGGAGCCCGCCAATAATGCCATCTGAAAGATCGTGGATGCCACCTAGAGGGGGGGGGGTGAATAGGCGCTTTAAAATAATTACGGTTTAGGCTTGAACAAATGGGGAATTAACCTAGCGGTTAATTTGTCAAGCACAAAACCTACAACAACTAGGCTCACCTATGTGCACCAACAACTTATGCTAAGCAAGGTAAACAACTAGGTGATAGCAAGATATATGACAAGAAACAATATGGCTATCACAAAGTAAAGTGCATAAGTAAAGGGCTCGGGTAAGAGATAACCGAGGCACGTGGAGACGACGATGTATCCCGAAGTTCACACCCTTGCGGATGCTAATCTCTGTTTGGAGCGGTGTGGAGGCACAATGCTCCCCAAGGAGCCACTAGGGCCACCGTAACCTCCTCACGCCCTCGCACAATGCAAGATGCCGTGATTCCACTAAGGGACCCTTGAGGGCGGTCACCGAACCCGTACAAAAGGCAACCCTTGGGGGCGGTCGCCGAACCCGTACACTTTGGCAACCCTTGGGGCGGTCACGGTACTCGTCAAATTGCTCGGGCGATCTCCACAACCTAATTGGAGACCCCGACGCTTGCCGTAGCTTTACACCACAATGATTGAGCTCCTAACACCACCAACTGCCTAGGGTGCCCAAGCACCCAAGAGGAACAAGCTCAAGGGTACCAAGCACCCAAGAGTAATAAGCTTCTCAACTTGCAACTTCCACGTATCACTGTGGAGAACTCAAACCGATGCACCAAATGCAATGGCAAGGGCACACGGAGTGTCCAAGTCCTTCTCTCTCAAATCCCACCGAAGCAACTAATGCTAGGGAGGAAAATGAGAGGAAGAACAAGAAGGAGAACACCAAGAACTCCAAGATCTAGATCCAAGGGGTTCCCCTCACATAGAGGAGAAAGTGATTGGTGGAAATGTGGATCTAGATCTCCTCTCTCTTTTCCCTCAAAAACTAGCAAGAATCCATGGAGGGATTGAGAGTTAGCAAGCTCGAAGAAGGTCAACAATGGGGGAAGAACACGAGCTCAAGAGATAAGGTTCATTGGGGAAGAAGACCCCCTTTTATAGGACCTCCTGAATCCAATCGTTATGTGCTCAGGTCGTGCACAAGCGGTACTACCGCTTAGCACGGTCAAAACAGCCCAACGAGAGAGAAAACATGAGTTGAAGTTCTGCCACAGAGGTAGTACCGCTCTGGGGAGAGGTAGTACCGCTTATCACTTATAAGAGGTACTACCACTCTACTACCACGAAACCCGACACGAAAAGACGCATCCCCAGAAGCAGCTGTACTACGCGCGGCACAGGGCTGCAGTACTGCCGCTTACAAGCGGTACTACCGCTCTAGAGAGCAGTACTAACGCTTGAGGCTTTCAGGAACACAAAAGAGAAAACAGAGGATGCAATAAAGCCTAAACTGCCACAACTTCTGCATATGAGCTTCAAATTGAGCAAACTCAAGCTTGTTGGATAGAAGACGACAAGTAGCATCCAACAGCGGCTAATTATAGTAAAGAAGTGGCAGGGGAGGTATGCCTAACAAATAGAGGAGAGAAACCTCCAACAGAGAAAAACTGGCATAACCTCCAACATCGAAAACATCATAGAAGATGCACATGAACTCCGTTTTCGATGAACTCGAGCTTGTCAAGAAGAAGACCACAAGCTCTAAAACTCACAAAGAGAAACACCAAACACAAACCAAGAAACATGATGCAAGGATGCAATGGTTTGAGCTCTCTACTAACGATATGATCAAGCTACCAACTTCAGAGCCCCCTTGATAGTACGGCAACGATCCTATAACCCGGTCTCCCAACTACCACCATGAGACCGGTAAAATAGAAAACCTATCAAGGGCAAACCTTTGCCTTGCACATGGTCCACTTGAGCTAGATGATGACGATCTTGACTCCCTCAAGTTGGACCACCTTTCTTGATAGCGTTGGCTCGATGAAGACTAGATGATTGCTCCCCCATAGTCCACTATGGGTGAGCCACTCTTCGGCACATCTTCACAAGTCCATTGTCACCACAATGGACGACAAGCTTCAAGCACTTGATCTCTTTGCGATGCTCCACTTGAACTTGCACACAGCAATCTTGATGACGATCACCACTTGATGTCATCCTCTCCATGGGTTGAGTGATATCTTCCTCTTGACGCAAGCCCATGAACACGTACCTAACCCCACGTAGAACTCTCACATAGACCATGGGTTAGTACACAAAGCACAATGGACAATGCTTACCATACCATGGGATCACTTGATCCCTCTCGGTACATCTTCTATGCTTTGTGAGTTGATCAACTTGATTCACTCTTGACTTAGTCTTGATCAACCTTGAATCTTTCCAAATCTCTTCATTTGGATGATGTCTTGAAGGTAAACATGAATGATCACACAATCTTCTTCTTCAAGACATGCTTGCAATAAGCTCAACTCTCACATGACTAATCTTTGGATAATTCCTTAATAGCACCTTGGTCAACACAAACTCTCCTCGAAACCAACACATGTACTCCAAGAAAAGCCTATGGACAAAACCTTCAAATATAACTCAAGGCAACCATTAGTCCATAGAGATTGTCATCAATCACCAAAACCAAACATGGGGGCACCGCCTGTTCTTTCAATCTCCCCCATTTTGGTAATTGATGACAATCATTTTCAAGAGAGTTTATACAAGGAATTATGCATCACCATGCAATGCAACAACCAATAATGCATGCGAATGAGATGCAAATGCTAAGGAAACATAAACCAAAGCTTTTCCACAAAACTCTGAATCTTCTCCCCATTGGCATCGATTGCCAAAATGGGCGAAAAGCTTAGAGGGCCAATATAAATTGTGGTCCTCCATAAATTGTGTATTTCTCAACAAGAGAGTGGAATGCAATACACATATCCAACTGCCAATACTTGGAGGAGGACAAACTATATTGTGGCCCAAAGATTGCAACAGAAAGATATGCCACAAAGACATAACAAAGAGAGAAACAAGCAATCAAGCAATCATAGGATACCAATTGAAGCAAGCTATGAAAAGATACCAATTGAACCAACTAGACCAATGATCCTACATGCAACATGAATAAAAGATATTATGATAAGAGCAAAGAAGTGTTCTAAGGAAACTAGAGTAGCTCCCCATGATTTGTGCACACATAAGAATTTTTGTATTTGGATACAAAGTGCACAAAATAGGATCATAGCTCCCCCAAAATCAACAGAAACTTACAACAAGTGCAAGTGAGCATATAGGAAACAAAGCCTAGTACTTGGAACAAACACATGGTTGAGCAATATGTAAAAAGGAAACTTAAGAAAAGGCTCAACCAAAACCGATGTGTGTGAGTTAAGGCAGTGCACTTGAGAAGACTAATGTATGGATGAGCATTAAGCATCAATATAGTCTTGAATGAATGAGATACATGGTGCAAGGTCTGTCATTCCCACGCACAACTAGCGAAAGGGGTCACAAGTTCACTAATAAGCATATAAGAAAAACTATGCTTGTGACAACCCGTGGTGAAGATATAAAAGAAAGCTTCATCAAGACGAGGGATACCAATTAAGATGGCAAAAGCCTCGTAAAGACAAGCATGAGGAAAATAATCTCCACCATACAAGAGTGCAACAAGATGCAACGAGATAAGACACGCACTCAAGGCAAAAGCTTTCACGGAGCCACCAAAGAAATAACAAGAAAGACAAGGTGGACGTGAAAGAAAGGATATCACTAGAGATGTAATTTCTCTCAAGCGTATAAGATTCTAGGTAGACGAAATCATGATGATATATTTCTACAAAGAAGGATGTACACCCGAAATAGTTACAACACGAAGGAACAAGATATCCAAAAGGAAGTCATACATATATATACCAATAAGATATTTGCTTGGAAGCATAGCACATGGCTAGATATGGTCTTATTGTATATAAATGGATTCCTACCACACAACCATCAAAGACATCACAACTAGCAACATGAGATCATTGTTGAGATGCTTTGAGAAAGGAAACAAGTATCACAAGATGGAATGAATAGCATGCCATGATACAACCTACACAAGGTTGATGCAAGAAATGTGTGCATGAAGTAGATGATGATACTTGTTACCGAGATACCATTGGAAGGATGTAGTAGATACCAATTGAAGGTAGATGGTAGTTCATTGATCATCCTAGCTTGACTCCAATAAGCACATGGTGGAAACACCTTCCTTGTGAGTGAGCCGAGCATCCAATGCATCTCCAATTGTTCCTAGAACAACAACACAAACAAAATGGTACCCAAACTATTGGGACCAAAGAGTTAGAAACACCAACAATACATAGGACAAACTCCACATAAATATGTGCATATAGATATGGAAATGAAATTCATGCACATCTCATCCAATTTGAGACTTGGTGGAGTTTCCCTTATATATTGGGTCAACGAGAGAAAGCATGCCAAGGAAACTACATGAAGTTAATATGCATGCTCAAGACTTTCAAGAACCGATACCAAAATACAAGAAAATACCAAGTGAAAAGAATACCAAATGGAGAAATCATCACTCGGAAGATATCATTAAAAGATAAATCAAGGAATGAGATATCCATTGAACCCACCAAATGATATCAAACTCCCAAAAGAGAGGATGGTTCCAAACAAACCAAGCTCTCTACAAAGTTTCATGATGGCACAAGTACCAAAAAGAAACGGCTTGTCATTCACCAACACACACTTAAAATGGATCACAAGTTTAGTGTTTTATAGAAAATAGGATAGCTCCCCCACGAGTTGTGCATTATAGAGAATTTGCATTTGAATACAAAATGCACAAGGTAGGATCACCACGTTCACTATATCAAGGAAAACACTAGACAAGATCAAGAAAAACAACAAGATCCTCAAGTGGCACGGAAGGCAATGGGAGTTGACACAAACTTGGCAAGAGATAAGGCAAATAAAAGGCAAACGCCAACGTGAAGATGATCAATAATTTCTACCACACATAAGTGAGTACCAATTGTCAAAAGACAAGAAGTATTTGGAAATAATTCCCGGTGGTAGATAGCAAGGATATCCGACATCATCTTCACACCAAACACAAGAAAATTGCAACTTGTAGAGCTAACATGCCACCTAGGAACAAGATGATTTACAATATCAATTCTAGGTGACAATATCTCAAATGTACACATTTTCTAGGCTAGTAATATACACATAGCATATTACTCCCCCATAATGTGATACCAACTGAAGATAAACAAGAGGCAAAAATAAGGATCCAACAAGAGATAATTAATGGACTATTTAGAATTTGAAATTCTCATGAGAAGACATACCACATAGCGACTAGATAATCTTGTAATATCAATACTAGATGGTATTCATCATGTACACACATTTATAGGATTGCGAAGTGCACAAAGCACATCACTCCCCATAATGGGATATTCCATTAATCTCTCATAAGAGCCAACTAAGATACAACCAAGATGCACTAAGGCTAAACGTACGACACACAAGTACATGATGTGCAAACCAACATACACAAACTTGATTACTCAAGATAAGCAATTTGGAGACACAACATATACAAACACATGCAAGGAACAAAACCAAAACATGCAAGGGGGCAAGTAACTTTCAATGTAAGCAATTTAAGTACAAGTTACCGCAAGGAGGCACATTGGATATAAGATATAGACTTGATGATTCAATTGACTTGGCTTGAGACAATAAGAGTGATGAAGTCCCCTTAATTCTTCATAATGTAGCCAAGTCTCCAATGCCATCCAACAACACCTATTGATCAAGTTTGAGCTAGTTGGTCCCCAACCAAGTTGGGTCCTAAGAGATTAGTCACAATAGGCTTGGCTACCCAAATGGTTCTTTGCTTCAAACCACTTTGAGTACCAAAAAACTTGGCAACCACATTGCCAACCTTATCCTTCCCAAGAGAATAGACATCATCAATAATAATTGGTTTGGATAAGTTACCACTAGTGCATGAAGAAGCGAGGTGACCTTTCTCACGGCATAGGTAGCAACGTCTACTCTTCACTTTCTTCTCACTTGATTTCTCAACTTGAGAAGCATTAGCTCGAGTCTTCTTGGGAAAAGGCATTTCTTCAACTTGAGGTTGAGCATGAGAATTCACTTGTAGCCGCTTCCCTCGTTGCTTGTCACTAATGGCCTTCTTCTTTAATGGGCAAGATCTAACATGATGCCCTTCAATTTTGCACTTGAAGCAAATAATCTTGGCCGAATTCTTGACTTGTTTTTGGCCCTTCTTGTTGTTGCTCTTGGACTTCTTCTTCTTATTGGAGTTGAATCCAAGTCCACCTTTGTCATTGGGGATTTTGTACACTCAAGATATTGTTGAGTGTGGCATTCCCTTCATGACACTTTTCCAAATCTTTCTTCAAAGAAGTGACTTGGGCCTTGAGCTCTTTGATTTCCTCTACATGGTTAGTCTCAACACAAGCACTAGAGGAAGTATAAGCTTCATAGTAAGAGCAACAAGGCAAGGAAAGCAATTCATCACAAGATGTACCAATGTTATGCATGGATGAATCGCGAGGACTAGCACAAGGAAATATAGCATTTTGACTAAAAGTAGTGCTAGTATCCACATGAGGCTCACTAGATGTTACCTTAGCAAGCATGGCCTCATGAGCTAACTTTAGCACATTATGGGATACTAGAAGATCATCATGAGAGTTTGTGAGCTTTACATGATTTTCTTCCAACATCCCATAATTTCTAGATAGCAACTCAAATTGAGCCCTTAGCTCAACATTCTCCTTCAATATGGATGCTTCACAAGAGATAGAGTTAGTAGCACAAGCATCATCATTAACAACAAGAGGAGAAGACAACTTGGCAAGCTCTTTTGAATATGAAGCTTTAAGTTGAGCATGAGACTCGATGAGTTTGATGAGCTCACTCTTAATAACCCTTGAGCCATTTTCGAGGTGCTCAAAGTCCTCAAGGAGTTTAGCATGCAACTTCAAGCTCCTCATTTTAGTTTCAAAATCATTGGCCACCTCAAGAGCTCCATCACGAGATTCCCTCACTCTAGATAATTCTAGAGCAAAAGTCTCCTCAAGAGATTCCTTGGTGGTTTGTTCAAGTTCAAGAGCTTGAGAGAGGTCTGCAATCTCATTAGCGTAATCACGCTCATGACCTTCCATATTCTCAATGGTGACCTCATGCTCCTCGAGATGAGATTCCAACTCCTCAATATATTTCTTGCCCTCAATGGCAATGGACATAATTTCCATGAAGTTGGAACGAGCAATTTTATTTTTATGAAGAGCTTTAAAAACTATTTCCCCCTTAATTTTTAAGGAGGCAACATTATCATTCTCTTCATAATAATCAACATCATCATCATTCTTGTCATCATCAATATCATCATAAGATATATTGGGATTCAAAGTGGGAGATACCTTTGAAGCCTTAGCCATAAGGCAAAAAGCAATCGATGATGATGTAGGATCCCTTGAAGCACCGCTCAAGACCACATATTGTTCCATGGAGTGTTGGGTTTCCTCTGTATTGTTAGCACAACAACTCGAGGAAATAGATACATTTTTATCATGGCAACAAGAGATAGCAAGCATATCATCATGAGATTTGAGCAAGCAATATCTACATGATATGCAAGAACTTTTAACACAAGCATGTGAAACATTTAGAGTGCTCGAAGTGTTAAAGTCCAAAGGTGAAGCATTGCAATAATAAAGTGATGAAGGATCGTCAATAATAAGGTCACTATAATCATTGCAATGAACACCACTACTCACCATATCATTACCTTGTGGCAAACCACATGTAGGTGAAGTAGAAGAAGTTGAGAATACTATACGACCGGAGGTGGAAGGAGGACAATCATCTCCACAAATATCGGACACGCCATATTTGTCTTGAAGCTTTGTCCACAACTCATGAGCATCCCGAAACGACATGAGTTGAAATATAACTACATTGCTCAAAGCATCAAAAAGCACATTAGAAGCTTGAGCATTGAGATAAGAGTTTTTCTCATCCTCTAAAGATAATATTTGTGGATCCTTTGGAGGAGAAAAACCCATATCTACAATTCGCTCTAAATTTGGGCCCATGACCCTAAAGAGATTAAGCATGTGAATTACCCAAACATCAAAATTTGTGCCATCGAAACTAAGAGTGTGAGAGAATCCTAATCCCCTAGTCGACATCTTTACTCTCTAGGCGATTAAGCCTAACAAAGAGAGACGAGGCTCTGATACCAATTGAAAGATCATGGATGTCGCCTAGAGGGGGGGGTGAATAGGCGCTTTAAAATAATTATGGTTTAGGCTTGAAGAAATGCGGAATAAACCTAGCGGTTAATTTGTCAAGCACAAAACCTACAACAACTAGGCTCACCTATGTGCACCAACAACTTATGCTAAGCAAGATAAACAACTAGGTGATAGCAAGATATATGACAAGAAACAATATGGCTATCAAAAAGTAAAGTGCATAAGTAAAGGGCTCGGGTAAGAGATAACCGAGGCACGTGGAGATGACGATGTATCCCGAAGTTCACACCCTTGCGGATGCTAATCTCCGTTAGGAGCGGTGTGGAGGCAGAATGCTCCCCAAGAAGCCACTAGGGCCACCGTAACCTCCTCACGCCCTCGCACAATGCAAGATGCCGTGATTCCACTAAGGGACCCTTGAGGGCGGTCACCGAACCTGCATAAATGGCAATCCTTGGGGCGGTCACGAACCCAGACACTTTGGCAACCCTTGGGGGCGGTCACTGCAGATCAAATTGCTCGTAGGCGATCTCCACAACCTAATTGGAGACACCAACGCTTGCCCAGAGCTTTACACCACAATGATTGAGCTCCGAACACCACCAACCGTCTAGGGTGCCCAAGCACCCAAGAGGAACAAGCTCAAGGGTACCAAGCACCCAAGAGTAATAAGCTTCTCAACTTGTAACTTCCACGTATCCATGGAGAACTCAAATCGATGCACCAAATGCAATGGCAAGGGCACACGGAGTGTCCAAGTCCTTCTCTCTCAAATCCCAATCAAGCAACTAATGCTAGGGAGGAAAATGAGAGGAAGAACAAGAAGGAGAACACCAAGAACTCCAAGATCTAGATCCAAGGGGTTCCCTCACATAGAGGAGAAAGTGATTGGTGGAAATGTGGATCTAGATCTCCTCTCTTTTCCCTCAAAACTAGCAAGAATCCATGGAGGGATTGGGAGTTAGCAAGCTCGAAGAAGGTCAACAATGGGGGAAGAACACGAGCTCAAGAGATAAGGTTCATTGGGGAAGAAGACCCCCTTTTATAGGACCTCCCGAATCCAACCGTTATGTGCTCAGGTCATGCACAAGCGGTACTACGGCTTAGCACGGTCAAAACAGCCCAATGAGAGAGAAAACACGAGTTGAAGTTCTGCCAGAGAGGTAGTACCGCTCTGGGGAGAGGTAGTACCGCTTACCACTTATAAGAGGTACTGCCGCTCTACTACCGCGAAACCCGACATTAAAAGACGCATCCCCAGAAGCATCGGTACTACGCGCGGCACAGGGCCGCGGTACTACCGCTTACAGATGGTACTACCGCTTGAGGCTTTCAGGAACACAACAGAGAAAACAGAGGATGCAATAAAGCCTAAACTGCCACAACTTCTGCATATGAGCTTCAAATTGAGCAAACTCAAGCTTGTTGGATAGAAGATGACAAGTAGCATCAACAACGGCTGATTATAGTAAAGAAGTGGCAGGGGAGGTATGCCTAACAAATAGAGGAGAGAAACCTCCAACAGAGAAGAACTGGCATAACCTCCAACATCGAAAACATCATAGAAGATGCACATGAACTCCGTTTTCGATGAACTCGAGCTTGTCAAGAAGAAGACCAAAAGCTCTGAAACTCACAAAGAGAAACACCAAACACAAACCAAGAAACATGATGCAAGGATGCAATGGTTTGAGCTCTCTACTAACGATACGATCAAGCTACCAACTTGAGAGCCCCCCTTCATAGTACGGCAAACGATCCTATAACCTGGTCTCCCAACTACAACCATGAGACCGGTAAAATAAAAAACCTATCAAGGGCAAACCTTTGCCTTGCACATGGTCCACTTGAGCTAGATGATGACGATCTTGACTCCCTCAAGTTGGACCACCTTTCTTGATTGCGTTGGCTCGATGAAGACTAGATGATTGCTCCCCCATAGTCCACTATGGGTGAGCCACTCTTCGGCACATCTTCACAAGTCCATTGTCACCACAATGGACGGCAAGCTTCAAGCACTTGATCTCTTCGTGATGCTCCACTTGAACTTGCACACGGCAAAATTGATGATGATTACCACTTGATGTCATCCTCTCCATGGGTTGAGTGATATCTTCCTCTTGACGCAAGCCCATGAACACGTACCTAACCCCACGTAGAACTCTCACATAGACCATGGGTTAGTACACAAAGCACAATGGACAATGCTTACCGTACCATGGGATCACTTGATCCCTCTCGGTACATCTTCTACGCTTTGTGAGTTGATCAACTTGATTCACTCTTGACTTAGTCTTGATCAACCTTGAATCTTTCCAACTCTCTTCATTTGGATGATGTCTTGAAGGTAAACATGAATGATCACACAATCTTCTTCTTCAAGACATGCTTGCAATAAGCTCAACTCTCACATGACCAATCTTTGGATAATTCCTTAATAGCACCTTGGTCAACACAAACGCTCCTTGAAACCAACACATGTACTCCAAGAAAAGCCTATGGACAAAACCTTCAAATATAACTCAAGGCAACCATTAGTCCATAGAGATTGTCATCAATTACCAAAACCAAACATGGGGGCACCGCATGTTCTTTCACCATCTTCTCCTTGTCATTCTTCAAAGGTGACCCTGACTTCTTCACTTTCTTTGCGTCCCGAGGGGAGACGTAGGGTGGAGGCAGCGGTGGGACATCCAGAGCAGCCCCGTCGACCATGCCACTCCCACTGATCCGCCCAAGGCCATCCACAGAAGGTGGATTAACCACCCTCTCCAAACTGAGTGCAAGGTTCAGGTTCTTGCGTGCTGTAGGTGTAGCATGAGCCTCGTTCTCCCTCGGCCTCTGCTTCAGAGGACTTGTAACTGTTGGGGAACGTAGCAGAAATTCAAAATTTTCCTACGTGTCACCAAGATCTATCTATGGAGAAACCAGCAACGAGGGAAGGAGAGTGCATCTACATACCCTTGTAGATCGCTAAGCGGAAGAGTTCAAGAGAACGGGGTTGAAGGAGTCGTACTCGTCATGATCCAAATCACCGGAGATCCTAGTGCCGAACGGACGGCACCTCCGCGTTCAACACACGTACAGCCCGGTGGCGCCTCCCACGCCTTGATCCAGCAAGGAGAGAGGGAGAAGTTGAGGAAGACTCCATCCAGCAGCAAAGACAACGGCGTGGTGGTGATGGAGGAGCATGGCAATCCAGCAGGGCTTCGCCAAGCACCGCAAGAGAGGAGAAGGGAGAGAGGTAGGGCTGCGCCAAGAGGGAGAGGTTCTCATGTGTATGGCAGCCCCAAAACCTCAAGTATATATAGGGGGGAAGGGGGCTGCGCCCCCCTTTAGGGTTTCCCACCCCAAGGGGTGCGGCCAGCCCTAGATCCCATCTAGGGGGGCGGCCAAGGGGGAAGAGAGGGGGGGCGCCAACTAGGTGGGCCTTAGGGCCCATCTGCCCTAGGGTTTGCCCCCCTTCCCCACTTCCTCGCCTTGGGCCTGTGGGCGCACCAGCCCACCCGGGCTGGTCCCTCCCACACTTGGCCCATGCAGCCCTCCGTGGTTGGTGGCCCCACTTGGTGGACCCAGGACCCTCCCGGTGGTCCCAGACGTTACCGAAAAACCCGAAACTTTTCCAAAGGACCAAAACAGGACTTCCCATATATAAATCTTTACCTCCGGACCATTCCGGAACTCCCCGTGATGTCCGGGATCTCATCCGGACTCGAACAACATTCGGTAACCACATACAAACTTCCTTTATAACCCTAGCGCCATCGAACCTTATGTGTAGACCCTACGGGTTCGGGAGACATGCAGACATGACCGAGACGTTCTCCGTCAATAACCAACAGCGGGATCTGGATACCCATGTTGGCTCCCACATGTTCCACGATGATCTCATCGGATGAACCACGATGTCGAGGATTCAATCAATCCCGTATTCAATTCCCTTTGTCTAGCGGTATTGTACTTGCCCGAGATTCGATCGTCGGTATGCCGATACCTTGTTCAATCTCGTTATCGCAAGTCTCTTTACTCGTTCCGTAACACATCATCCCGTGATCAACCCCTTGGTCACATTGTGCACATTATGATGATGTCCTACCGAGTGGGCCCAGAGATACCTCTCCGTTTACACGGAGTGACAAATCCGATCTCGATTCGTGCCAACCCAACAAACACTTTCGGAGATACCTTAGTGCACCTTTATAGTCACCCGATTACGTTGTGATGTTTGGTACACCCAAAGCATTCCTACGGTATCCGGGAGTTGCACAATCTCATGGTCTAAGGAAATGATACTTGACATTAGAAAAGCTTTAGCATACTGAACTACGATCTTTGTGCTAGGCTTAGGATTGGGTCTTGTCCATCACATCATTCTCCTAATGATGTGATCCCGTTATCAATGACATCCAATGTCCATGGTCAGGAAACTGTGACCATCTATTGATTAACGAGCTAGTCATCTAGAGGCTAACTAGGGACTTGGTGTTGTTTATGTACCTACACATGTATCTGAGTTTCCTATCAATACAATTATAGCATGGATAATAAACGATTATCATGAACAAGGAAATATAATAATAACTAATTTATTATTGCCTCTAGGGCATATTTCCAACAGTCTCCCACTTGCACTAGAGTCAATAATCTAGTTCACATCGCCATGTGATTAACACTCACAGGTCACATCGCCATGTGACCAACATACAAATTGTTTACTAGTGTCATTAAACTAGTTCACATCATCATGTGATTAAGACTCAATGAGTTCTGGGGTTTGATCATGTTTTGCTTGTGAGAGAGGTTTTAGTCAACGGTCTCAGAACATTCAGATCCGTATGTACTTCACAATTCTCTATGTCATATTGTAAATGTTGCTTCCACGGTCCACTTGAAGCTATTCCAAATGGTTGCTCCACTATATGTATCCGGTTTGCTACTCAGAGTCATTCGGATAGGTGTTAAAGCTTGCATCGTCGTAACCCTTTACGCCGAACTCTTTATCACCTCCATAATCGAGAAACATGTCCTTATTTACTTCAAGGGCAATTTTGATCATGTCCAATGATCCATTCCTGGATCATTCTTGTACCCTCTTGCCAGACATGTGGCAAGGCACACATCAGGTGCGGTACACAGCATAGCATACTGTAGAGCCTACGTCTAAGGCATAGGGGACGACCTTCGTCCTTTCTCTCTGTTCTACCGTGGTCGAGCTTTAAGTCCTAACTTCATACCTTACATCTCAGGCAAGAACTCCTTCATTGACTGATCCATCTTGAACACCTTCAAGATCATGTCAAGGTATATGCTCATTTGAAAGTACCATTAAGCGGTTTTTGATCTATCTTCATAGATCTTGATGCTCAATGTTCAAGTAGCTTAATCCAGGTTTTCTATTGAAAAACATCTTTCAAATAACCCTGTATGCTTTCCAGAAATTCTACATCATTTCTGATCATCAATATGTCAACAACATATACTCATCGAGAAATTCTATAGTGCTCCCACTTACTTCTTTGGAAATACAAGTTTCTCATAAACTTTGTATAAACCCAAAATCTTTGATCATCTCATCAAAGCGCATATTCCAACTCCGAGATGCTTACTCCGGTCCTTAGAAAGGATCACCGGAGCCAAGATACCTTTTAGCATCCTCAGGATCGACAAAATTTTCTGATTGTATCACATACAACCTTTCCTTACGAAAACTGGTAAGGAAACTCATTTTGACATCCATTTGCCAGATTTCATAAATGCAGCTAATGCTAACATGATTCTGACGGACTTAAGCATCGCTACGGATGAGAAAATCTCATCGTAGTCAACTCCTTGAACTTGTGAAAAACTCTTCGCCACAAGTCGAGCTTCATAGACTGTGACATTACTGTCCACGTCCGTCTTCTTCTTAAAGATCCATTTATCTCAATGGCTTGCCGATCATCGGGCAAGTCCACCAAAGTCCATGCTTTGTTCTCGATACATGGATCCTATCTCGCTTTCATGGCTTCTAACCATTTGTCGGAATTTGGGCCCACCATCGCTTCTCCATAGCTCGTAGGTTCATTGTTGTCTAGCAACATGACCTTCAAGACAGGATTACCGTACCACTCCGGCGATGCTGGCGTCCTTGTCGTCCTACGAGGTTCGGTAGTGACTTGATCCGAAGTTTCATGATCACTATCATAAGCTTCTACTTCAATTGGTGTAGGTGCCATAGGAACAACTTCATGTGCCCTGATACTCACTGGTTGAAGTGATGGTTCAATAACCTCATCAAGTCTCCACCATCCTCCCGCTCAATTCTCGAGACAAACCTTTCCTCGAGAAAGGACCCGATTCAAGAAACAATCCTTATTGCTTTCGGTTCTGAATTAGGAGGTATACCCAACTGTTTTGGGTGTCGAATGAAGATGCATTTTATCCGCTTTGGGTTCGAGCTTATCAACCTGAAACTTTTCACATAAGCGTCGCAGCCCCAAACTTTTAAGAAACGACAGCTTAGGTTTCTCTAAACCATAGTTCATACGGTGTCGTCTCAACGGAGTAACGTGGTGCCCTATTAAAGTGAGTGCGGTTGTCTCTAATGCCTAACTCATGAACGATAGTGGTAATTCGATAAGAGACATCATGGTACGCACCATATCCAATAGGGTGCAACTATGATGTTCGGGCACACCATCACACTATGGTGTTCCAGGCGGTATTAATTGTGAAACAATTTCCACAATGTCTTAATAGCGTGCCAAAGCTCGTAACTCAGATACTCATCTCTATGATCATATCATAGACATTTTATCCTCTTATCACAATGACCTTCAACTTCATTCTGAAATTACTTGAACCCTTCAATAGTTCAGACTTGTGTTTCATCAAGTAAATATACAGTATCTACTTAAATCATCTGTGAAGTAAAACATAACGATATTCACTGCATGCCTCAGCACTTATTGTACTGCACACATCAAAGTGTGTTACTTCCAACAAATTGCTATCTTGTTCCATCTTACTGAAACCGAGGCTTTTCAGTCATCTTGCCTATGTGGTATGATTTGCATATCTCAAGTGATTCAAAATCAAGTGAGTCCAAACGATCCATCTGCATGGAGTTTCTTCATGCGTATACACCAATAGACATGGTTCGCATGTCTCAAACTTTTCAAAAACGAGTGAGTCCAAAGATCCATCAACATGGAGCTTCTTCATGCTTTTATACCAATATGACTTACATGGCAAAGGCCACAAGTAAGTGGTACTATCATTACTATCTTATATCTTTTGGCATGAAAATGTGTATCACTACGATCGAGATTCAATAAACCATTCCTTTAGGTGCAAGACCATTGAAGGTTTTATTCAAATAAATAGAGTAACAATTATTCTCCTTAAATGAATAATCGTATTGCGATAGACATAATCCAATCATGTCTATGCTCAACGCAAACACCAAATGACAATTATTCAGGTTTAATACTAATCTTGATGGTAGAGGGAGTGTGCGATGTTTGATCACATCAAACTTGGAAACACTTCCAACACATATCGTCAGCTCACCTTTAGCTAGTCTCCGTTTATTCCGTAGCTCTTTTATTTCGAGTTACTAACACTTAGCAACCGTACCGGTATCTTAATACCCTGGTGCTACTAGGAGTACTAGTAAAGTACACATTAACATAATGTATATCTAATATACTTCTATCGACCTTGCCGATCTTCTCATCTACCAAGTATCTAGGGTAATGCTGCTCCGGTGGTTGTTCCCCTTATTACGTAAGCACTTAGTCTCGGGTTTGGGTTCAACCTTGGGTTTCTTCACTAGATGCAGTTTTGTTTTGTCGCTTCATGAAGTACCCCTTCTTGCCCTTGCCCTTCTTGAAACTAGTGGTTTCACCGACCATCAACAATTGATGCTCCTTCTTGATTTCTACTTTCATGTGTCAAACATCGCGAATACCTCAAGGATCATCATATCTATCCCTGATATGTTATAGTTCATCACGAAGCTCTAACAGCTTGGTGGAAATGACTTTGGAGAAACATCACTATCTCATCTGGAAGATCAACTCCCACTAGATTAAAGTGATTGTTGCACTCAGACAATCTGAGCACAAGCTCAATGATTGAGCTTTTCTCCCTTAGTTTGCAGGCTAAGAAAATCGTCGGAGGTCTTATACCTCTTGACGTGGGCACGAGCTTGAAATCCCAATTTCAGCCCTCGAAATATCTCATATGTTCCATGTCGTTTCAAAACGTCTTTGGTGCCTCAACTCTAAACCGTTTAACTGAACTATCACGTAGTTATCAAAACGTGTATGTCCGATGTTCGCAACATCCATGCATCGGCGTTTGGGGTTCAACACCGAGCGGTGCATTAAGGACATAAGCTTTCTTACATGCGCATAATCGCTATTGTCAACTTTCAACTATATTTTCTCTAGGAACATATCTAAACAGTGGAACTAAAGCGCGAGCTTACGACATAATTTGCAAGTGGCTTTTGACTATGTTCAGGATAATTAAGTTCATCTTATGAACTCCCACTCAGATAGACATCCCTCTGGTCATCTAAGTGATTACATGATCCGAGTCAACTAGGCCGTGTCCGATCATCACGTGAGACGGACTAGTCATCATCGGTGAACATCTTCATGTTGATCGTATCTACTATACGACTCATGCTCGACCTTTCGGTCTCTCGTGTTCCGAGGCCATGTCTGTACATGCTAGGCTCGTCAAGTTAACCCTAAGTGTTTCGCGTGTGTAAATCTGTCTTACACCCGTTGTATGTGAACGTAAGAATCCATCACACCCGATCATCACGTGGTGCTTAGAAGCGACGAACTTTAGCAACGGTGCACGGTTAGGGGAGAAAACTTCTTGAAATTGTTGTAAGGGATCATCTTATTTACTACCGTCGTTCTAAGTAAACAAGATGCATAAACATAATAAACATCACATGCAATTATATAGTAGTGACATGATATGGCCAATATCATATAGCTCCATTGATCTCCATCTTCGGGGCTCCATGATCATCATCGTCACCGCCATGACACCATGATCTCCATCATTATGATCTCCATCATCGTGTCTTCATGAAGTTGCCTCGCCAACTATTACTTCTACTACTAGGGCTACCGTTAGCAATAAAGTAAAGTAATTACATGGCGTTGTTTAATGACACGCAGGTCATACAATAAATAAAGACAACTCCTATGGCTCCTGCCGGTTGTCATACTCATCGACATGCAAGTCGTGAATCCTATTACAAGAACATGATCAATCTCATACATCACATATCATTCATCACATTCTTCTTGGCCATATCACATCACATAGCATACCCTGCAAAAACAAGTTAGACGTCCTCTAATTGTTGTTTGCATGTTTTTTGTGGCTGCTATGGGTTTCTAGCAAGAACGTTTCTTACCTACGCAAAACCACAACGTGATATGCCAATTTGCTATTTACCCTTCATAAGGACCCTTTTCATCGAATCCGTTTCGACTAAAGTGGGAGAGACTGGCACCCGCTAGCCACCTTATGCACCAAGTGCATGTCGATCGGTGGAACCTGTCTCACGTAAGAGTACGTGTAAGGTCGGTCCGGCCACTTCATCCCACAATACCGTCGAAACAAGATTGGACTAGTAACGGTAAGCATATTGAACAAAATCAACGCCCACAACTACTTTGTGTTCTACTCGTGCAAAGAATCTACACAATAGACCTAGCTCATGATGCCACTGTTGGGGAACGTAGCAGAAATTCGAAATTTTCCTACGTGTCACCAAGATCTATCTATGGATAAACCAGCAACGAGGGGAAGGAGAGTGCATCTACATACCCTTGTAGATCGCCGGAGATCCTAGTGCCGAACGGACGACACCTCCGCGTTCAACACACGTACAGCCCGGTGACGTCTCCCACGCCTTGATCCAGCAAGGAGAGAGGGAGAAGTTGAGGAAGACTCCATCCAAAGCGGCAAAGACAACGGCGTGGTGGTGATGGAGGAGCGTGGCAATCCAGCAGGGCTTCGCCAAGCACCGCAAGAGAGAAGAAGGGAGAGAGGTAGGGCTGCGCCAAGAGGGAGAGGTTCTCATGTGTATGGCAGCCCCAAAACCTCAAGTATATATAGGGGGAGGGGGCTGCGCCCCCTTTAGGGTTTCCCACCCCAAGGGGTGCGGCCAGCCCTAGATCCCATCTAGGGGGCGCCAAGGGGAAGAGAGGGGCGCCCACTAGGTGGGCCTTAGGGCCCATCTGCCTAGGGTTTGCCCCTTCCCCACTTCCTGCGCCTTGGGCCTGTGGGGGCGCACCAGCCCACCCGGGCTGGTCCCTCCCACACTTGGCCCATGCAGCCCTCCAGGTTGGTGGCCCCACTTGGTGGACCCCGGGACCCTCCCGGTGGTCCCAGTATGTTACCTAAAAACCCGAAACTTTTCCTATGACCAAAACAGACTTCCCATATATAAATCTTTACGTCCGGACCATTCCGGAACTCCTCGTGACGTCCGGATCTCATCCGGGACTCGAACAACATTCGGTAACCACATACAAACTTCCTTTATAACCCTAAGCGTCATCGAACCTTAAGTGTAGACCCTACGGGTTCGGGAGACATGTAGACATGACCGAGACGTTCTCCGGTCAATAACCAACAGCGGATCTGGATACCCATGTTGGCTCCCACATGTTCCACGATGATCTCATCGGATGAACCACGATGTCGAGGATTCAATCAATCCCGTATTCAATTCCCTTTGTCTAGCGGTATTGTACTTGCCCGAGATTCGATCGTCGGTATGCCGATACCTTGTTCAATCTCGTTACCGGCAAGTCTCTTTACTCGTTCCGTAACACATCATCCCGTGATCAACCCCTTGGTCACATTGTGCACATTATGATGATGTCCTACCGAGTGGGCCCAGTCTCGATTCGTGCCAACCCAACAGACACTTTCGGAGATACCTGTAGTGCACCTTTATAGTCACCCAGTTACGTTGTGACGTTTGGTACACCCAAAGCATTCCTATGGTATCCGGGAGTTGCACAATCTCATGGTCTAAGGAAATGATATTTGACATTAGAAAAGCTTTAGCATACGAACTACGATCTTTGTGCTAGGCTTAGGATTGGGTCTTGTCCATCACATCATTCTCCTAATGATGTGATCCCGTTATCAATGACATCCAATGTCCATGGTCAGGAAACTGTAACCATCTATTGATTAACGAGCTAGTCATCTAGAGGCTAAATAGGGACTTTGTCGTGGAATTGTCACGGCAGATGTGCTCATGAAAGGACTTAGTCGTAGGGCCATCGTACGGGTTAACCTAGAGGGGTTAAAGCGGACACAAGACACGGGAATTATACTGGTTCGGCCCCTTCGATGAAGGTAAAAGCCTACGTCCAGTTGATGATGTGATTGATATGATTTCGGCGACTAGGGAGCAATAGCTTTGCCTTAGCCTCGAATTCTCTCTCCCCAACTCGCCGCCGGGTCGTCCCCTTATATACACGGGTTGGCCTTGGCCGGTCTCTGAGTCCCGATCCGGCTCATACAAGCGTCCGCTCGGTCTCTTCTTTCTTAACTTACAACACAAGTTACAAGACGAAGGCGGTTTACATAAATGGACCTTAATTCGCCTCTGGGCTCCAGGCCTCCTCCATGGGCCTGAATCATGGACGAGGGTAAACCGGCCCCTCCGGGGCGGTTCACGCTCAGTAGTTGTATCCCCAACATTAGGCCCCAGATTGACTTGAACCGGTTCATGTTAATCTTCAACACCTTCAGAAACTCTTGATCTCTTTTCACATTTTGTAAACCGCCAGTGCTTGAACCGCCGTGATGTCATCTTCCGATCCGCGTGTCGTGGTGTCTTGACGCTATTTTTAATAAAGAAATCCAAACAGTAAGATTCCCTGCATTTAATGCCATCCGGAAATCGAGGCGGCCGCTGCACCGTCGCCGCTGACTCCTCGAATCTCGCGCCCGTTGATTGCTCCGGTTCCTTATAAATAGACCGCCGCCTCTGTCTCTTCTTCTTCTCCTTCCTCGCGCCGCTCCAGTCTTGAAGCTCCGCCGTCGCCCGACCTTCGAACGACGCGTCAACGCCGGGCCAGCATCAACTCGACCGTGTCGAGAGGCTTCCGGCGCTCCTCCTCGGCTTCGCTCATCGTAAGGTCCTTTTTCAACCCCTAGATCGCATCTCAGAGACCCTGTTCATCCCGCAGTTCATCTCGGTTTCTTCACACCTGCTCCGCCATGGCCATGCGATCCAACAGATCAGATATCCTGTCAGGGACTGCCCCACCGTCCATCTATCCTTTCACGCATCGGCTTTTTTCCGTAGATCCTCGAGTTTAGAATACCCGAACCCTCCTGTTCTTTCTGAGGTTTGCATAGGTCATGAAGGTTTTTTCATCGAACTTCGTAGATCTTGATTACTTCCCTTCGCATGTGAAAACTGTTTACATCCATACTTAGCAGATTTTTCAATTCTGCCTTATTCGGCGGTTTAACTTTTGATAGCTAACCCGTCCTCCATTAGCCCTCGCTAAACCGGAATGGGAGGCCGCCGCTGAATCGCCGGGTTTAACAATGCATAATATGCCTGAACCGTTTAATGGTGAACCGTTTCTCCCTTTATTCCACAGCTTAGTCTTCCGCAATGGCTCCTCAATTCTCAGCTTGCAATTGGGTCCGGCCAAAATCATCAAACGCAACTCAACGGCTATGTCACCACCGGCGGTTTGGCTCCAAAAATGCCCTCCATCGGGCGTGTTCCGGATGGCGAAGTTTCCTCCGGAGCCACAAGAGGGAGAAGTAATTGTGTTTACGCAGCATTTAGACCGGGGTTCCGCCACCCGGTTCAAGATTTTTCCGGACGCCCTTGCAAGCTTGCAACTCCATCCGCAGGATATCGGCCCGAACTCTGTGTCAAACATATGCAACTTTCAAGTCTTCGTGAAGTCTATCTTCGTGAAGAGCCCTCTGTGGAGCTATTCCGGATTTCTTTCACTTGAACCGCCGTACGGAGTTTTCTGATGGTCCCAACGCAGAACTAGGCGGCGTTTCAATCCAGAAAAGGAAGGAAGCGGACTTTCCTCACGCCAAACACCACAGCCATCCAAAGGATTGGAACCAAACCTGGTTTTATTGCCGGAACACCGCTCCTGCCAACGAGAATCCCTTGCCGGTTTACCGTCCTCACCGGCTCAGCAACAACCATCCGCTGCCTTTACGCTTAACCGCCATGAACGGAAGAACTTTGCACCTCGGATCATAAAACTCCGGGCTCTAATGGCCAATGGACTAACCGGTGTGGACCTTGTGCGATGTCGGGTTTCTTGGGGCATCTTGCCCTTAAGCCGCCGGCCGGATTGATGCACGAGTATACCGGCAGCCTCAAAGACCCTCAAAGACGTCACGAATTACCAATAACTGAAATTGAGGTTACAGAGGCTGTAAAAAAGATGCTTGATGAACCAATCTCCGTCTGCAGCCTAACCGGGTTGGCTCCGTTCTGTGTTGCCAACCCGCCACCTGCGGTAAGACTTTGCTCACCGCTTTTCGGGCTTTTAACATTTTGTTGATATTCATTAATCCTTGCTACCTCGCAGGCTGACAGCTCCTTCTGGAGACGGACCAAACCGGCCCGAGCTCCGCCAGATAAAGTCCAAGGCTACCAAAAGGTTGGCAAGAAAACCGCCGGGTCTTCTGATCCGCCGGAAGATGAAGAATCTGAAGCTGAGGTAAAACTTGATATCCTTACGAGGGAGCCGCCGTAAACCAGCTCTCCTCCTTGTGTTTCTTCTTATGATTTATCCCTCTTTATTCTTCCCTTCACTGACAAATTTAATTCCCAGGATGATGCCGAAGCCAGCCATGCCGACCATTTTGAGGTAATCCTTCTTTCTTCCGACCCGACCTCGTGCGGTTAAAAGAATTAAATCGCGCCGTTCGGAAAGTGAAAAATCTCATTCCTATGCTTATCTCAAGACACAAGAGGCTAAAGAGCGCGTACAACCCGGCACGATGGTCAACAGATTCTCTCCTCCGGTTTACTAGATACACCAACCCTAAGCGCCGCCCGTGAGGTGACTTGTTCTCCGAAAACGTTATCCCTTAAAAGGTTTCTTCGATGTCCTCTCAATCCGTCGACCAATTATCGTGCCTCTTCCAACTCCTCTGGCGGTTCATCAACCACGCATAGCGCCTCCGCTTAAAGTTGCTGCAGGGTATGTAAATCGCTGTCCATCGCTCGATTTACAACTGCCTTGGTTGATTTGCCTTAATCCAATTACGAACATTGCAGCACCAAGGCTCGCTTGAGTAAGAAAGCGAAAACCCTTGACCTCATCATGGATGTTGATCCGTAAAAGACCCGGAACAAACCCACGAAAATCCTGAAGTCGCCAAAGATAGCTCTGGCGAGTTGTACAAAGACGATCTGGCGATCCGCCGGAAGCTGAACCGAGGTCCAAATGGAAACTTCACAGCCTGCTCCACCAAACCCGCCGATAGAGCGAGTCGTAATAGTTGAACCGCCGAGCCAGAGTAAGCAAACATCAAGCCCAAAGAAGACCGCCGAAAATGACGATGTTATTGTGACAGGCACTGGCTACGCTGCTCCTAGCCAACCGGTCGCTTTAACAAAACATATTGCCAAGGGCGAGTCGGCCGCCGTGAGTAAAGATAAAGAAAAAACAGACCTCTCAGCTTACGACAACTTCTCTGCCCAAGAACTGCACTCCGGGTTTCGAACGGCTCTATACCAGCCGTGACCTTGAAGCTGGTCTGGTAAACCGGATGAAGGACCGCTATGAGGTAATGAATTATGTCTTTCCTGTACTTTAGCTGTATAGTAACCCCCAAGGGTCGGTTCAACTTAGCATAGTTAAACCGGGACTTAATTTTTGTACCCAAATGGCAAATTGAGATCAATTAGCCATTAGCCCCCAAGTGCCAAGGTGAATATGTATATTGAGCTTGGGACTTGATAATGAGACACCTAACATGCTTCCTTTGTTACCAGAATGAAATAGAGCAGCAAAGCGTGCAACTCAAAGACCTGCGAGCCAATCTGGAGACTCAAAGAAGCGAAACCACTAAGGCCAAGGACGAATTGAGAACGGCCTTGGCCACTATGGAACAGTCAAGGAGTGGTATAAATCGAACGGGCCAAGCTGGGACACCGAGAAGGCCGGTTTGAAAAACGGGCGGAAGAAGCGAAGCAGCCCTTAAACCGGTGGTCAAGAGCTTACAGGACTCAAGCGCCAAGTGCATGCCATGACCTCTGCCGTCTTTGGTAAGAAACTATGCACCGACTATCTTAATTTTGATATTTCTGCGGTTTATCCTGAGTTGTCTTAAACCGGTGCGAAAGCGTATTGCACATATGGGCTCGATGTGCGGAAGAAGCTCAAGGCCGCTTATACGCTGATTGAGCAGTCAGTATACCGGCGCCAAATGAGTCATATGTGCTACATCATACGACAACACGGCGCCATCCTCGATCGAGAAACCCTGGACCGGTTGTCCATGGTTTCGGGCAGCTTGAAGAGTTGAAGCGATCCAGCGGCTCGGGCTGGCACCTTCATCGCTCGACGCCGCCAAAGGCGTGGATAGCAGATCTTGATCCGGTGACATAGCCAAAGGTTTCCCGATGCTCAAGAGAATGGTGAAGCCTTTGATAACGACGCTCAAACGGATCACAAAGGAAATGCGTCATTGGCGAAGTCAACCGCGCAGACGGCCAACGTGACGGTTCACCGCTCCTTTTATGACGCCAACAACAATCGGGTGGAGTTTGTCATCCTGAAGTGCGAGCCTTGTTCCCCAATCCGTAAGCACACTTATGCCCCCGACGTTGATCCGCTGAGCTGATAAGTGAAGAAGCTGTCTTCGTGCCTTAACCCGGATTGACTGGTCTACCAATGACTTCCGGCTTTGGGTGAGGAAGAAGAAGAAGTTGAACCGACGTCGAGCGCCTCTACCTCACGTCAACCCGGCGAAGCGGCGTAATTAAATCGTCAAGCCGGGTGACGCCTCCAAGTTTCAAGGCATAACCCCACATGAAACGCCGGCCTCAAAAGGCTTTGTAATAGGATAGTCGATTTTGTTTTGAACAATGCCGTTACAACCTCAGTCTGTAAACTTTTGCATGGCGGTGCTGGATACTTTGGTTTTGAAGTAGTGAATCCTTCAACATATTTTGCCTGCAATCCCAAATTCTTAAACTGCCATGGCGGCTTGCGCCTCTAGCTGGATTGTGATACCAATATATTTATAAGAAAATATCGAGGTATACGATCAAAATTTTGTGATACAAACATACCTGCCAGTGTCGGGCACACAGTTGGCTTTAGCCAATCCTGAAGCGGAGGCTTTATAAACCATCACCGTCAAAGGAGAACAATCCTCGTAGGTATAATACCGATTTACCGTGTAAATCGTGGTCGGTATGATAAGCCCTGTTACTCCATAATGGGATGTTAACAGCAAAATCAAACCGGAACAATCAATCGCCGGAAAAAATGGACCAAATTCTGAAAACTTGAATCCGGTTGAAAGAAGGTTTGTCGGTTTAAGACAACAAACAAAAGCCAAATTATACGTATAAAAAACACATGGAAGCAAAAACAATGACAAAGACTGTTTGCAAGAAGAGGCTTTATTGAGTCTCGATCAGATGGCGTTACCATGGTCTGGACAGACCAAGCTCCCTATAAGGTGTAGCGATGGTTCAAGTCAGCCAGTCCCCAATCGACATCGTGGCATTACGCCGATCAAGTGGCATTGCATTGGTTCGGGTTCACCAAGCCCCCAAGTGATTCTATTGCCTTAGGCCGACCAAGAGGCGTGATCGGTTCAGACGTGACCATGTCCCCAAGTGATCTGGTGGCTTTTCGCTGTCAAGAGGTGTTGCATTGGTTCGGACACGACCAAGCCCCCAAATGATCTGGTGGCTTTCGCCTGCCAAGAGGTGTTGCATTGGTTCGGACACGACCAAGCCCCCAAGTGACAAAAAATTTCACAAAAGCAAGGCCAAGGGTTAAACCGGAGGCCGCTTCACGACAAAGATCTCCATGTACCCAAACCGGACTTTTATACGTAATGTATACCCCGCTTTAGCCGAGGATCCGTTTATTGCCTTTATTCATAATATATACATTGTCTTAATATGTACATAAGTGGAGCCAATGGCTCGGTATAATAAGGCGAAGATGAGCTATGTTCCACGGCTGTTGGTCTCCTCCTCCGACGTGCGTGAGTCCTTTCGCTCTCGAACATCAATCGATAGTAGGACCCGTTGTATAGATTCTTGCTGACCACAAAAGGCCCCTCCCAAGGTGGGGATAGCTTGTGCATATCTTTCTGGTCTTGAATGAGCCGCAAGACTAAGTCTCCTTCTGAAAGGTTCTGGTTTTAACCCGCCGTGTGATACCGACGAAGATCCTGCTGGTAAACCGCCGAACGAGCAGCTGCCATATCGCGCTCTTCATCCAAATGATCCAAATCGTCTTGCCATGCTACCTCGCTATCTGCCTCAACATAAGCTGCCACTCGAGGCGAAGTCGTGACGGATATCGCTGGGAAGGACCGCCTCCGCTCCATAGACCATAAAGAACGGCGTGTATCCGATTGGATCGGTTGGGGGTAGTATTTATACTCCATATCACCGATGGTAGCTCTTCCACCCAACAACCCGGCGTCCTCTACAGGACCATAAGTCGGGTTTGATACCTTTCAAGATCTCCTGATTAGCTCGTTCCGCTTGACCATTGGATTGCGGGTGGGCTACGGAAGAAACATCAAGCCGGATGTGCTCTCGTTCACAAAATTCCTTCATAGCTCCTTTGGACAAATTGGTGCCATTGTCCGTGATGATACCGTGGAAACCCAAACCGAAAATCACCTTTTGATGAACTGAACCGCCGTGGCCGCATCACACTTGCTAACAGGCTCGCCTCAACCCACTTGGTAAATTTATCAACCGCCACCAACAGTGGGTCTTTTTGTCCTTGGACCTTTTGAAAGGTCCAACCATATCCAGCCCCAAGTCGCAAACGGCCAAGTAATTGGAATCATCCTCAATTCTTGGCCGCACATGAGCACGCTCGAGAACTTTTTGGCAACCATCACATCGTCTCGACCAGATCCTCCGCGACAAGATGGGCAACAACCAATAGAAACCATGGCGAACGCTTTGGCCACCAAGGACTTTGAACCGGCGTGGTGACCACAATCCTTCATGGATCTCTCGCAATATCTCACAGCCCTCTTCAGGGACACACAATGCTGAAACGCCTCGACACACCTTTGCAATGGTGCAACTCGCCATTAACAATGGTCATAGATTTAGACCGCCGAACTATCTGCCGCCAACGTCTCATCTTCCGTAACTCGCCCGGTTCATGTATGCCAAATAAGGGAGCGCCCAATCCGGAATGACATGCGTGGCCGCCACCAATTGAGCCTCCGGATCGTGGATAGCCAAACCAATTTCATCAGAAGCTTTAATCGACGGATTGTGCAAGACATCAAGGAAGACGTTGGGTGGGACGGTTTACGTTGAGAGCCCAGCCGGCTTAAAGCATCACCGCTTCGTTCTTCCGATGATCCACATGGTCCAATTCGATATCCTTTAAAATGTCCCGCAACAACATCCACCTCCCGACGATATGCAGCCATGAGTGGATCTTTGGAATCCCAAGTACGATACTTGCCGAGCCACCAAGTCCGAGTCACCAAAGCATTTAACCCGGTGAGATTCATTTCTTTAGCCATCCGGAGACCATGGAGCAAAGCTTCATACTCAGCTGCATTGTTAGTACAAGGGAACATTAGGCGGAGAACGTATGTAACTTGTCACCTCGCGGGGAAGTTAATACGACTCCGACCCCGAGCCCTCCAATTGCTCGGACCCATCAAAGTGGATGGTCCAATAGGTATGATCCGGCTTCTTCAGCGCTTGCAACTCCGTCCAATCATTAATGAAATCCACAAGTGCACGAGATTTTATGGCCGTCGAGGCACATACCTTAAACCGTATGCCCAAGTTCTATAGCCCACTTAGCAATCCGCCGATGGCTTCCGGTTCTGTGATATCGCCCAAGGGAGCCGAATCGACCATCGTGATGGGGTGCCCTTGGAAATATTGCTTTAGCTTCCGCTTGCCATAAAAACCCCGTATACCAGCCTTACGCCAATGTGGATATATCTGCTTAGACTCAATGAGGACCTCGCTGATGTAATAAACCGCCATTGAACCGGATACTCCTTCCCGCCTCCTTCCGCTTCCACCACGATAGCCACGCTTAATCGCCTTCGGCATTAGCAAAGCAACATATAGCAGCGGCTCTTTGCCAATGGGGCGGCTAGAACCGGCGGGTTGGCTAACCGCCGCTTCAAATCCTCCAATGCTTCATCGCCGCTGAACTCCGGACAAACCGATCCGTTTTCTTCAACATCTGGTACAAAGGAATGGCCTTCTCGCCTAGACGGCCGATAAACCGGCTTAAGCGCAGCAATCCGCCTGCCAAACGCTGGGCGTCATTGATGCACTTGGCTTAGCCAAGGAGGTTATAGCCGTAATTTTTTCCGGATTAGCTTCGATCCCCCTGTTGGACACGAGAAAACCCAATAACTTGCCTGCTGGAACACCAAAAACGCACTTGGCCGGGTTGAGCATCATCTTGTACCCCCGCAAGTTATCAAAGGTTTCCTTTAGATCCTCAATCAAGGTTTCCTTCTTCCTTGACTTAACCACAATATCATCCACATAAGCATGCACGTTACGGCCGATTTGTTCGTGCAAGCAACTCTGAACGCAACGCTGATAAGTCGCTTGGGCGCTATTGAGTCCAAAAGGCATAGATACATAGCAGAAGGCTCCAAAGGGGGTGATAAACGCCGTCTTCTCCTGGTCCTTAACTGCCATCTTAATCGATGATAACCGGAGTACGCATCCAAAAAGCTCAAACGCTCACAACCCGCCGTAGCATCAATAATCTGGTCAATGCGGGAGGGCGAAGGATCTCATGGATGTGCCTTGTTGAGATCTGTGTAATCCACACACATGCGCCAAGTGCCATTCTTCTTAAGAACCAACACCGGATTGGCAAGCCACTCTGGATGAAAGACTTCGACGATAAACCCTGCTGCCAAGAGCCTAGCAACTTCTTCTCCGATGGCCTTGCGCCTTTCCTCATTAAACCGCGAAGAAACCGCTTTACCGGTTTGTATTTTGGGTCAACATTAAGAGTGTGCTCAATGAGTTCCTCGGTACACCGGCATGTCGAAGGCTTCCATGCAAAATGTCCCGATTCTCACGGATGAACTCGATGAGCGCTTTCCTATTTAGGATCCAAGTTGGCACCGATGGTGAACTGTTTGGACGAATCGCCGGGCATAAAATCAACAAGCTTCGTCTCACCGCCGATTTGAACTTCAAGTCCGGATCATGCTCCGTAGTTGGCTTCTTCAAAGGGGTCATATCCGCCGGATCAACATTGTCTTTATAATATTTTAGCTCTTGATGGCACAAACCGACTCTGCGTAAGCCGCATCACCTTCCTCGCACTCCAAAGCGATCCGGCGGCTCCCATGAACCGTTATCGTTCCTTTGTGACCCGGCATTTTCAGCTGTAAGTAAACATAACAGGCCGTGCCATAAACTTAGCATAAGCCGCCGCCCAAAGAGGGCGTGGTACGGGCTTTGAATTTTCACCACCTCAAATGTCAATGTTTCGATCCGAGTCATGTTCGCTCCCAAAGGTCACCTCCAGAGCTATCTTACCGACTGGCACGCCGACTTGCTGTGCACCACTCCGTGAAACACCGTGTCTTTGGATGGCCTAAGATGCCTATCCGCCAACCCCATACGCCGGAAGGTCTCAGAGTACGTGATGTTGATGCTGCTTCCTCCATCCATAAGAACCTTGGTAAACTTGTACCCTCCTACCGGGTGCCACCACTGGGCTAATCGACCCGGATTGTAAACCCGGGAGGATGGTCCTCTGCTCCACACGATCGGTTGCTCGGACCAACAGAGGTAATGCGGGCGCAGCTTGTTCAACCACACCGACCGCCCGCTTACAAGTTTTCGGTCTCGTCTGTCCAAGCTGGTGGTAAAGACGTGGTATCGCCCACCGTTCAACTGCTTTGGGTTACTTTGATAACCCGATCGCCGCTGTTGTTGATTGTAGCCCCTTGGTTCTGATTGTTCGACTGTTACGATTACTTTGATTATTCTGATTGCCTTGCCCGCCCGGATTACCACCGAATCACGGGCCAGAATTTCCTCCACCGTAACCCGGGCGGACCACGAACCGCCATGGCCCTTGATCATACCGGAAAGAATTGGAGTTTTTGAACTCCTGCATAATGTAACAATCCTTCCAAAGGTGGTTCGCCGGTGCCTCCTTCGTCCCATGCTTCGGACAAGGTTGATTCAATATGAAATTCAAACGATCCGGATTGTGACCGCCCCGGTTTGATTGCCTACCCCTGCGCCGCTGACCCTTGTCTTGTGCGTTGGTGTTAACCACAAAGCCCATGTTGCCATTCGCTTACGCTTGTTCCTCCATTGCACAGTCGAATGATGCTGCTGGCCCCTAGAGTTGCCGCTCGCTTTCCCTTCCCCACTTCATCATTCCCGATTCGGGATCCTTGGTACTATCGTAATCAGCGTACTTTACCAAAACGCCCATTAGAGTGCCCATGTCATGGCAAAAACGCTTCATGCGGCCCAGCTTCAATTTCAATGGCTCGAACCGCAATTGGCTTCCAAGGTCAAGATCGCGGAATCGTGGTTGATCCGTCTCAAGAATGTAAAACTTCAAACGCGGCGCACCCAATGGGTTGTGGATTCTCCCTCCGCTGGACACAAGCTGCTAAATCCACCACGGACATGGGCTGCTTACTTGTGTCTTTGAAATTTTGAATGAATCGGGTTCGCAACTGGGTCCACGAACTGATAGAGTTGGGCGGCAAATTTTTCAACCAAGTCCCGGCCGTTCCTTCCAACATCATTGTGAAGTACTTCGCACATGCGGCTTCATCCACATCTAGCATCTCCATGGCCATCTCATAGCTTTCTATCCATGCTTCGAGCCAAATCGGCAAGATAATTGGGCACCTTGCGCGCCCCTTGAAATCCTTGGGCAAGCGCCGCTATGCGTAAGCGGGACGAGGCAAGGCACCCCAAAGAGCCAGACGTGACCCCTGGTTCAAGATGGTTTGACGAACCGCGCGAGCGGATGATCCTCTGCTTGTGCCGCTAACTCGGCCTCCCTACGTGCCTGGCGCGGTCCACTACCACTTGAGCATCCTCAAAGCCGCCGCCGGATTGTTGCCGCGAGGCGGACCACGCCGCGCATTGCTTGACACGGCCGGTTAAATCGACGCGTCGGCTATAGCTCCGGCTTAGGCGGGGGTGGAGTGGATCCGATCCCGATCGTATGAATACGCTTCTGCCGAGCCAGGGCCGTCCTGAGGAGCTCCTTAACCCGGCGTGTCTCTACCGCCTGTGGTGAATCGCCTTCAATTGGAATCGCCTCCAACCGTGCCGCAGCCGCCACGAGGTTATCCATCGGGTTGGAGTAGTGACCCGGAGGTGTCTGCACGGTCTGGGGCGCACCGGTATGATGGCGAGGTAGATCTATCACACGGGCTGAACGTGCGGCCGTCCAGTGCTTCCGGCCGGTTCTACGAACGGCGGCGGATTCGGTCCCCCTCAGGGTATTGAAAAGCTCCCTTCCTCAAAACTGAAGGTAAACGGACATGTACTTCCTTTTCATGACTTCTCGTGACGCGCTCTGGTCGGCTGAGCCTATAAGCTGCGCATCCAAAGCGGCCCGTTCGCCGCCATCCTTTCGTCCGCTGCTGCCAGTCCGCTTTAGCATTAGTGATCTGTTCCCTCACCTTTGCAATCTCCGCGTTGTGCAGGTCCCGATCCGGCGGATTAGCTTCCGCCATGAGCACAGCCAATGCGTCAGCTCGACAAAACTTGAGCTGGCGGGCGCGACAGGCCTCCTTCCCGGCTGCCATCACTTGTTGAACCGGCGACCGTGGGCGCCAGCGGTCGAAGAGTGAAGCGCCCGCTGCGTCGCCATGAAGATCCCAACCCGGTTGGGTAGATCGAAGGGTCCTAATACTCTCACCGTCGAACAGCCCCGATCCGCCATCTTGCGGTGGTATAGAGACTCGATTTCTCCGGCCGATGATTCGTCACGAGTAGACAACAGTTTCGTCACCGGATGCCGATCCGTCTCGTAGCCTCCGTGGGCGACTCCCACGAAACATGCGACCGCCCGGTTTAGCGAGGCAGGACTCTTCTTCGCCCGCTGAGCCGTCTCGGCGAGGTCGGTCAGACGTCCGCCCAGGCCACAGCTCGCCCGATCTTGCCGATGAACACGTGTATGCCGCCAAAGGGGACCGGTACCAGATTAAGCGAGCCGGCCTCGGGCCCCAAATTCCGCATCGTCGATGTAGAGCTTGCCGCGACGACTCTTAGTCATCCGCCCATCGCATAACCTTCGAGTCCTTCGAACTTGCCCTCTAAGATCATCAAACCATCGTGCGATAGCCCCACGGTGGGCGCCACTGTCGTGGAATTGTCACGGCAGATGTCCTCATGAAAGGACTTAGTCGTAGGGCCATCGTATGGGTTAACCTAGAGGGGTTAAAGCGGACGCAAGACACGGGAATTATATCGTTCGCCCCTTCGATGAAGGTAAAAGCCTACGTCCGATTGATGATGTGATTGATATGATTTCGCGACTAGGGAGCAATAGCTTTGCCTTAGCCTCGAATTCTCTCTCCCCAACTTCGCCGCCGGTCGTCCCCTTATATACACGGGTTGGCCTTGGCCGTCTGAAGTCCCGATCCGGCTCATACAAGCGTCCGGCTCGGTCTCTTCTTTCTTAACTTACAACACAAGTTACTGATTAAGGCGGTTTACATAAATGGACCTTAATTCGCCTCTGGGCTCCAGGCCTCCTCCGCGGGCCTGAATCATGGACGAGGGTAAACCGGCCCCTTCGGGGCGGTTCACGCTCTGTATCTGAGTTTCCTATCAATACAATTATAGCATGGATAATAAACGATTATCATGAATAAGGAAATATAATAATAACTAATTTATTATTGCCTCTAGGGCATATTTCCAACAGTAACTTCTCCTTCTTCCATTCCCGTTTCTAGCCCGGCCTCTTCTGATGAGCGCTTGCATGGTGGCGTTCTCTGGCGATAGGTCGAACCTCTGCCTGCTCTTCCTCTTCCTCGCCCTCCGGTGCGACCCCCGCGTGCGGCTCGGTCACTCTGCTGTTCCGGAGCTGTATCCCTTCTCTGAGCAATCATCCAGCTTCCCCATTGCTTGTCCTTCTCTTCCCAGACACCATCACCACATTCCTCATGATTGTGGCCCATGAACCCACAGACTTTGCAAGAGTAGGGGATTTTCTCATACTTAACAAGAAGGCGACGTCTTCCTTCGCCATCTACATTCAGGGGTGTCACCCCTGTAAGGGGCTTATTCACCAGCACTCTTGCACGAACCCTAACGTAATCACCCTCATAGAAGAGACGGGGTGCAAGTTGGATTTCCTTTACTCGACCAATGCGGCGAGCTAGCTGATCCACCACTTCTGCTTTCCGATACAACTCTGGGATGTTGTGAATCTGAACCCACACATATAAGCCGTCAAACTCGAAAGTTGTTGGATCCTTCTTGCCATCATAGTCTTCAATTAGCATGCCCATACCCCTGAACAACCATGGGCCTCCATGCACCACCCTCTTCCAATCTCCTAAGGAAAACATTTGGAAGATAAATAGGTTCTCCCCCGCTTCCCTATACTTTGGCACATGAGCTAGTCCCCAGATCGACTTCATCGTCTCGAACATCACCGAAGAGCTGAAGATGCGGATCGTATTGACCTTCCCAATCGCCAACCATCTTGCATCCGCTTCAAACTTCTTCATATCCTCTGCCCCAACAACCACGTCATCTAGCTCGTCGTCCTGGAGGTCCATATGTTGCAGCATCTCATCCAGGTTCTCCCCCGTCCAACCCGTCGAAGAGGATCATGCCGGTGTCGCCATCTAGGGTTTCACCCGCAGCAGCCGAGAAACCGCCTGGGAGACGCCGATCCGTCCTTCTGCCTCAAGCCGGAGAGAGGAGGCGTCAGCGACGGGATCAGCCGGCGGTAGATGGAGGATAATCTAGATGGCGATGAGATCGCCGCCAGAGACAAAAACCCTAAGCGAGAGGGTAGGTGCGTACAGCAGTTTGTCTTTTTAAGAGGCGGGGCAAGAAGATTGGATGTGAATGTTCATCACATATGTGTCTACAACCTCAGGTTGCAAGCGGCGCGGGACATCCCGCTCGTCTGCCACGCCACCCCACAAAAAGAGCCCGCAAAATGCCGTTGGGCTGACCGCGTTGTGTGTAACAGGCCCAAGCGGTCACGCCGCTAAGTCCAGCGGGCTTGCCGCATATCCCGCATAGCTTCGAGCCTCCTTCGCCACCCCGTCCTCCTCCTCCCCCTCGCCACCGCCGCAGCCCCCACCTCCAACCCGGACATCGACGACTCCACCCCTTCCACCCCCGACGAGTGGCTCGAGGACGGCACCCCGGACAACCCCGGTCTCGACGCCGACTATGAGGAGGACCAGGAGGACCTCTTCGGGGATGACGGCGGGCCCGAGGAGTCCCCCCACCCCGGGGCGCCGCCGCCGCCCACCACTCCAGTCCAAGGTTTCCGGGCACGCGGCGACGACTCCCGGTTTTAGGGCTTGGCGACGCCGCCGTAGGCCGAGTACAAGACTCCAGAAGTAGCCTCCTCTTTCCGTTCTATATACAGTGTGTATCTCTACTCCTATAAAAATCGAGTTGATGGTGATGGTGTGCCTGCCATCCATCATTTTCGACCATCAGATCTGTATTCGACGGATGGAGGCAACCCCACTTCACATTTGCAAAAGAACCCCTTATTCTCCACGTCTTGCTCCATTCATCCACCTCATCCAACCAGGCAACCAAAGGAATTCGATCTTTCTCGAAAAGGGGAGAAAACAGTGGAACGGAATCGAACTTCGGCAGCAGTCCCACCACTCACTGCCACCTTCCCCCTCCTCCTCGTTATCTCCTCTTCCCCCTACCCAGTGTACTTCGACGCCGACGCCGGGCCGCCGGCCTCGTCCTTCCCCCAAGTCCGCAACGCCTCTTCTGTCTATTTCTCTGATGCAGCAGCCCCGCCGCCCACCACTCCCCTGACACCGACATCGGCAAGTACTCCACCGGCGTCGTCCCCACCCCATTCCCCGACGGCTCCATGCATGCAGCAGCCCCACTGCCCACTGCCCACCACCTTCACCTCCCCTCCGCCGATGTGCGCCACGTCTGTCCAATGCGAGTTGGAGCTGCTCCACACAATCTTCAGATCGAACAGAGTGGGATTCAGTGTCATTCGCCATCTAATCTACTTCTCCAAGGACCATGGTTTGGGTGTGAGCGAATAGTAAAATCTTCTCTACTTCTCGTGAACCCGGCTCCATCATCTCTGTTGGACAATCCTCACTTGTGCAATTGCATATATGTGACTGTGGTAATAGATGGAACTGCCTTATATTGTATCCTTAGCTGTGTCCACTGTAACAAGTTTGATCTCAATTTATTATTCAGAATCTTCTTGTGGAATGAAACTTTGAGTATTGGAAAATTTGGCGTATACCTCCATGAACCGGTATTTTCAGGTCACACCCCAAATATTTGTTTCCTTGCTGTGTGATATCGCCATCATTTTCTGGCAGAAACCTTGCTGACGTAAGAAAGTTACAAGAGGTCGAGTACTATTTTTGTCTGTGTATGTGCTCACCCATTCTATATACACATTATTTCAAAGATCTTTTACTGTACATTAGGTTTCTTTGGTTGGTACAAAATGTATTGGAAGTGATGTTCTTTTTTTATTTGTTTAAATATACTACATACTCTCTACAGGCTCAGTTATTTCTGTTTGTCTGAATATAACACAGACAATTATGTATTCAGTAGTTGTTGGAATTCAGTAATATTTAGGCTTGTGCCAGTGTTAGTTTTCAGGAAGTTCAGACCCTCAGTGTTCAGTTTTCTGAAGAAAATTACAAAGGAACTTCTTGTCAATTTCGCTTGTTATTCGTTGAGTTGTATCTTCTGTTTCCGTTTGGCTAGCTAGACAGGTATATTTTCTGCGTTCGTTCAAAGGGGACGCCTCTGAACATTATTCTTAATTCGTTTTTCTGTTATGGCTTTGGTTGTTCAAATCGCTTTGGTTTCAGTTGTACGTGCTAGATAAGGAAAATCCGTAGCAACATACAGGATTTTGACCATGTCTAGGGGTTCCTAACTACTATAACTTAAATCCACCTAATCTTGTGTGACCCCGTAGCGTAGCACGTGCTCCTTGCTAGTATAGAAGTATTTTTGTGCTTGTATCCTGTAGATCCATTGAAGTATTTCTGTGCTTGTGTGCTTGTGTGCTGGACCTTGGTTGCCATTGAAGTATTTTTGTGCTTGTATTTTTGAAGCTTTAGAATGGATGAAGTATTAAGTTAATGCCTTTGTTGACAGAATTTCAAGCCATATAAAGTGTTATTGGTATTCTCATTAAGTTGATGTAGTGCTCATGTTGTTTTGCCTGGGTGTAGGTTCCTTGCGTTCCTGTGATATACGGTCAGAAGAACTCCTTGTTTATTGAGCAACCATGGTCATGGTGGTGTCGCCAGCGCCATCTCCACAACCCCTAAAAAATTCACATCAAAATCTGAAATACACAAAGAGAACCAAAAAAGAGAAGGCCTCCTTTGGTTTAGAGGAATCTTATAGAAATTTCATAGGATAGGATTTCTATAGGAAAAATTCCTCTAGAGCCATTTGGTTTGTAGGAACGTAATCCTATTCCTATGGAGGAATTCTTCCTATCCTTCACATTTCATAGGAAAATAAACATTAGCCTAGACTCAATGAAAAGAAATTCTATGATGTGAATCAAAGGGCATCTCCTTTCCTATTTCTACTCATAGGATTTGAGATATATGTCATCTCATTTCCTATGACTTTTTTATTTCTACGATTTTCCTACCCTGTAAACCAAAGGAGGCCCAAATCTATTTTAGTTCTCTTTGTGTGTTTTGGATATAGGTCTGATTTTTTAGACGTTGCAGACACATATGTGATGAACATTCATGATTTTTTTGACAAATCTAAAATTGAAATTTTCAAATCGATATCATGGGAGCATTTGAGTGATGGTATCATCTGGTATTCTCCCATGGATGGAGTTGTACGGGAACAGCTCAAGCAAAGGAAATGGCCGTCCCTTGATGGATAAATTGTATAGTGCCCTTCTCCTTTTACTTCACATGCTTTCTTTCATGTCTAGGAGTACGTATTTCAAGAGAGACAAATGAAGCTTCATTCTCCTTCCGATCCCTTTGTGAGTACAGAGTATTTTTCCTTTTCTTTCTTTTTTTATGAGAGAAAAGAGTACGAGTCTTTTTTTAAGGAAAGACCATCATGTCCAATTTTATTAATTAATCAGAAAAGATACACTATCTACGAGCTTGCTCACCTGACAATCTGGAGGCTCATAGGTCCAATTAGAAGAAACTTTATTACAATAACTAAAATTAGCTAGCACATAAGTCGCTTGATTTGCTAATCAAAAGCAATGCTTAAACTTGACATTCCCAATCAAGGTAGAGATGTCCACACACTCCACGAATATCGCTGCCGCCGCGTCTCACCAAATACTGTGACCAGAGCAACAGTTGATCACCATTAGAGAGTCGGATTCCGCTTCAACTCATTGGAACCCTAGGCTATTTGCCAAGTTCAGTACATCTCTCGTCGCCATTGCCTCTGATGTCATTGCTTACGCTGCATAGCAGGTAAACTTACATTGAGCTGCAAGAAAGATACCTCGTTCATCTCTAACTAGATCGGAAGCGCGCCTTGGCGCGCATTGCCCGTCCAGGCGTTGTGACCCGGCATGTATAAATTTTATATACATCCAAAGGAAATTACAACACTCTTTCAGGACTAACGAGTTTAGTGTAGATCACAAACAATAGAGATATATGTAAGCTGAGAATACTAAGTCAATAGGATAATTAATTTGCAAGCACATGACAAAATTTGTTCCAATAAGAAAGAGTGGCAGTGCCAGATAAGACAAATTGGTTTGCATCAAGTTTAGTACAAAGCAAAAAGATTCAAAATACCACAAGCCTGAATTTTAATCTCCAAATTCCAAAACCATGCATCCACAACAACATAATATAATTAAAATAGGAAAACTTCACATATATACCATTTCATTAGTGTGACAAAATAAAAGGAGATTCATGTACATATCAGAACTGCGATTCTCCAAATCCCATGTCTCGGTCATGAAATATATTCTTTATCAGAATTTGGAGTACCACAATGGGCTGCCGATGCGTCTGAAGCTCGTAGCAAGTAGGAAACTTCCGATGTGGAGTATATCTCCTGGCAAGAAGAGAAAAGAAGGTGGAGCACCACAATACATAATTTATTAGACTACAGAGCACTACAATATCACAATAATTTGAAGGAGCAATTGTATGCCTAATTATTATCTCAACAGATGTGACTTTGGTACATGTATTTCTTTGATCATTTTTCATCTGAAGAATCACGATCTTAATATTATGATGGCTTTGTTTGATTATATCAAATAAATCAACCAGCTATGCAAGCATGATAGTTATCAACGGACAGCCACATCACGCCAGTTTTAAATTTCATGATAGGTGCTTACTATATTTTCTAAGATTAGCTGCATCTTATTAGAATCAAGAAATACATGTAAAGCCAGCAGTTAGTGCTCCCAGGGGAACTGATTTATGCTTATGCAGCGCCATGAATATCTAAATATATACTCCCTCCGTCCCAGAATAAGTGACTCAACTTTGTACTAACTTTAAGTTAGTGCAAAGTTGAGTCACTTATTTTTGGACGGAGGGAGTATTATACTGGCTATATATCACGGATTTACTTTGGTTTTTCAGCTGTCGTCGTCAAAAGTTCTAAACTTGACTTATATTCTACAAAAATATTTACCGGACGTGATTCAGTGTGTTGTTGCAAATACAAATATGTATTTTTAATCAATCATTTGTATATCTCTAACCTCTACGATCTAGCCATGATTACTATCTATACTATACCTAAGCTATAAATATGAACAATTTCAGAATTGAGCGAGTGCACTTATGCTCTGGTTATCAATTTATAGAAAGCTTATGTGTGTCTGCAGTAAATTTATAACTATCTACCTGAATCAATGTTGCTACAGAAGCATATACAATCCAAGCAGGATAAAGCATCAACAAAAAGAGATGGAATTACCTACAGGTTTATGCATAGTAATCAAGATGGATATTTGTATGTAACTAAGAAACGGGCAATCTGAATAGACCTAGGGATTAGAAACCAAACTCAACTCATTCTTGCAAGAAAGTAATTACCAAATTTACTAGGCCGATCCACTTGTGGCATCACTCTTGCTAGCTTATAACCATGATAGATAACACAGGACAATCCTTCCCAATGCGAATGGTACGAAGATCACAAGAATGAGAAATATAGCATTGATGTCAAAACCTGAAGAAAAACATATGCATATGAGTTAGAAAATGAGGGAACAACATATTGGTGAGGTTATGCCTGAATATAAACACAAGAAAAGGCAAGCAAGAACGAGCAAATAACATCTACATCTTGGTTCGACTTGTTCTACTTAATTAGTGGGATGGATGAACTCAGTATGTCTCTGAGAACAAATACATATTGGATCCAGCTACAATCATCTGTAAAAACTGATACTTAAAAAACATTATAGCTATGAACAACATCCTTGAAAAGTCGAGCTACACCCAATAATAATCATTTACATTAGTTAGCTGCTTGCATATGAAATAAGAATTGTGAGGGAGATTGTAGATAATGTCTAATGGAGAACCCAATCATACTGGTCACTCCAAATCTACAACTTGGGAAAATGTACGGAAATGTAGGTATTCGTAGAAGCTGAATACAACTATAAAAGTAAGAAAAAGCAATTGTAATTTCAACAGGGGTGCATATATCCATCTTCACCTTCTTTTTGGGACATCCATGCATCAAAGTGGAATTGAACCATCAGCTGGTCAAATAATCCAGAAGATGACTAAATAAATAAGCATCTACTGATAAGATGCACAAATGAAGAACTTCTTGCAGACTACAATACTGTTGAAGGTACATTAAGCAGGTGGAAAAAAATTCTGAAGGGAAAATAACTATAGAAACACAATTGTGCACATTCTATACATTGTTATACGTCGAAGAAAAGGGTAGTAGTTCGGGACTCAGCAAGCTCTGCGGTAGGGGGGGAGGATACCACTTAAGGTAACTCAACTGTAAAAAAGGTGCATGATATTCATACAACAGTCTGTTTGTCTCCCTAGAAAAGATGTTTCAGAAGGCACAACCATGATTTTAGTATAGCATGAGATGTGATTATAAATCACATACCGAACCAAGGTGGGTCTTGGTTAAAAGGTTTTCGGGAAGATCTAATTTATGCAGGACACAACTAAGCTACTCCCTTTCGACTAAACGAAAGCACTAAACATGGCCATAACAGAGAGAGAGAGAGAGAGAGAGAGAGTGTGTGAGAAGCATCCATAGATAAAAATATGGGCAGAGGGGGTAGTAAGTCACAAATGGATCTTTTAGAATGATTTATAGAAAAGGAATTTGGGCATGAATGAGTAAAATGAAAGTGGAACTTGAAGAATAATATACTAAGAAAAGAACTCTTGAGATACTAAATATCAAAATGATTGAGCAATTTACATTAGTACCTTGGGTCTAGCTGCTTGTTAATAGAAGGATCCAGTGGAAGTGACCTGGTTATAAGATGTGCCGACAACCTGGATAGAATAATTTATAGAGAAAGAGATGAGTAAGGTTGTTTCCTTAAGTGTGCAGTGTGCATCAACCAATCATCTGAAGGAATCTTCCTTAGGAGATCTCACCTTGGCTCGACAGCTTGCTGCATATGGGCAGCACCTGCATCAAAGGCCCCAGCATCTGGTTCTCAGTGAGCATCTCGGCCAAGTACTGGCTGCACATGGTAAAACAAAACAATCACATCATTATCCCCATTCATCCATCAAGCAAACCGATCAGGGAGAAAATTACATGGTAAAAAAACAATCTTAGCGACATGAATTGCATAAAATAATAAAGCTGATTTAGTGCCAGACCAAAAAACTAAGGGGAGTTCATTTACCTCTGAAATTAAAAGACACCCACACAACCTTTTGCATGGATGTGCTCACACAAGATAATGCGAAACGAAGGCATGTGAGAAAACCAAAGTCAAGACTCTAGGTATGACTGGATCATGAGCAACATCAACACACTACATAGCATACATAATGAGTCTATGAATTTCCCATGCACAAAATGGCATGTATCATCTCTAGCCCTTGCAAGGGCCTTCTAGGTTGGGTACGTCGAAGCCACTCCCATAGCACTCTCCGTGCAATTGCCTGCAACCTCAGCCTCAACTCCTTGATGCCAGGCCACTGAATTCCACCGGCCTCACTACTGTAATCAACACAACGAGGCATTTGCCACCCTGAACAGCATATGATCCCGCCTACAAAAAAGAGCACATCCAGCTTTCCATAGCCTCAAAAACCTAGACTGGGGCGTCCAAGACCAACAGATGGTGCACTGGCCTCGCTGTTGGGGAACGTAGCAGAAATTCAAAATTTTCCTACGTGTCACCAAGATCTATCTATGGAGAAACTAGCAACGAGGGAAGGAGAGTGCATCTACATACCCTTGTAGATCGCTAAGCGGAAGCGTTCATGATAACGGGGTTGAAGGAGTCGTACTCGTCGTGATTCAAATCAACGGAGTTCCTAGTGACGAACGGACGGCACCTCCGCGTTCAACACACGTACAGCCCGGTGACGTCTCCCACGCCTTGATCCAGCAAGGAGAGAGGGAGAAGTGGAGGAAGACTCCATCCAGCAGCAGCACAACGGCATGGTGGTGATGGAGGAGCGTGGCAATCTCGCAGGGCTTCGCCAAGCACCAAGGGAGAGGAGGAGGAGGAGGCGGGGCTGCACCAAGGGAGAGAACTCATGTTTTATGGGCAGCCCCTAGGCCTCATATATATAGGGAAAGGGAGGAGGGTGCGCCTCTGGGGTTCCCACCCCTTGGGGGGGCGGCAGCCCTAGATGGGAAAGGGGGGAGGCGGCCAAGAGGGGAGGGAGAGGGAGGCGCCCACTAGATGGGCCTTAGGGCCCATCCGCCCTAGGGTTTGCCCCCTCCCACTCACCCTTGCGCCTTGGGCTCCTTGTGGGGGGCGCACCAGCCCCTTTGGGGCTGGTTCCCTCCCACACTTGGCCCACGCAACCTTCTGGGGTTGGTGGCCCCACTTGGTGGACCCCAGGACCCTCCGGTGGTCCCAGACATTACCGATATCGCCCAAACTTTTCCGGTGACCAAAACAGGACTTCCCATATATAAATCTTTACCTCCGGACCATTCCGAACTCCTCGTGACGTCCGGGATCTCATCCGGACTCGAACAACATTCGGTAACCACATACAAGCTTCCTTTATTACCCTAGCGTCGCCATCGAACCTTAAGTGTAGACCCTACGGGTTCGGGAGACATCTTGAACATGACCGAGACGTTCTCCGGTCAATAACCAACAGCGGATCTGGATACCCATGTTGGCTCCCACATGTTCCACGATGATCTCATCGGATGAACCACGATGTCAAGGACTCAATCGATCCCGTATACAATTCCCTTTGTCTAGCGGTATTGTACTTGCCGAGATTCGATCGTCGGTATACCGATACCTTGTTCAATCTCGTTACGGCAAGTCTCTTTACTCGTTCCGTAACACATCATCCCGTGATCAACCCTTTGATCACATTGTGCACATTATGATGATGTCCTACCGAGTGGGCCCAGAGATACCTCTCCGTTTACGGAGTGACAAATCCAGTCTCGATTCGTGCCAACCCAATGAGACACTTTCGGTGATACCTGTAATGCACCTTTATAGCCACCCGATTACGTTGTGGCGTTTGGTACACCCAAAGCATTCCCTACGGTATCCGGAGTTGCACAATCTCATGGTCTAAGGAAATGATACTTGACATTAGAAAAGCTTTAGCATACGAACTACGATCTTTGTGCTAGGCTTAGGATTGGGTCTTGTCCATCACATCATTCTCCTAATGATGTGATCCCGTTATCAATGACATCCAATGTCCATGGTCGTGAAACCGTAACCATCTATTGATCAACGAGCTAGCCAATAGAGGCTTGCTAGGGACATGGTGTTGTCTATGTATCCACACATGTATTTGAGTTTCCTATCAATACAATTATAGCACGGATATTAAACGATTATCATGAACAAGGAAATATAATAATAATAACTAATTTATTATTGCCTCTAGGGCATATTTCCAACAGTCTCCCACTTGCACTAGAGTCAATAATCTAGTTCACATCGTTATGTGATTAACGGTGATAGGTCACATCGCCATGTGACCAACATCCAAAGAGTTTACTAGTGTCTCAGAACTAGTTCACATCATCATGTGATTTAGACTCAATGAGTTACGAGGTTTGATCATGTTTTGCTTGTGAGAGAGGTTTTAGTCAACGGGTTTTAGTCAACGGGTCTGAACCTTTCAGATCCGTGTGTACTTCGCAATTCTCTATGTCATATTGTAAATGCTGCTTCCACGCTCCACTTGGATCTATTCCAAGTGGTTGCTCCACTATACGTATCCGGTTTGCTACTCAGAGTCACTCGGATAGGTGTTAAAGCTTGCATCGACGTAACCCTTTACATCGAACTCTTTATCACCTCCATAATCGAGAAACATGTCCTTATTTACTCCAAGGACAATTTTGTGATTGTCCAATGATCCATTCCTGGATCATTCTTGTACCCTCGATCGACTCATGGCATGGCACACTTCCGGTGCGGTACACAGCATAGCATACTATAGGGCCTACGTCTGAAGCATAGGGGACGACATTCGTCCTTTCTCTCTTTTCTGCCGTGGTCGAGCTTTAAGTCTTAACTTCATACCTTACATGTCAGGCAAGAACTCCTTCTTTGGTGATCCATCTTGAACACCTTCAAGATCATGTCAAGGTATGTGCTCATTTGAAAGTATTATTAAGCATTTTTGATCTATCCTTATAGATCTCGATGCTCAATGTTCAAGTAGCTTAATCCAGGTTTTCTATTGAAAACATCTTTCAAATAACCCTATATGCTTTCCAGAAATTCTACATCATTTCGATCATCAATATGTCAACAACATATACTCATCAGAAATTCTATAGTGCTCCCACTTACTTCTTTGGAAATACAAGTTTCTCATAAACTTTGTATAAACCCAAAATCTTTGATCATCACATCAAAGCGCACATTCCAACTCCGAGATGCTTACTCCAGTCCTTAGAAGGATCGCTGGTGCTAGCATACCTTTTAGCATCCTTAGGATCGACAAAGCTTTCTGATTGTATCACATACAACCTTTCCTTACGAAAACTGGTAAGGAAACTCATTTTGACATCCATCTGCCAGATTTCATAAATGCAGCTTATGCTAACATGATTCCGACGGACTTAAGCATCGCTACGGATGAGAAAATCTCATCGTAGTCAACTCCTTGAACTTGTGAAAAACTCTTCGCCACAAGTCGAGCTTCATAGAAGGTGATATTACCGTCCACGTCCGTCTTCTTCTTAAAGATCCATTTATCTCAATGGCTTGCCGATCATCGGGCAAGTCCACCAAAGTCCATGCTTTGTTCTGATACATGGATCCTATCTCGGATTTTATGGCTTCTAACCATTTGTCGGAATTTGGGCCCACCATCGCTTCTCCATAGCTCGTAGGTTCATTGTTGTCTAGCAACATGACCTTGAAGACAGGATCACCGTACCACTCACGAGCGATGCATTATCCTTGTCACCCTCACGAGGTACGGTAGTGACTTGATCCAAAACTTCATGATCACTATCATAAGATTTGACTTCAATTGGTGTAGGTGCCACAGGAACAACTTCCTGTGCCCTTGCTACACACTCGTTGAAGTGACGGTTCAATAACCTCATCAAGTCTCCACCATCCTCCCACTCAACTTTCCGAGACAAACTTTTCCTCGAGAAAGGACCCGATTCAAGAAACAATTCCTATTGCTTTCGGATCTGAATTAGGAGGTATACCCAACTGTTTTGGGTGTCCTATGAAGATGCATTTTATCCGCTTTGGGTTCGAGCTTATCAACCTGAAACTTTTTCACATAAGCGTCATGACCCCAAACCTTTAAGAAATGACAGCTTAGGTTTCTATAAACCATAGTTCATACGGTGTCATCTCAACGGAATTACGTGGTACCTTATTAAAGTGAGTGCGGTTGTCTCTAATGCCTAACCCATGAACGATAGTGGTAATTCGATAGGAGACATCATGGTACGCACCATATCCAATAGGGTGCAACTATGATGTTCGGACACACCATCACACTATGGTGTTCGAGCGGTATTAATTGTGAAACAATTTGCACAATGTCTTAATTGTGTGCCAAAACTTCGTAACTCAGATATTCATCTCTATGATCATATCATAGACATTCTATCCTCTTGTCACGAAGATCTTAAACTTCACTCTGAAATTACTTGAACCATTCAATAATTCAGATTTGTGTTTCATCAAGTAAATATACTCAACATCTAATCGAATCATCGTGAAGTCGAACATAACGATATTCACTTTGCATGCCTCGGCACTCATTGGACTGCACACATCAAAATGTGTTACTTCTAGCAAGTTGCTATCTAGTTCCATCTTCTTTGAAACCGAGGCTTTTCACCATCTTGTCCATGTGGTATGATTTGCATATCTCAAGTGATTCAAAATCAAGTGAGTCTAAACGATCCATCTGCATGGAGTTTCATCATGCGTATACACCAATGTACATGGTTTGCATGTCTCAAACTTTTCAAAAAGCGAGTGAGTCCAAAGATCCATCAACATGGAGCTTCTTCATGCGTTTACACCAATATGACTTACATGGCGATTACCACAAGTAAGTGGTACTATCATTACTATCTTATACTTTTGGCATGAAATGTGTATCACTACGATCGAGATTCAATAAACCATTTCTTTAGGTGCAAGACCATTGAAGGTATTATTCAAATAAATAGAGTAACCATTATTCTCCTTAAATGAATAACCGTATTGCGATAGACATAATCCAATCATGTATATGCTCAACGCAAACACCAAATAACAATTATTTAGGTTTAACACCAATCTCGATGGTAGAGGGAGCGGGCGATGCTTGATCACATCAACCTTGGAAACACTTCCAACACATATCGTCACTCACCTTTAGCTAGTCTCCGTTTATTCTCAGAGCCTTTTATTTCGAGTTACTAACACTTAGCAACCGAACCGGTATCTTAATACCCTGGCGCTACTAGGAGTACTAGTAAAGTACACATTAACATAATGTATATCCAATATACTTCTATCGACCTTGCCAGCCTTCTCATCTACCAAGTATCTAGGGTAATCTTTGCTCCAAAGGCTGTTCCCCTTATTACAGAAGCACTTAGTCTTGGGTTTGGGTTCAACCTTGGGTTTCTTCACTAGAGCAGCAGCTGATTTGCCGTTTCATGAAGTATCCCTTCTTGCCCTTGCCCTTCTTGAAACTAGTGGTTTCACCAACCATCAACAATTGATGCTCCTTCTTGACTTCTACTTTCGTGATGTCAAACATCGTGAATACCTCAAGGGATCATTATATCTATCCCTGATTAGTTATAGTTCATCACGAAGCTCTAGCAGCTTGGTGGTAATGACTTTGGAGAAACATCACTTTCTCATCTGGAAGATCAACTCCCACTCGATTCAAGTGATTGTTGCACTCGGACAATCTGAGCACAAGCTCAACGATTGAGCTTTTCTCCCTTAGTTTGCAGGCTAAGACAATCGTCGGAGGTCTTATACCTCTTGGCGTGGGCACGAGCCTGAAATCCCAATTTCAGCCTTGAAACATCTCATATGTTCCATGACGTTTGAAAAACGTCTTCGGTGCCTCAACTCTAAACCTTTTGGTGAACTATCACGTAGTTATCAAAAGCGTGTATGTCCGATGTTGAAACATCCACAAACGACGTTTGGGGTTCAAAGACACCTTTAGGCGGTGCATTAAGGACATAAGCTTTCTCTGTCCGCATAATCGCTACTTTCAACTTTCAACTATATTTTCTCTAGGAACATATCTAAACAAGTGGAACTAAAGCGCGAGCTTCGACATAATTTGCAAAAGGTCTTTTGACTATGTTCAAGATAATTAAGTTCATCTTATGAACTCCCACTCGATAGACATCCCTCTGGTCATCTAAGTGATTACATGATCCGAGTCAACTAAGCCGTGTCCGATCATCACGTGAGACGGACTAGTCATCATCGGTGAACATCTTCATGTTGATCGTATCTACTATACGACTCATGCTCGACCTTTCGGTCTCTGTGTTCCCGAGGCCATGTCTGTACATGCTAGGCTCGTCAAGTTAACCCCAAGTGTTTTTTTTTGTGTAAATCAGTCTTACACCCGTTGTATGTGAACGTAAGAATCCATCACACCCGATCATCACGTGGTGCTTAGAAGCGAACTGTAGCAACGGTGCACGGTCGAGGGAGAACACTTCTTGAAATTTGTGTAAGGGATCATCTTATTTACTACCGTCGTTCTAAGTAAACAAGATGCATAAACATAATAAACATCACATGCAATTATATATTAGTGACATGATATGGCCAATATCATATAGCTCCATTGATCTCCATCTTCGGGGCTCCATGATCATCATCGTCACCGGCATGACACCATGATCTCCATCATCATGATCTCCATCATCGTGTCTTCATGAATTTGTCTCGCCAACTATTACTTCTACTACTATGGCTATCGGTTAGCAATAAAGTAAAGTAATTACATGGCGTTGTTTAATGACACGCAGGTCATACAATAAATAAAGACAACTCCTATGGCTCCTGCCGGTTGTCATATTAATCGACATGCAAGTCGTGAATCCTATTACAAGAACATGATCAATCTCATACATCACATATCATTCATCACATTCTTCTTGGCCATATCACATCACATAGCATACCGCAAAAACAAGTTAGGCGTCCTCTAATTGTTGTTTGCATGTTTTACGTGGCTGCTATGGGTTTCTAGCAAGAACGTTTCTTACCTACGCAAAACCACAACGTGATATGCCAATTGCTATTTACCCTTCATAAGGACCCTTTTCATCGAATCCGTTCCGACTAAAGTGGAGAGGCGGCACCCGCTAGCCACCTTATGCACCAAGTGCATGTCGATCAGTGGAACCTGTCTCACGTGGAAATGCGTGTAAGGTCGGTCCGGCCGCTTCATCCCACAATACCGTCGAAACAAGATTGGACTAGTAACGGTAAGCATATTGAACAAAATCAACGCCCACAACTACTTTGTGTTCTACTCGTGCAAAGAATCTACGCAATAGACCTAGCTCATGATGCCCTTTGTTGGGGAGCGTGGCGAGAAATTCAAAATTTTCCTACGTGTCACCAAGATCTATCTATGGAGAAACTAGCAACGAGGGAAGGAGAGTGCATCTACATACCCTTGTAGATCGCTAAGCGGAAGCGTTCATGAGAACGGGGTTGAAGGAGTCGTACTCGTCGTGATTCAAATCACCGGAGATCCTAGTGCCGAGCAGACGGCACCTCCGCGTTCAACACACGTACAGCCGGTGGCGTCTCCCACGCCTTGATCCAGCAAGGAGAGAGGGAGAAGTGGAGGAAGACTCCATCCAGCAGCAGCACAACGGCATGGTGGTGATGGAGGCGTGGCAATCTCGCAGGCTTCGCCAAGCACCAAGGGAGAGGAGGAGGAGGAGGCGGGGCTGCACCAAGAGGAGAGAACTCATGTTTTATGGGCAGCCCCTAGGCCTCATATATATAGGGAAAGGGAGGAGGTGCGCCCCTCTAGGGTTCCCACCCCTAGGGGCGGCAGCCCTAGATGGGAAAGGGGAGGCGGCCAAGAGGGAGGGAGAGGGGCGCCCACTAGATGGGCCTTAGGGCCCATACGCCCTAGGTTGCCCTCCCACTCACCCTTGCCTTGGGCTCCTTGTGGGGCGCACCAGCCCCTTTGGGGCTGGTTCCCTCCACTCTTGGCCCATGCAAGCCTCCGGGGTTGGTGGCCCCACTTGGTGGACCCCCGGGACCCTCCCGGTGGTCCCGGTACATTACCGATATCGCCGAAACTTTTCCAGTGACCAAAACAGGACTTCCCATATATAAATCTTTACCTCCGGACCATTCGGAACTCCTCGTGACGTCCGGATCTCATCCGACTCCGAACAACATTCGGTAACCACATACAAGCTTCCTTTATTACCCTAAGCGTCGCCAGAACCTTAAGTGTGTAGACCCTACGGGTTCGGGAGACATGCAGACATGACCGAGACGTTCTCCGGTCAATAACCAACAGCGGGATCTGTATACCCATGTTGGCTCCCACATGTTCCACGATGATCTCATCGGATGAACCACGATGTCAAGGACTCAATCGATCCCGTATACAATTCCCTTTGTCTAGCGGTATTGTACTTGCGAGATTCGATCGTCGGTATACCGATACCTTGTTCAATCTCGTTACCGGCAAGTCTCTTTACTCGTTCCGTAACACATCATCCCGTGATCAACCCTTTGATCACATTGTGCACATTATGATGATGTCCTACCGAGTGGGCCCAGAGATACCTCTCCATTTACACGGAGTGACAAATCCGATCTCGATTCGTGCCAACCCAGACACTTTCGGTGATACCTGTAATGCACCTTTATAGCCACCCGATTCGTTGTGGCGTTTGGTACACCCAAAGCATTCCTACGGTATCCGGAGTTGCACAATCTCATGGTCTAAGGAAATGATACTTGACATTAGAAAAGCTTTAGCATACGAACTACGATCTTTGTGCTAGGCTTAGGATTGGGTCTTGTCCATCACATCATTCTCCTAATGATGTGATCCCGTTATCAATGACATCCAATGTCCATGGTCATGAAACCGTAACCATCTATTGATCAACGAGCTAGCCAATAGAGGCTTGCTAGGGACATGGTGTTGTCTATGTATCCACACATGTATTTGAGTTTCCTATCAATACAATTATAGCACGGATAATAAACGATTATCATGAACAAGGAAATATAATAATAATAACTAATTTATTATTGCCTCTAGGGCATATTTCCAACACTCGCTGCAATTACCGTCTGCACCAACACCAATCTGCCAGAACCCGGGCCACGGCGAATCCACCGGCTGTCAATCCTACCCCAAACACCGTATCTCCTAAAGGAAATATGCCCTAGAGGCAATAATAAAGTTATTATTTATTTCCTTATTTCATGATAAATGTTTATTATTCATGCTAGAATTGTATTAACCAGAAACATAATACATGTGTGAATACATAGACAAACATAGTGTCACTAGTATGCCTCTACTTGACTAGCTCGTTAATCGAAGATGGTTGAGTTTCCTAGCCATGGACCTGTGTTGTCATTTGATTAACGGGGTCACATCATTAGCAGAATGATGTGATTGACTTGACCCATTCCGTTAGCTTAGCACTTGATCGTTTAGTATGTTGCTATTGCTTTCTTCATGACTTATACATATTCCTATGACTATGAGATTATGCAACTCCCGTTTATCGCAGGAACACTTTGTGTGCTACCAAACGTCACAACGTAATCGGGTGATTATAAAGGTGCTCTCTGGTGTCTCCGAAGGTACTTGTTGAGTTGGCGTATTTCAAGATTAGGATTTGTCACTCCGATTGTCGGAGAGGTATCTCTGAGCCCTCTCGGTAATGCACATCACTATAAGCCTTGCAAGCATTGTAACTAATGAGTTAGTTGCGAGATGATGTATTACGGGCGAGTAAAGATACTTGCGATAACGAGATTGAACTAGGTATTGAGATACCGACGATCGAATCTCGGCAAGTAACATACCGATGACAAAGGGAACAACGTATGTTGTTATGCGGTTTGACCGATAAAGATCTTCGTAGAATATGTAGGAGCCAATATGAGCATCCAGGTTCCGCTATTGGTTATTGACCGGAGACGTGTCTCGGTCATGTCTACATAGTTCTCGAACCCGTAGGGTCCACACGCTTAAAGTTCTGTGACGATTTGTATTATGATTTTATGTGTATTGATATACGAAGGTAGTTCGGATTCCCGGATGAGATCGGGGACATGACGAGGAGTCTTGAAATGGTTGAGACGTAAAGATCGATATATTGGACGACTATATTCGGACATCGGAAAGGTTCCGAGTGATTCGGGTATTTTTCGGAGTACCGGGGAGTTACGGGAATACGGGGAAGAAGTATTGGGCCTTAATGGGCCTTAGTGGGAAGGAGAGGCAGCAACCAGGAGGTGGCGCGCGCCCCTCCCAAGCCCAGTCCGAATTAGACAAGGGGTTTGTGGTGCGGCCTCCCTCTCCCTTCCTTCTCCCCTCCCCTCCTTTCCCCCCTTCTCCTAGTTGGACTAGGAAAGGAGGAAACCTACTCCTACTAGGAGTAGGAATCCTACTCCCTTGGCGCGCCCCTCCTAGGGCCGGCCTCCTCCTCCCTTGCTCCTTTATATACGGGGGTAGGGGGCACCCCAAGACACACAAGTTGATATGTTGATCTATTCCAGCCATGTGCGGTGCCCCCTCCACCATATTCCACCTCGGTCATATCATAGCGGTGCTTAGGCGAAGCCCTGCGTCGGTGGCAACATCATCACCATCATCCCACTATCGGAGTTCGCAGGATGTCATCGAGTTGAACGTGTGCTGAACTCGGAGGTGCCGTACGTTCGGTACTTGGATCGGTCGGATCGTGAAGACGTACGACTACATCAAACGCGTTGTGCTAACGCTTCCGCTCTCGGTCTCTGAGTGCGTGGACACACTCTCCCCTCTCGTTGTTATGCATCACCATGATCCTGTGTGTGCGTAGGAATTTTTTTGAAATTACTACGTTACCCAGCAGTGGCATCCGAGCCTGGTTTTATGCGTAGATGTTATATGCATGAGTAGAACACAAGTGAGTTGTGGGCGATACAAGTCATGCTGCTTACCAGCATGTCATACTTTGGTTCGTCGGTATTGTTGGATGAAGCGGCCTGGACCGACATTACGCGTACACTTACGCGAGACTGGTTCTACCGACGTGCTTTGCACACAGGTGGCTGGCGGGTGTCAGTTTCTCCAACTTTAGTTGAACCGAGTGTGGCTACGCCTGGTCCTTGAGAAGGTTAAAACAGCACTAACTTGACGAACTATCGTTGTGGTTTTGATGCGTAGGTAAGAACGGTTCTTGCTCAGCCCGTAGCAGCCACGTAAAACTTGCAACAACAAAGTAGAGGACGTCTAACTTGTTTTTGCAGGGCATGTTGTGATGTGATATGGTCAAGACATGATGCTATATTTTATTGTATGAGATGATCATGTTTTGTAACCGAGTTATCGACAAGCTGGCAGGAGCCATATGGTTGTCGCTTTATTGTATGCAATGCAATGCATACTGTAATGCTTTACTTTATCACTAAGCGGTAGCGATAGTCGTAGAAGCAATAGTTGGCGAGACGACAACGATGCTACGATGGAGATCAAGGTGTCGCACCGGTGACGATGGTGATCATGAAGGTTCTTCGAAGATGGAGATCACAAGCACAAGATGATGATGGCCATATCATATCACTTATATTGATTGCATGTGATGTTTATCTTTTATGCATCTTATTTTGCTTAGATCGATGGTAGCATTACAAGATGATCTCTCACTAAATTTCAAGGTATAAGTGTTCTCCCTAAGTATGCACCGTTGCGAAAGTTCTTCGTGTTGAGACACCACGTGATGATCGGGTATGATAAGCTCTACGTTCAAATACAACGGGTGTAAGACAGTTTTGCACACGCAGAATACTCGGATTAAACTTGACGAGCCTAGCATATGCAGATATGGCCTCGGAACACTGGAGACCGAAAGGTCGAGCGTGAATCATATAGTAGATATGATCAACATAGTGATGTTCACCATTGAAAACTACTCCATCTCACGTGATGATCAGACATGGTTTAGTTGATTTGGATCACGTGATCACTTAGATGATTAGAGGCATGTCTATCTAAGTGGGAGTTCTTAATTAATATGATTAATTGAACTTTAATTTATCATGAACTTTGTCCTGATAGTATTTTGCAAATAATGTTGTAGATCAATAGCTCGAGTTGTTGCTTCCCTATGTTTATTTTTTCCTAGAGAAAAACTATGTTGAAAGATGTTAGTAGCAATGATGCGGATTGGATCCGTGATCTGAGAATTATCCTCATTGCTGCACAGAAGAATGATGTCCTTGATGCACCGCTAGGTGACAGACCTATTGCAGGAGCAGATGCAGATGTTATGAACGTATGACAAAGCTCGGTATGATGACTACTTGATAGTTTAGTGCACCATGCTTTAGGCTTAGAACCGGGACTTCAAAAATGTTTTGAATGCCACAGAGCATATAAGATGTTCCAAGAGTTGAAATTGGTATTTCATACTCATTACCCTGTCAAAAGGTTTGAGACCTTTGACAAGTACTTTTCCTACAAGATGGAGGAGAATAGCTCAGCTAGTGAGCATGTGCTCAGAATGTCTGAGTAGTACAATTACTTAAATCAAGTGGGAGTTAATCTTCCAGATAAGATAGTGATTGACAGAGTTCTCTAGTCACTATCACCAAGTTACTAAAACTTCGTGATGAACTATAATATGCAAGGGATAACAGAAATGATTCCCAAGCTCTTACGTGATGCTGAAATCGTGAAGGTAGAAATCAAGAAAAGCATCAAGTGTTGATGGTTGACAAGATCACTAGTTTTAAGAAAAGGGCAAAGGGAAGAAGGGGAACTTCAAGAAGAACGACAAGCAAGTTGCTGCTCAAGGGAAGAAGCCCAAGTCTGGACCTAAGCCTAAGACTAAGTGCTTCTACTGTAAAGGGACTGGTCACTGGAAGCGGAATTACCCCAAGAATTTGGTGGATAAGAAGGATGGCAAAGTGAACAAGGGTATATTTGATACACAGGTTATTGATGTGCACCTTACTATTGTTTATAGTAGCCCCTGAGTATTTGATACTTGTTCAGTTGCTAAAAATTAGTAACTCGAAACAGGAGTTACAGAATAAACAGAGACTAGGGTAGGGTGAAGTGATGATGTGTGTTGGAAGTGGTTCCAAGATTGATATGATCATCATCGCACACTCCCTATACTTTCGGGATTAGTGTTAAACTTAAATAAATGTTCTTTGGCGTTTGCATTGAGCATGAATATGATTTGATCATGTTTATTGCAATACGGTTATTCATTTAAAGTCAGAGAATAATTGTTGTTCTGTTTGCATGTAAAACCTTTGATGGTCATACACCCAATGAAAATAGTTTGTCGGATCTCGATCGTAGTGATACACATATTCATAATATTGATGCCAAAAGATGCAAAGTTGATAATGATAGTGCAACTTATTTGTGGCACTGCCGTTTGGGTCATATCAGTGTAAAGCGCGTGAAGAAACTCCATAAAAATGGACTTTTGGAATCACTTGGTTATGAATCATTTGATGCTTGCGAACCGTTCCTTTTGGGCAAGATGACTAAAACTCCGTGTAAGGGCATATTTATTCCCTAGTGGTTTTGGTGATTGATGACAATGCTTTTGCGGACTAATCGTGTGCGTTAAGTTCTTTCAGAAGATCATCCATTGCCACGAGAAGATTTCCTCCTCTCGGTGTTCTTATTCAAGACGGTGTAGCTTCTGCGGTTCGTTGTTGGTGGACTAGTTTCGTAGGAGTCACCGTACTATTAAGAGGGGATCCACTTTGGTAAGACTAGGGTGGAATCAACACGTACACATCCTTATCACCCGTTGTTTTCCTTTTGCATCTTTGGAGCTGCCCCTCTCTCTCGTTCGTTCCGGTTTCACCACTGTGCGGTAGTAGTACAGCTTCTGATGATAATCCGCCGAAGCCCCCAAGCGGTAGTACCGCTCCACAGAGCGGTTGTACGGCTCCAATGAGCGGTAGTACCGCTCGTGGGCTTCGACTATACTACCTCCGTAGTACCGCGCCTACTACCGCCTCGATTCGAGATGATGTTTTCTCGTGTCGGGTTTTGCGGCACTAGTTGCGGCAGTAGGAGCGGTAGTACCGCCCTTAGTGGTAGTACCGCCCTTCCTTAGCGGCAGTACCGCTCTGTGCGGGGCTGTTTAGTGGGGTAACGGTTGGATGTGTTCCCCCACTATATAAAGGGGTCGTCTTCTTCCTTGTTGACCTACCTCTTTCCCCCCAAGCTCCATTGTTGCTCAAAGCTCCATTTTCGCCCGATCTCTCTCCCTAGCCAATCAAACTTGTTGATTTGCTCGGGATTGGTTGAGAAGGCCCAGATCTACACTTCCACCAAGAGAAAATTGATTCCCCCCACTTATCCCTTGCGGATCTTGTTACTCTTGGGTGTTGAGCACCCTAGACGGTTGAGGTCACCTCGAAGCCATACTCCAGTGTGGTGAAGCTTCGTGGTGTTGTTGTGTTGGGAGCCTCCGGTTGTTGTGGAGTTTGCCCCAACCTTGCTTGTAAAGGTTGATGCCGCCTTCAAGGGCACCAATAGTGGAATCACGGCATCTCGCATTGTGTGAGGGCGTGAGGAGAATCTGGTGGCCCTAGTGGCTTCTTGGGGAGCATTGTGCCTCCACACCGCTCTAACGGAGACGTACTTCCCTTCAAAAGGAAGGAACTTCGGTAACACATCCTCGTCTCCACCGGCTCCACTCTTGGTTATCTCATCCCTTTACTTGTGCTAGCTTATTTGTGTTCTTATCCTTGCTTGCTCGTGTGCTAGTGTTGTTGCATCATATAGGTTGTCCACCTAGTTGCACATCTAGACAACCTTTATTATTGCAAAGTTTAATTTAGTAAAGAAAAGCTTAAAATTGTTAGTTGCCTATTCACCCCCTCTAGTCAACCATATCGATCCTTTCAATTGGTATCGAGCCTCGTCTCTTTTTAAGGACTTTACCGTCCAAGAGTATGGTTGGCGTCGTAGATGATGTGGGGAGCACTCCGTGCGAATTCGACATCATCTACGGAGATGGGAGTACCTCGATCTCGTGAGGAATTCAATGTGGCGTTGGACACATTGAAAACCTCCATGACGAAAGCGAGGTCAAGGACATGTTTAAGGATTTCCTAGAAGGGCTTAAACTTTCCACCGCACCCGTGAAAGTGGGTGATCCCGCCAACACGGGAGCGGATGCTAACTCCGATAAGGGGAAGCTACTAGTGAGAAAGCCCCTCGTCTAGTGGTAAGAATGGCACCGCATCTTTGCCCATGTGCAACCTCCCGTTTATGGTGGACCGATTCCTTCCACTCATTTGAATCATGCCGGTCCACCACCTAAGATTGATAAAAAGGAGGATTTTGATTCTTGGGTTTATCGTTTTAAGCGTCATTTAAATCATGTGAACACTAACCTTTGGAGAATCATTGAAGAAGGTTTCTATCCGCATGATCCGAGCAACTTTTCTCCAAGAGAGGTCGTGGACCATCAATTCAATGAGAATGCTCTCTTCATCATCCAAGAAGCAATCCTTCCCGAAGACCTCCCTCATCTCCGCCTTACATCCGTGCCAAAGATGCTTGGCTCAAGGTGGTTTCCATGTATCGAGGAAGCGCAAGCATTCAACGCTCCAATTATGAAGTGGTCCAAGACGAAGCCGATGAGTTTGCAATGAAGGAAGAAGAAGAACCTCGTGAGCTCTATCGGAGAGTAACCAAGCTTGTCGTCTCCCTCCGGGATCATGGAAGTAAGGACACTGATGACAACTGGATCAAGCGCAAATTTCTCAAGGCAATGATGCCATACCACAAAGCCATGTCCTCCGTCATCCGTCAACGACCGGACTTCCACACCTTGTCCTCAAGTGATGTGTTGGATGAGTTTGTGGCTATGAGCATATTGGACAAGACCGCTGACAATGCGGTGCTTCGGCTCCCAAAGAGCAAAGAAGCCCAACCTCGCTTTGAAGGCCAAGATTTGTGTCAAGAAGATGGAGAGGAGGAAGAAGAAGAGAGCAACCTCGAAGATACTAAGTATGATTATCATGAACACATGGCCCTTGCTTCAAGACAATTTTGGAGCAAGAAGAACTCAAGGCCCAACTTCAACAAGAGCAACTCAAGTGGCCCTAAGGGCAAGCAACGAGTAAGGACGTGTTTCAATTGTGGCAATGTGAGTCACTTTGTTGCGGAATGTCCATATGAGAAGAGGGAAGACAATGGTGGCAAGTTCATCCGTAAGGACAAGGCCAAGTCTTTCCCCAACAAGAGCAACTATCCAAAGAAGACTCCTCACAAAGCCTTGGTGGTTCAAGAAGAGTACAATGAGGATGATGATGATGATGAGGATGGTGAACCGGTTGCCATGGCTTCCGTGGCTATTGCAATGACTCCTCGGGTGTCTCTCTTCGGTTCACCCAATGAAAACATCACCGCCAAGTGCCTCATGGCTAAAGCCACCAACAAGGTAACCCCAACATCAAAACTACCATCATCAATCATTCTTCTTTGTGGATTGCATTGATGAACATGAGGACTAATGTAGAGGAAAATGAATTTGAGATCTTTATGAGTGAACTCAAGGGCAAATCAAGAAACGCCGTTGCTCTCTTGGAACAACTTAGTGAAGCCAATGTCATGATCGAGACTCATGAAGAAACCATCTTTAAGATGGAAGGGCATAGTCGTGACTATGCCGATGAGATTTCGGATCTTTCCAATGCTCTTGAGGAAGAGCGTGGCCTTCGTTTGGCTCTTGAGGAGTCACTAGCGATGATCACGCTAAATTAAAGAAAGACCTTGATCATGCTCTTGTTGTGTCTCGTGTGCTTAGTTCCGAGAAGGCAAAGCTTGGAGTTGATCTTGCTAGACTCAACGAGGACTTTGGCACTCTCGACAAGGCTCACAAAGTCTTGAAGGGTTCTCATGCTAGTCTCAAAGAGTCTCATGATCAACTCCAAGTGAAGCTAACCAGGGAGAAAGCCACCTTTCCTCATATGATATTGATTGATAATGCAAATGGTACTAACCCGTGTTGCGAGCATGTGCATCTTGTTGAGGAGAATGCCAAGTTGAAGGACCAACTTGAAATGGCCCTTGCCACTTGCATTCAAGGTGAGAAGAACCTTAACGACCTTTTGAGTAATCAAAAGGAAGTAGTGGCCAAGGAGGGGATTGGGTTCGCGCCCAAGCCCAAGAACAAGAAGAAGAATGACAAGACCAAGCAACCTCCCCTCTCAAGCAAACTTTTGTGAGGGAGGGAGAGGGTGTTTCAAGAAGAAGAAGAACCGTGCAAAGGGTGGCAATGTCAAGAAGGACAACGTCATCCCCACGAACATAGCCGTGACTTTAACCCCTCTTATGTGTTGTCTTGAGTGCTAGTGGCGGGCATGTTTATGCTAAATTTTTTGGGTCTTCTTATGAGTACATTGAATGGTCTATTTGGGTTCCTAAGACCCTCGTTACTAACATCAAAGGACCCATTACCAAATGGGTACCTAAAACCAAGCATTGATCTCTTGTAGGGGTTTGCTTCGGTGGGGGATCATGGTTGCTTGATAGTGGAGCAACAAATCATATGACGGAAGCAAGGACATGGTGGTGGGCGTGCAAGAGATTCCATCTATGCCCACCGATGTCGAGTGGGGTGATGCATCACATTCTAAGGTATTGGGTCTCGGCAAGGTCGTCATTTCTCATGATCTTACGATCGAGAAAGTCATGCTTGTTGAGTCCCTTGCATACAATTTGCTTTCCGTTCATCAACTTGCAGTCATGGGTTTTGCTACTTTCTTTGACATTGATACCATGGCCCTCTTGTGGAGCAAGACTCTTAAAGTAGCCTTTGTTGGGCATGTCGAAACGGTCTCTATGTGATTAACTTTTGGGCGACCCACTAAGACCGCGACATGCCTAATGGCTAAAGTTGACGTGGGATGGCTTTGGCATCGCCGTTTAGCCCATGTCAATATGAGATCTTTGCAAAGTCTTCTCAAGGGGGACCATGTTCGTGGACTAACAAATGTTAGTTTTGCCAAAGACCGTGCTTGCGATTGCTTGTATTGAAGGAAAGCTTCATGAGAAGGCTCACCCTCCCACAACTATCATATACTCAAAGAGACCCTTGGAGCTCCTTCACATGGATCTCTTTGGGCCACCATCATTTGATAGTCTTGGAGGAAGAAAGTATTGCTTGGTGATCGTGGATGACTATTCAAGATACACTTGGGTATATTTCTTCAAGAGGAAGAGTGAGACCCAACAAACCGTCATCGACTTTGCAAATGAAGCTCAACGTCAACATAATGCAAAGATCTTGACTATAAGAAGTGACAACGGCACCGAGTTCAAGAACTACACCTTGGATGAGTTTCTTAGTGATGAGGAATCAAGCATCAATATTCTGCACCATATACCCCCCAACAAAATGGTGTGGCGGAGAGAAAGAACCGGACGTTGATGGATGCGGCGAGGACCATGATGGCGGAGTTCAAGTCTCCGTACAACTTTTGGGCCGAAGCCATCAACACCGCTTGTCATGCATCCAATCGGCTCTATCTCCGCAAAGGCTTGAACAAGACTCCTTATGAGATACTCACCGGCAACAAGCCCAACCTCAAGTACTTCCGGGTGTTCTGGTGTAAGTGTTTCATTCTCAAGAAAGGTGTTCGTTTGTCTAAATTTGAAGCTAGAGCTCATGAGGGCATATTTGTTGGTTATGCTACAAACTCTCATGCTTACTGTGTCCTTAATAAATCCACGGGACTTATTGAGGAGACGTGTAACATGGAGTTTGATGAGAATAACGGCTCCCAAGTGGAGCAAAGTGGCACTTGTGATGTAGGTGATGAAATTCCTCCCCAAGCCATAAGAAGAATGGGAGTTGGCTTCATCCTACCCATTGAGGAACCCCTTGTGGCGAAGGAGAAGGACAATGCTCCACTCAAGTGGAGCCATCACCAACCCAAGGCCCACACGCTTCCGAAGAACAAAGTGAAGGCCCTCAACCTCAAGAACAAGACCAAGGGAAGATCGTGCTCAAGGCAGCGATATCACCTTAAATGATGCCCAAGGTCAAGTTCTCTCCCGAGGATGCTCAATATGAAGTTCATGCTCAAGGCAGGCGCTCAAGATGATCAAGTCACCCTCCTCATCTCACCTCCGAGGAGGATTTAGAGCGTCGTGCCGCCAAGATTGCTTCCAAACTCACAACCAAAGGCCATCTCATGGAGAATGTGGTTGGAAGCCTAAGAAAAGGGGTAACCACTCGTAGACAATTGGCAAACTATTGTGAACATCACGCGTTTGTCTCTTGTGTTGAACCTCAAAAGGTCTATGAGGCGCTTGAAGACTCGGATTGGCTCAATGCCATGCATGAAGAACTCAACAACTTTGAGTACAACAAAGTGTGGAGATTGGTGCCAAGGCCATCGGAGAACCACAACGTCATTGGAACCAAGTGGATTTTCAAGAACAAGCAAGATGCTCATGGGAACATCATTAGCAACAAGGCAAGATTGGTAGCACAAGGCTACTCCCAAGTCGAGGGTATCGACTACGGTGAAACCTTTGCTCCCGTTGCTCGCCTTGAATCCATTCGTTTGTTGATTGCTTATGCTTCCCATCACAACTTTAAGTTGCAACAAATGGATGTGAAAAGTGCTTTTCTTAATGGTCTCATTAATGAGTTGGTCTATGTCAAGCAACCCCGGGTTCGAGGACCCCTACTTTCCGGATCATGTGTATCAACTCGATAAGGCACTCTATGGCCTTAAACAAGCCCCCACGTGCGTGGTATGACCACCTTACCGAGTTGCTACAAGATCGTGGCTTTGAAGTGGGGCAAATCGATCCCACTCTTTTTACTAAGAAGGTCAATGGGGAGTTGTTTGTATGCCAACTATATGTTGATGATATTATCTTTGGTTCTCCTAACAAAGCTTTCAATGAGGAGTTTGCGCTCTCATGACCTCCAAGTTCAAGATGTCTTCGATGGGAGAGTTGAAGTTCTTCCTTGGTTTCGACATCAAACAAAGAAGAGAAGGAACCTTCATCAACCAAGCCAAATACACTCAAGACATGCTCAAAAGATTCAAGCTAAGTGATGTCAAGCCGGCTACTACACCAATGCCTACCAAGTGCCAACTTGACATTGATCCCAATGGTAAAGCGGTGGATCAAAAGGTATATCGCTCCATGATTGGATCTTTGCTTTACCTTTGTGCATCTAGACCGGATATTATGTTGAGTGTGGGTATGTGTGCACGGTTTCAAGCCGCACCGAAGGAAAGTCACTATGTGGCGGTCAAGCGAATCTTTCGATATTTGGCTCATACCCCAAACTTTGGCTTATGGTACCCAAGAGGAGCAAACTTCAAGCTTGAAGGATTTTCGGATTCCGATTGGGCGGGAGACAAAGTGGATAGGAAGTCCACTTAGGAGGGTGCCAATTTCTTGGTTGCTCTTTGGTGAGTTGGTCTTCCAAAAAGCAAAGTTGTGTGTCTCTCTCGTCCACCGAAGCGGAGTATGTGGCAGCGGGTAGTTGTTGTGCTCAACTCCTATGGATGAGGCAAACTTTAAAGGAGTACGGTGTCAACTGTGACAAAGTGCCTCTTTGGTGTGATAATGAAAGTGCCATCAAGATTTCTCTCAACCCGGTGCAACACTTCAAGACGAAGCACATTGAGATTCGGTATCACTTCATCCGGGATCACATTAGGCGAGGGAGATCGAGCTCAAGTATGTCAACACTCATGATAACCTTGCGGATATTTTCACGAAGCCCTTGGATGAAGCAAGATTTCATGAGTTAAGGCATGAGCTAAATATCATTGATTTGAGCAATGTGACTTGAACCGTGCAACTCCCACCACACTCAATGTGATGTCTAGTTTAGGTGTAGGCATGGACATAGGGGAGTGTTGTTCTCTTAATGAACTCTCCCTCCCCCCTTTTATGCATAAAACGATCAACTCTTTCACTTTAGCCATTGTTGATGGCGCTTGTGCTTCAAAGAGGAGTTTTGGTCATGGACCCAAGGATAATTCTTAGCGGTGCCATATCAATTGACTCAAACATAGGTGGCTCCGGCCACCGCCCTCTCTCGAGAGAGGCCTGAGCTTGCTCCTTTTTGTGTTGGTTGCTTTGGAGGAGTGGGTTCCGGTTCGTGTTTCGTGTGTTTTGTTTTGCTGGTCTCTCTCTTGTCATTGCCTTCCTGCTCCTTTCGGTGTATTTTCTTCCTTTTGTTTGCCTAAGAGGCCTCTCTTTTTGGTTCTTTGGCGGTACTACCGCTGCTTTGGTAGCCAGTACTACCGCTCCAAGCGGTACTACCGCCCTCCAATGTACTACTATTTGGAGGCGTGGCGGGGGTTATTAGGCGGGAGTTTCTTCTCCCCCATACCCATTCGCTCGCCCCCCTCGCCTGTCTCTCTCCAGCAACCGGCGCCGCGGGAGGGCTCCGGCGGATCTCCCTCTCCGGGCCGTTCCTCTCCATTCCCTTCGGTGGAGACGATCCCCACCTCGTCCTCTTGCCATGGATGCCGGTATTGCCCCCGTTCTCTTGTTCTTTTTGTCTAGGTTTTCAATCTAGCTTCTTAGGGGCATTAGCGGTTGCATTCTTAGATTTTTGGCCAAATCTAGGCTTGAGTAGGATGGAGAAGGCTTCTAGGCAGTTTGGATTAGTGTTTGGTTGGAGTATTTTTGAATTTGGTAGGACGGAAGTACCGGATCTGACCACGGTAGTAGGAAACGGCTGTTTCCCCGCCCCGAGCGGTACTACCGCTCTGCCCGAGCGGTACTACCGCTGCGAGCGGTACTACCGCTCTCTAGAGCGGTACTACCGCTCAAGGGTCACGGTACTACCGCCCTCTACCAAATTCCATCTTACTCCTCCCTCTTCGTGATCCTCTTTGTTCGTTTTTGTGGCTTATACTCGTTTCTTACCGTTTGTTTGCGTGTTTTGTGTGTGTGGTTCTAGGTGATGAGGTTCCCGAGCCTCAAGCTCGTCGTGTCAACCCCGGTCGTACTCGTCCAAGCGCCATCGCACCTCTGAGCCTGCCGGAGGATCTTCTAGTGCTCCACCTCCTCCCCAAATGCGTAAGAAGCCTGCGCCAAGTCAAAGCCGGGCAAAACTATGCCAGAGATGCCACCTAAGGAGTTCTGGGCAAGGCGCCGACGCAACCCGTATGAGGTTGAGCAAGATCCCACTTTGGTCAATCGTCCGTTCTGGAACAGGTTCCAGTTTGCCACCTTCTTTGATGTTCTCAAGGCCAAGAAGAATCTCTATGTCAACATGCACTCCATCGACATCGAGCATATGAAGAGTGATCCTGACTACTTTGGTGAAGCTCTTGAGATGTGCACTCAGCTGAACATTCTCGGATCATGCAATTCAACAAGGACTATGATGCTGATGTTGTGGCTCAGTTCTATGCCACGGTTCACCTTGGGATCGATGAGGACAGGACTCGACTGGATGACAAATGGGAAGTTGATATCACCAAGTGGAAAGCTTTCATGCAGTTGATTGGGGTGCAAGATCTTGGACTTGAGTCTCTGTCGGATTTCGCCCCACCGTCGAGCCACGGCCACTCACAAGCAAGCTCTGTGGCCCCACTGCACTCAAGATCAACCCCGATACAAAGAAGGAGACTTATGAGCTGCCCGCCTATCTGGATATACTTCACCGTATCTTCAGAGAGACTCTTTTCCCTCGCATCGAATCTGGACCAGGTTCACTCTTATCTTGTGGACATGCTTATCTTCTGTCAGCGGGAGAAGGGGCAGAGCACCGGAGAGTCCTTGGATATCTCTCATGTTATGTGGTCTGGGCTAGTTTCTGCGATCTCCGGGCGCAAGTGCCCAATTTATGGTCCATTCATTATGTTGCTCATTGAGAAGGCCTGGGATCAGGTCTATCCCAAGGTGGCACTGGAGTTTGGAGACTTGGTTTCTCACGATGTCAAGCGTCTGAGGAAGAAGGATAACTCGGGCACTCAAGCCCCTAAGACTGGTGTTCCGTCATCTGTTGCTGCTATGGAGACTGACGAGGAGGCTGAGGCTGAGGATGAGGATGATGACTACATGCCCTCTGGGACAGAGCCGTCTTGGGCCCAGAAGCTCAAGGCCAAGGTAAATAAGCTCTTCTGCATGGAGTCTCATGGTCAGTACATGGATCACGTGGCTGAGAAGAAGGCCCGAGGTCGTCACAAGGAGCTCATCTCGTCGGTTAGGCGCTTCTGATCCGAGTGGATCTGAGGACCAGCTTCTTGAGGAGGAGGAGTGGATTCAAGAAGACCGCCCATGGACCGATTCTGAGACCGAGCACTTCCGGATCGACGACGGTGGTGCCGATGATTCTCACTGGGCTCGATGCGTGTGTCCCCATTTGCTCTCACACAGGGGCGTGGCAGCGCTCCCTCTCCTTTTGGTGTCTCGATGCCAAAGGGGGAGAGAGCTTAGGATTTCTTGAGTTGTGTCTCTTTCGTTTCGTGTGGCTTGTCTTATTCGTGTTTTAGTTGGCTTGCTTTGGTTGGTTTGTCTGTGAGACTTAAGTTCGAGTCATATGGTGTGAGACATATGCTACCCTACCCCTTCAAAGATCATTATCTATGTCTATCTAGCTCATGAGTTGCGTGCTTTTCTTGTTATTTCATCTATGTTGCTCTCATTCACCATGCTTAGATTTTTAGTCTCTAAAATGTAGGGGGAGCTTTGATCCGAGTATGTGTGCTGTGCAGTCCAAAGCACTTATCTAAATAGCACACATCGAGGGGGAGCCCAACTACATGTTAGGACCGTCGGGTTTGTATGCTTACTATATATCGCGTTTATGCAAATCCGTATTGTCATCAATCCACCAAAAGGGGAGATTGTAAGGGCATATTTATTCCCTAGTGGTTTTGGTGATTGATGACAATGCTTTTATGCGGACTAATCGTGTGCGTTAAGTTCTTTCGTAAGATCATCCATTGGCACGAGACGATTTCCTCCTCTCGGTGTTCTTATTCAAGACGGTGTAGCTTCGCGGTTCGTTGTTGGTGGACTAGTTTCAGAGGAGTCACCGTACTATTAAGAGGAGATCCGCTTTGGTAAGACTAGGGTGGAATCAACACGTACACATCCTTATCACCCGTCGTTTTCCTTTCGCATCTTTGGAGCTGCCCCTCTCTCTCGTTCGTTCCGGTTTCGCCCTGTGCCAGCGGTAGTACCGCGGCTACAGCGGTAGTACCGCCGAAGCCCCCAAGCGGTAGTACCGCTCCACAGAGCGGTAGTACCGCTCCCGTAGTATCTGGCTCCAATGAGCGGTAGTACCGCTCATGGCTTCGACTATACTACCTCAGTAGTACGCCTACTACCGCCTCGATTCGAGACGATGTTTTCTCGTGTCGGGTTTTGCGGCACTAGTTGCGGCGATAGGAAGCGGTAGTGCCGCTCGAGCGGTAGTACCGCTCTACTCCCGCAGTAGTACCGCTTCGTGGCGATGGCCTGCCTCCCTCTTTAAGCGCGGTAGTACCGCTAGGTAGGGAGCGGTAGTACCGCCCTCGGTAGTACCGCCCTTCCTTAGCGATGCCGCTCTGTCTTGAGGCTGTTTAGTGGGGTAACGGTTGGATGTGTTCCCCCACTAGATACACGGGTCGTCTTCTTCCTTGTTGACCTACCTCTTTCCCCCCAAGCTCCATTGTTTCTCAAAGCTCCATTTTCGCCCGATCTCTCTCCCTAGCCAATCAAACTTGTTGATTTGCTCGGGATTGGTTGAGAAGGCCCAGATCTACACTTCCACCAAGAGAAATTTGATTCCCCCCACTTATCCCTTGTGGATCTTGTTACTCTTGGGTGTTGAGCACCCTAGATTTGTTGAGGTCACCTCGAAGCCATACTCCATTGTGGTGAAGCTTCGTGGTGTTGTTGTGTTGGGAGCCTCCGATTGTTGTGGAGTTTGCCCCAACCTTGCTTGTAAAGGTTCGGTCGCCACCTTCAAGGGCACCAATAGTGGAATCACGGCATCTCGCATTGTGTGAGGGCGTGAGGAGAATACGGTGGCCCTAGTGGCTTCTTGGGGAGCATTGTGCCTCCACACCGCTCTAACGGAGACGTACTTCCCTTCAAAAGGAAGGAACTTGGTAACACATCCTCGTCTCCACCGGCTCCACTCTTGGTTATCTCATCCCTTTACTTGTGCTAGCTTATTTGTGTTCTTATCCTTGCTTGCTCGTGTGCTAGTGTTGTTGCATCATATAGGTTGTCCACCTAGTTGCACATCTAGACAACCTTTATTATTGCAAAGTTTAATTTGGTAAAGAAAAGCTTAAAAATTGTTAGTTGCCTATTCACCCCCCTCTAGTCAACCATATCGATCCTTTCACTCCGTTCTTCGGAACAATGGAACGAGCTACCGACTTGTTGGAAATAATACATGCCAATGTATGCAGTCCAATGAGTGTTGATGCTCGTGGCGGATATCGTTATTTTCTGACCTTCACAGATGATTTGAGCAGATATGAGTATATCTACATAATGAAGCACACATGTCTGAAACATCTGAAGAGTTAAAAGAATTTTAGAGTGAAGATGAAAATCATCGTAACAAGAAAATAAAGTTTCTATGATCTGATCGTAGAGGAGAATTTTTAAGTTACAAGTTTGGTCTTCATTTGAAACATTGCGGAATAGTTTCGCAACTCACGCCACCTGGAACACCACAGCGTAATGGTGTGTCCGAACATCGTAACCTTACTTTATTAGATATGGTGCAATCTATGATGTCTCTTACCGATTTACCACTATTGTTTTGGGATTATGCATTAGAGACAGCTACATTCACGTTAAATAGGGCACCATCTAAATCCATTGAGACGACACCATATGAACTATGGTTTGGCAAGAAACCAAAGCTGTCGTTTCTTAAAGTTTGGGGTTGCGATGCTTATGTGAAAAAGTTTCATAGTGATAAGCTCAAACCCAAACCGGAGAAATGTGCCTTCATAGGATACCCAAAGGAGAAAGTTGGGTACACTTTCTATCACAGATCCGAAGGCAAGACATTCGTTGCTAAGAATGAATCCTTTCTAGAGAAGGAGTTTCTCTCGAAAGAAGTGAGTGGGAGGAAAGTAGAACTTGATGAGGTAACTGCACCTGCTCCCTTATTGGAAGGTAGTTCATCACAAAAATCTGTTCCTGTAACTCCTACACCAATTAGTGAGGAAGCTAATGATGATGATCGTGTAACTTCAGATCAAGTTACTACCAAACCTTGTAGGTAAACCAGAGTGAGATCCGCACTGAGTGGTACGGTAATCCTGTTCTGGAGGTCATGTTACTTGACCATGACGAACCTACGAACTATGAGGAAGCGATGATGAGCCCAGATTCCGCGAAATGGTTTGAGGCCATGAAATCTGAGATAGAATCCATGTATAAGAACAAAGTGTGGACTTTGGTTGACTTGCCTGATGATTGGCAAGTCATAGAAAATAAATGGATCTTCAAGAGGAAGGCGGAATGACGATAGTAGTGTTACTATCTACAAAGCTAGACTTGTCAAAAAGGTTTTGACAAAGTTCAAGATGTTGACTACGATGAGATTTTCTCACTCGTAGCAATGCTTAAATCTGCCCGAATCATGTTAGCAAATTGCCACATTTTATGAAATCGGCAAATGGATGTCAAAACTACATTCCTTAATGGATTTATTAAAGAAAAGTTGTATATGATGCAACCAGAAGGTTTTGTCGATCCTAAAGGTGCTAACAAAATGTGCAAGCTCCAGTGATCCATCTATGGACTGGTGCAAACTTCTCGGAGTTGGAATATACGCTCTGATAAGTTGATCAAAGCATATAGTTTTATACGGACTTGCGGTGAAGCCTGTATTTACAAGAAAGTGAGTGGGAGCACTACAACATTTCTAATAAGTATATGTGAATGACATATTATTGATTAGAAATAATATAGAATTTTCTGGAAAGCATAAAGGCGTATTTGAAAGGAGTTTTTCAAAGAAAGACCTTGGTGAAGCTGCTTACATATTGAGCATCAAGATCTATAGATAGATCAAGACGCTTGATAAGTTTTTCAATGAGTACATACCTTGACAATTTTTTTGAAGTGGTTCAAAATGGAACAGTCAAAGAAAGAGTTTTTGCCTGTGTTGCAAGGTGTGAAGTTGAGTAAGACTCAAAGCCCGACCACGACAGAAGATAGAAAGAGAATGAAAGTCTATGCCTCAGCCATAGGTTCTATAAAGTATGCCATGTCAGGTACCGGATCTATTGTATACCCTACACTGAGTTTCGCAAGGGAGTACAATAGTGATCTAGGAGTAGATCACTGGACAACGGTCAAAATTATCCTTAGTGGAATAAGGATATGTTTCTCGATTATGGAGGTGACAAAAGGTTTGTCGTAAAGAGTTACTTCAATGCAAGCTTTGACACAGATCTGGATGACTCTAAGTCTCGATCTAGATACATATTGAAAGTGGGAGCAATTAGCTAGAGTAGCTCCGTGCAAAGCATTGTTAACATAGAAATTTGCATAATACATACAGATCTGAATTTGGCAGACCCGTTGACTAAATTTCTCTCACAAACAAAACATGATCACACCTTAGTACTTTTTGGGTGTTAATCACATGGCAATGTGAACTAGATTACTGAATCTAGTAAATCCTTTGAGTGTTGGTCACATGACGATGTGAACTATGGGTGTTAACCACATGGTGATGTGAACTATTGGTGTTAAATCACATGGCGATGTGAACTAGATTATTGACTCTAGTGCAAGTGGGAGACTGAAGAAAATATGCCCTAGAGACAATAATAAAGTTATCATTTATTTCCTTATTTCATGATAAATGTTTATTATTCATGCTAGAATTGTATTAACCAGAAACATAATACATGTGTGAATACATTGACAAACATAGTGTCACTAGTATGCCTCTACTTGACTAGCTCGTTAATCGAAGATGATTGAGTTTCCTAGCCATGGACATGAGTTGTCATTTGATTAACGGGATCACATCATTAGGAGAATTATGTGATTGACTTGACCCATTCCGTTAGCTTAGCACTTGATCGTTTAGTATGTTGCTATTGCTTTCTTCATGACTTATACATGTTCCTATGACTATGAGATTATGCAACTCCCGTTTACGGAGGAACACTTTGTGTGCTACCAAAGCGTCACAACGTGGCTGGGTGATTATAAAGGTGCTCTCAGGTGTCTCCGAAGGTACTTGTTGAGTTGGCGTATTTCGAGATTAGGATTTGTCACTCCGATTGTCGGAGAGGTATCTCTGAGCCACATCGGTAATGCACATCACTATAAGCCTTGCAAGCATTGTAACTAATGAGTTAGTTGCGAGATGATGTATTACGGAACGAGTAAAGAGACTTGCGATAACGAGATTGAACTAGGTATTGAGATACCGACGATCGAATCTCGGGCAAGTAACATACCGATGACAAAGGGAACAACGTATGTTGTTATGCGGTTTGACCGATAAAGATCTTCGTAGAATATGTAGGAGCCAATATGAGCATCCAGGTTCCGCTATTGGTTATTGACCGGAGACGTGTCTCAGTCATGTCTACATAGTTCTCGAACCCGTAGGGTCTGCACGCTTAACGTTCGGTGACGATTTGTATTGTGAGTTTATGTGTATTGATGTACCGAAGGTAGTTCGGAGTCCCGGATGAGATCGGGGACATGACGAGGAGTCTCGAAATGGTCAAGACGTAAATAATGATATATTGGACGACTATATTCGGACATCGGAAAGGTTCTGAGTGATTCGGGTATTTTTCGGAGTACCGGGGAGTTACGGGAATACGGGGAAGAAGTATTGGGCCTTAATGGGCCTTAGTGGGCCTTAGTGGGAAGGAGAGGCAGCAGCCAGGACGTGGCGCGCGCCCCTCCCAAGCCCAGTCCGAATTGGACAAGGGATTTGGGGTGCGGCCTCCCTCTCCCTTCCTTCTCCCCTTCCCTCCTTTCCCCCCTTCTCCTAGTTGCACTAGGAAAGGAGGAAACATACTCCTACTAGGAGTTGGAATCCTACTCCCTTGGCGCGCCCCTCCTAGGGAAGGCCTCCTCCTCCCTTGCTCCTTTATATACGGGGGCAGGGGCACCCCAAGACACACAAGTTGATATGTTGATCTATTACAACCGTGTGCGGTGCCCCCCTCTACCATATTCCACCTCAGTCATATCGTAGCGGTGCTTAGGCGAAGCCCTCGTCAGTAGCAACATCATCACCATCATCACGCTGTCGTCTTGTGGAACTCTCCCATGAAGCTCTGCTGGATCGAAGTTCGCGGGACGTCATCGAGCTGAACATGTGCTGAACTCGGAGGTGTCGTACGTTCGGTACTTGGATCGGTCGAATCATGAAACGTACGACTACATCAACCGCGTTGTGCTAACGCTTCCGCTTTCGGTCTACGAGGGTTCGTGGACACACTCTCCCCTCTCGTTGCTATGCATCACCATGATCCTGTGTGTGCGTAGGAATTTTTTTGAAATTACTATGTTACCCAACATCTCCTCAATTTGTTTCCCCATCGGTGGTCCTCTATCACTAGCTATAAATCCCGAAAAAGAAAAGAAGGTAAAGAAACCAGACATATGGTAGTGGCTGGAGAGCGCTTTCCAAATGTTGCTATAAACTATCAGAAGGACACCATAAAAAGAATCAAGATCGCACATCAATTATCATGGACATTATATATACGACATACCAAATGTTGTTATAAACTATCAGAAAGACACCATAGAAATAAAGTACTATCTCAAGGTTCTTGGTTTGTATTATTGTCATCATGTGCTCAATTAATATGTCTTGGTCTAGTAGCAACCATGTCTCTACTGAATCTAGCCGCAACATCCCGGACATATACAAAGATGCACATAAGTCATGCCTCTGAATCAAGTCGAAATAGGCCATGTCATAATTTGTTTACACCACAACATATATAGTATTGATAATCATCAATTAAGTTTTAGAAATCTATTATGTAGCAAGTTCATTCTTTGTAACAAGTAGGTACTTTCCTGGACTGCAATTCATTTTCTCAAATGTGTGCATGATACAAGGAAACAACCTTACTGCCACAATCAACCACGGCCACACAAGCCACAACATCCTGGACATATCTAGTAGTTACTCCTAGTAACAGCAAATCTCCCTGGGAAGCAAATAGTTGAGTAGAGGGAGGAGGAGGAGGGGCGAGGGATGGGAAGGAAGGGAGGGGATCTCACCATAGTTGGGATCTCGTGTGGAGGTTGCTGCTGTTGGTTCCTTCCTGTGTCTCGTCGGCCGAGGCGGGCTGATTCGCCACCACCGCATGGCAGTTGGCCGTCGACGACATCTTTGGTGGTGGGGAGAAGAGGCGCCCAATGTTGTGTGAGAGGGCTTGGACGGTGACGGGGGGACCAACCAGAGGCACAGGCGCAGCGCCGACGTCCATGGCAAGGCCGTGCGCTGGGCGACCGTGGCGCTAGGGTTAGCCAGGGCCGCACGTAGAGGAGCGGCGCGGTCCCCTGCTCGGTCACGGTGGCCATGGGAGGAGGAGAGGAGAGGGTGGGGCGGACATGGCCGACGGAGGAGGGTTGTGGTTCGGGTCGGAGAAAGAGAGGCCGGCTTGGTTCTAGGGTTTAGAGAGAGAGAGAGAGAGAGAGAGAGAGAGAGAGAGAGAGAGAGAGAGAGAAGTGAAGTGGGAGGAAGGAGAGGGGGCGGCGTGAGTGCGGGAGGAGCAAGACGGCTAGGTCGTCTCCACGGGAGCGGCTGGCTTTTATATCCCTGGGTGTGAAATTACAAAAATGCCCTCCGCGGGGTAGCGAAACTACAGACGGTGGCACACTGGAGAGGGCGTCGATGAACCACACAAGCCACAATCACAGCCACAGTTGCTGACAGGCGTGGCCCACCCACGAGGGACTCCACACGTCAGAAGAGCCGGCCTAGTAATTCTGGAGTAAGAAAAAACAGTAAGGGAAGCCGAATGAGAGATACCATTCATTGTAGCAGTGTTGTGGTTTGATCCAATAGTTGATGTCATCCGGGAGCAAGATCGTACGGTCAAAAACGCATCGGGAGAAAGATCCGACGGCCAGGAATCCCGAGCGGTGAGGAGGCTGGGTGGCTCCCAACATGCTTATTTCTGGATAATTGTTGACGTAGCTCCAACTCGTTCCTCCACAAAAAAGGCTGCATCGAGTCTTTTCGTTGATCCATTCGCTTGGCTTTTGTGTATTGCATGACGGAAGCCTCGCCTTATCGAAACGAAGTGCAATAAGTAGGGAAACAATGAAACACAGAATGGTTTTCCTTTATAGACTGAAAATTAGCATGGTTGAACAGTAGTGCACGAGCGTGCCTACGGTAGAGAAAGAGAACGGTGATGATTCTTGCATCACTCAGGCGCCATCAAAACACGGCAAAACTCATCACAGGCAACTTCAGCAAGCAAACACGAAGGCAGCCACGCGTGTTTGCTTGAACCAGTTCTGCCGCCTGCCTTCTTAAAACATGGCAGCGGTGGGGTGGCGCGGCCGTGACGTGCTCGCGGAAATGCCTCACCCGGACGGGCCGGAAACTGGCCATTAAAAACAATAAGGTGTGCATCAATAACGCCGCCTCGCCTATGCCACGTCAATTTTACTGTGCCTAAGGGGAAAAGTAGAAAACTCATCGACCTATCGATCCCTGCTCTCACATGCACGTCTCCTCTCTCGGGAGATCTCTCTCCCCCGCGACTCCTCGCCGCCGCCGCTCACAACGGCCGATTCCGGCGAGTACCGGCGCCGGGTGGCAGACCAACGACTACCCCTCGCCCCGCTCCTTCCCATCCTTCCAGATCCGTTGCTAGAGGCCTCCCACGCTCGCTCCCGACCCTCAGCGGCGGCTAGGGTTCCCGACCCTCACGCGTGGCTCCGCCTCATGGATGTTCCTTCCGCTCCCGATGGCCATGAGATGCACGCGGTGCGTTGGGCCGTGCCTCCTTTGCACTTGTGTGTTCATCCCCCCGCCCCCCCCCCCCCCCTCCTCATCTTATCTACTCCGCTCGAGCTTTGGCCCTTCGCGTCTATTTCGGTCTCTCTTAGATTTGGTGCAGGGGCCGTCTCTCTTGATTCAATCTCCCAAAAATCTCATATTTGGTTCTGTGCCTACAAGATATTCGATGAAAGAGCCTTTACATATGTGGTGCTTATATTTGTACATAATACCTATTATCTGTCTTTTAGTTTCAGACGATTCTTTAATTTTGTTGCATTTTCAATTTCAAGATGTTACGAGCTGAAGTAAGAGAAAATGAAGGCTGTTGCGTGGATGTTGGTCTGGACTCTGGAGCACCACTCAGAGGCCTTGTTGTCGAGTGGGGGGATCAGAAAGGTAGTGGGAGGTGATGCCGAGTGGATCGATGACAGTTGTGCCGTGTCTCCCCTCCTCACAGACGCTTCAGAACGACATCTCAGCATGGCGTCGGTGGAGGAGAGGATCACTATCATGCACCTGGTGGCGGGAACAGGCTGAGGTCCTTATTCGACCTTAAGTTCAAGGTAGCTTTACTGTTTAATTACATCCCCTCCTAGCTAGCTAAAAAGAGATATTCACTTTCTCGTGTGCAGAACGTGAGTTGTTAGTGAAAAGTTAGTAGAGCTTGCTTAATCATGATGTAGTAATTTTGCCCTGCTGCTTGTGAAAAAAACTGTAGGAATGAACATAGCCAGGATATGAAAATGACCAATATACTAAAGAGGCTTATTCTAAACATGGTATCTTTATGTCAGTTACATACACCGTCTAAATGCTTACTTCCTAATTTTCCTTCAAATTTTCGTGTCCTTCCTCTTACCTTTAGGTACTACAGGGAATATATATGTGAAATTGCGTGTCTCTAGCAGTACCATTCATTCATTGTGGCCTGGAGCAAGTGAGCCTTCGCAAGAAACTGCACCTCCTGTTCAAGAGCATGCCCTGGTAAGCTGAGATGTAACCAAACCTGTAGGTAATGTGATTTTATGATTTTGACGTGCCGAGGGACTTTGGTGTAGATTGGTTGTTTTGGGCATGTGGTTTGTGTTGTCGGAATCTTGAGGGGAATTTTTAATAGTTGTTGATTCCTGCTCATCCATGTTTGGCTCTTCTGATATACGTATGCACTCATCTTGGAATGAGGATTTATGAGAGCATGTCAGGCTAGAAAGTTTCACAATATTGCTTCTTTTTAATTAATTAGGTTTAGATTCATTCATTACGTGTTGAGACTATTTGAGTTTACTTTGCGTTTACTGTCCTAACACACATGGAATTCTGTTTACAAAATTACTAAGTTGTATGATTTTCAGCACCAGAATTCTATACCTGACAGTCATGATATGATGGATCTGGACGAACCATTTGATCCCACGTTTAGTCCACCTATGGACAACCCTTTTGGTAATTACAAGAGCATGTTCATATAATATGGTGACCGATACAAGAACATGGTAATTACCTTTTGATTGTATTGATTTGACGGTCTTGTCTAATTGCTTGATGGAGTAATAGTTCTGAACATGTCACATCATATATTTCAGATTAGTAGTACATATTTTAGTCTTAGTGACACCTTTATTTTTTTTAATGATTGAACTATCTTTCTTATCTTTCTACCTAAGGCATATTGATGTACAAAACTAATGAGATATGTAGTGTGGCTGATTCTGAAATATACCAAAAACTTAGTATAGCTTATGTTAAGTTATACTCCCGAGTCTTGATGTTGATTTATTTGAAAAATTGAAATGATTATAATTGGAAGTATCACCTCACCTCAATCTCCGAGGGTAGTTGCATCCTAATGATTATTATCCTCTAGATGTTTTTTCTGAATTTTTCACATCCTATAGATAGACTTGTTCTACTGATTTTTTCTAACTCTGTTGGTAGTTGATGCTCTTAAGTCGAAGCAGCTAATGTTTTACAGATTTATATGTACCCCCTGTACTCAAGAAGTGGGTGTTTCACATGAATTCTCACGTTTCATAGCACACAAATTAAAGATCACATTCATCTACCTAGATATTGATTACACCTTTCTGAGTTCTTTTCTCTTTGTTTTCTTGGTGGGCAGTTCATTGAATGATATGTTTTAGTCTCAAGCAACTGTAAGAGTAATATAAAAGCATATCATCACTTTGGTTATTGAGTATGTCGTTGAATAATGAACATAAAAATGATGATGATGTCGGTGGGTCAGTTGTGAATGCAGCAAACAGTTCTAAAATGATGAAATGCGATTCTTCCTATTTCGAGTTGTGTCGCTTTAATAAATTTCTGGTCCTGGTTCGAGGAAAGTCCATAGGTACTGGAACAGGGTTATCTTCATGATAAAATCTTACGCGTCTAGATCAGAATTATCTTTTGTGTGTTCACGCCTATGTCATTATCAGGGTGTTGTGCTGGTGGTTGTGCCGCAATTGCAGATTCTGGACCTTCACTGCTTGCTGGCCCCATGGTAAGTGGCAGTGACATCCAGTTGAAGTTGTTGTTTTGTATGGCGATCTACTAAAATATTGCAATGTTTTTATCAAATTGATTTATATTTTAGAGCAATTATATTAGTAAATGATCAAATTCACACCTTTTTATGCGATATTCCAGAGTTGTAGGCTAGACACATGTTATGTGCTTAAGGTGGTGATACAACACCTGACCTTTTACTAACAAATCACAATATTTAAAGAGCATTTTCTTGATTTTGGGAGTATCATTCTACAAACTTTTAGCTTATATCAAAATCGGATGCATGCGAAGTGTCAACATTTAATGAAAACAATTTCAGGAATCTTTGAGATTCTAAAGCTTATAATTTAAAAATAAAAGATGTCCACGTCTCTCTCTTAATCCTTTTGCCAACTAATTCCTAATTTCCATTGTTGTAATTTATTGCAGGGTTAGGGGGAGCTCTCATGATCTGATTGGATGCTTGGCAACAATTGCTTTGGCTGGAATTACATGACACTATCCATCCTCAAGGAAGTGTAAGTTTGTTTTTGCCCAACTATATAAATACTACTCCCTGATTATTGTCAGAGGATAGCAGAAATACAACAAAACATTGTAAAATTTGTCTAAACGTGTGACCCAAGTACTTGTACTACTCTCCCCAGCTTCGTGCCGTTCAAAATTGAAAGGTAGATTTGGTGCTTGTGATAATTATTTTAATTGTTTGGCTGTAGGGTGTCTACTCTTTATACAACATTAATATTTGCTAATCTGCTATAGATTAGTTTCATGTCTGTTGTGTTTATGATGGTAGCGATGATACATTTGTCAATACCGCTTTTCAGGTTCACAACAACTTATTGGTGGCCCATCGCATTATGTTCAAGAGAAGCTATCAGTGCTGGACTGGACATAAATTCCTGAAGACAAAGCAAGTGTCAGAGAGCGGAGTACTATTGATGTCTCGAGGGTAACTGTTGATGAGAGGAATGACACATCATCTGTGAGATGAACAAAAGCACATACCAGCTGGTGGTGTTCATGTTTCTTTTGCAGTTCATTTAGATCCCGTGTATGGGGAAGCTTTGTCCACACTGAAGAAGCTACAGGTGTGGTACATATTTACAATTTTGCATATTAATTTAGGTTTCAGCATCACGAATATTCATGTATTGGTGGTTGTAGCAACTTCTTTATATTTTTCTGAAGTCTGGACCTGGTTGATATTTTTACTACCAGCTATGCGTTTTAGAAGCATTCTCTACAGTCCTGCATGTGTATATTTTTGTGGAGTGCCATGTGATACTCGACCTGTCAATCCATGCGCTGATATGCATTTTATCTGACCATATCGCTGTTGGTTTCAGATGATTTCAAGTTGCAAGATGTTGGCATAGACCCAAGCATGTCATGCTTCAAGATGAGGAGCCAGGCCTGATGGAAAAAATAGGAAGAGGTGGTACGGTGGAAGAAGCGTGGATGATTCTGCGAGATGTGGCTCGATTGGATGTCTGCGATGCGACAATGAGAAGATCCTCTGGTTTGGCTGCTTCCCAGTGGTCCGGTGCACGCTGCTCCCTTTCGTGTAGCAGAATGGCGGCCGCAGCAGCACGTTCCGGGAGAGATGCGTCGACCGGGTCTTGTGTTCAAGTCCTTCGACGGAATGCCAAAGTTCTTCGTCCACTTCCACGGCCCCAACAACAGTACGCCTCCCATCCTATCTAATCTCCTGCTCAACTATTTTGCTTCTTTTCATTAGTTAGGTGCAGTTTCATACATTAGCTGTTGACACTGTTTAAATTTCCTTTGCATTTACTGTACTAACACCCATGAAATTCTCTTCACAGAATGTAACCAACCTGTATGATTTTCAGCACAATAATCCATCGGAATTTTGTACCTGACAGTCATGATGATATGATGGATCTAGACGAACCATTTGATCCCACATTTAGCTAACCTGTGCGGAACCCTCTTGGTATGTTAGACCCAAGTTTTGTTGAGAGTGCCGCTGCTGGCTTCTTTGGTTGGGGACCTCAGGTTACATATCGCAAGGATGTGCGGCAGATACCTATCACACTAATAATCCTCAAATTGGAAGTTCTGGTCAGTGCAGGGTATTATCACCTCATGTAATTGGTCATTGTACTTTTAGTTCAAATTTCACTTCTTACTCTATTTTTTGTATACGTGGACTGCTTATTGTGATGTCTCTGATTATAGTTTTCTGCAATAGAAATACTCACCACAAATGATAATGTACATCTGCTCTTTTCTAAGAATGAAATCTGTAACTCTCCTTTGGATAAATGCCTATGAACAAGTCAGTTTTATATACCGACATTTCCTCATGATAGAAGTCAGTTGGTTAGCAATAGCTGGGGTAGAGACATTCGTTGTGACTGAACTGTAGTTTATCCAACTGATTATTTTTCGAGCAAAATTGTATTCAGATATAGTTAGGTCCTGTACCAACAGGCAAATCGACTGTCCACTACTTTTTACACTAAACACATCATATATACTGATTCGAGTACTTGTGAAACTCATGACAACTGCAACATGAAAAGGAGCAAAGATCGACGACCCAACACACATCACTGATGATGAAGGTATTAATTTGCTCCTCTGTTTATCATAGCTTCTCATGGATCAAGATGTATTGGATTAATATATAACATGGTATTTGATGTTTTTTCCTGAAACAAAATAGGTGCTGACACCTTGTATAATTGATTACTTAGAGAGCCACGGCCGCATCAGAAAATCAAGAGATCCAACTGGGTACGGCAAAAAATATCGATTTAAGAGAACTGTTACATGAGTTAATCACCCATTCTTACAACATCATAGGACCATGGATTTTATGAGATTAAAGACAGTGATTGCGCTGCACTGCCGTATATACAGCACAGGGAGCACTTTGAATCATGGCCATATATACAATACAGGGAGAAACCTTTAATCATGATGCATATGGCCTCATTTTAATTGAATTCTGAAAAAGCTTTGCCCTGTTTTGTGTATTATAAACTAGGGTTTAGATATGTGGTATACGATTAATGGGATTTTTTTCTTAAATATTGAAAGCTAGGGAACTAGAGATTGAGTCTGCCACTTATTTCACTAGAGTACTAAAAGCTGCTTGGTTGTCAAATTGCAAGCACATGTTTCCTGGCACCAGATTATTTCTTGCAAGTGACCAGGAAATTTTGACTGACTGGTGGATGTTTCCTACAGCCATTTATAAGCTTATAAATTTACTTCAGACACTTATAAGCTTTTGTTTACATTGACAACTAAATCGTCGGTGCACTCTCAAGTATTTGTTGGCGCCGCCTCTCGCAGCGCCACCTCTTCTTCTACCTTGAGCTGCCTCACACAACTCTCTTGTGGTTTCTCTCTATCTTCTCTCAAGAACACAAGAACACACACACACATGAAACTCTACACACACACGCACTTCACCAAGGAGAAAGCTGGCTTTGTCTTGTCTCCCGGTGAAAATCACAGTGGCTACATGTTTTCACTGCTCAGCCCTCACGGCCTCCCTTTTCTCATTAACTCAATGCCATACTTATATACACAGAAGGTTTACCTCACGCACACCCTAGCTAGCCGGCACTCTCGGCCACTAACCCACTAATCCATCTACTACGCCACTAACCCAACAAACTCCACGCACTACATCTCCTGGAATCTCTCCCGGACCTGCACCACCCGCTAACAAACTCATGCATGCAGTCAACTAGCGAACAAACACACCAATTCTCTTGGCTCCAACGTACTGATCCATCCAGCCGGTCTTGCTTCAACCCGTCCACGCGCCTGCCGTATCACACGACCTTGCGTGTCATCCGACTCAACCTGAACCAACCCATCACGCTCCAGCCTTGTTGCCTCTTGCCGACTCTCATGGTATCGCTGTATCACATGGCACAGTCGGCATCTTGTCACGCTCGCCGCATCGCACGGCACCCGGCATCTCGCCTCCTCTGCGCATCTTCGTTGAAAGTTTGCTGGACTAGCTACTCTCTAAACTATGCTACATGCATAACAAAAGAAAACTAAATTGACGGTACAATAATATCAAGATTACTGCTAACAGTATTTATGGTAGTGTAACAATTCATTTTTCTTACCAATTCAATTGTGTTGTCATTTATGTATTACTTCCTTGGAGAGTTTTTCGTGCAGAGTGGTGCATGCATAGACATTATCCTCATTATGTTCTCTTTGTGTGTTCTATTGTAGGAAGCGGATGCTATCAAGGTCATGGAAAAGGTGATGCTCATTCCCATTCTTAGTGAGATGGGTTTACCCGATGCAAAGTATGAGCATTGCAGAGACCATGATGGTCGCATGGTAGACACTTCTGTTTTCGGCCATCATTATCACCAAGGAAAAAGATACATCAGTTTAATTCTCTACTATCATACAAAAGCAAACAATCATGTGGATTTTTGGAAGTTCTCCCACTGGATGTGCTAGACTCAGCGGTACCTTCTGGATCTCAGGCTTCCCAATCTGCAATTTTTAGTCCTATAGGTGTACTTCTTTTTCAATTACCCTAACTATGAGCTTGAATAGAAATCCATGGCGATTCAAGTCTGTAAATCTATTTTTTAGGCTTATTATGGCCATAGATACTCCCTCCGTTCCGAATTACTTGTCTTGGATTTGTCTAGATACAGATGTATCTAGACTCATTTTAGTGCTAGATACATCCGTATCTAGACAAATCTAAGACAAGTAATTGAAACGAAAAATATCCTTTCATGTTCAAATAAAATGGTCCATATTCGTATTTATGGTCATCATGAAATTGAATATGGGATGTGCTTGAATCTGCAGTGTTTTCAGCCTGTAGGTTTGCTTCTTTCAGTTCGTCCTGGTTGTATGCCTGAACAGAATAACTGAAGTTCGTATTTATGTTTGAAAAAAATTAAATAAGAGAAGCATTTGTTATGTTTGAAGCAACATTATACTATAAACGCTGGGCTGTTTTTTCTATATGGGTCTACAATCTGTATTCAACTGTGATGTGGATCTGTTCCAATGCTTATGGTTTATACTTATTATCTGTTTTATGTAGGTCTATCCAAGTTAACTCATCCAATCTTAAAGAGTAGGTCTATCCAAGTTAACTCATCTAATTTTGAAGAGCAGTCCAGTGACCGCTGCTTGCTTAGAAACTATCTTAGGTCCCCCAACTGCCCACAGCTTTACTAATAATGACTTACGTTGATCCACTAGGTTTAAAGTGGACGAAAAGTAGTTGTTGTTAAACCCTTGCTTATCATCTCGCTAAAATTTGTATGTTTGCATTTTCCTTTCTTTGTTATCCTTTAGATTGTGTGGGTCATGGGAGCGAGTCAGTGGGATTGGTGAGTTTAGTTCACCATCTCTTGAATTGGTCGAATTTCATCACAAGAAAAAAGAAGGAATTTGGTAATAGTAAATTGGGTGTCATATGATTTCTTAGCTATGACTTATGAGCTGTTGAACTTCGTGTTTGTTGCAAGGTACATTGAGCTGTTGAACTTCGTGTTTGTTGCAAGTACATGTCTTGATTGGTAAATTAAGCCTACAGTCATAGAGACACGGTAACAAACGTCATACAAACACGTTAACAAACATGGCAGCTAGATTAGTGCGCACAATTCCACCTTAAGAGGCGCCACCGGGTGGCGCCCCATCCACTAGTGTTTTCTACAGTCCTACAGGCGGGCTGCCAATCTCTTCCCCACCAAGGAGTGCATTACTGGATTCTTTTTTTCTTTATTTGTGGGAAGCATTTTTAGCTTCTTACAAATGGTACGTATTTTTCCCGCAAAAAAATGGTACGTATTTTCTAAATAACAATCGCACAAGTAAAAAAACACTATAGCCCTTTTCTGGTAGAGCATTAGGGAGAAACCAATACGCTATAACTTGTACTTTCTCCGTCCGAATTATTTGTCACCGAATGGATGTATCTAACTTGTACTTCCTCCATTCAAAATTATTTGTCGATCAAATGGATGCATCTAGAGGTGCGGAGGAGGCACATCAATAAATGCAGCGGGTAAGAGTTTCAGGTTCTGCCGGGTGCTCAAGTTGCCAACGAAGAAGTACTACAACCTCTTATCATTGCATTTACGCAATCTAATCGCAGTTCGAATAACAGCTTCTCCTGCTCCATTAATTTCTCCACGAACATCCTGGGATCTGGACCATGTGTGGATGTGTACTTCACTAGCATGATCATGGCATTTGAAATGTCTCCCAGGGCCCTTACTTTATTTAAAACATGATCAGTGTCCACTGCATTGACGACATCCTGATAAAAAAATAAAAATGAAGTAAGAAAACCAAAAAAGATATTGCATTGTATGTATGACAGGTTGTAAATAGTGGTGGTTGAGTGCAGGTGCAACAGTTACGGCCTTATGGGTGAAACTGAGAGGGGTGAGATTAGTGAGCTAAGGCTACGCTACACACAAAATCATGGAGCACCAGACTTGTACAAAGAAAAAAGAAAGGCACCACCCCACTGTGAAGAAGCATGGCAATAATGATATTGGATACACTCCTTTTATAAACTTGTAATGTGTAGCTGATCTAAACTTGAGACGACCCTGCTCTGCTCACCATAACTAAGACTCAATAAAGGCAATTCCCAACCTGATACTACATCTATCCGAAAAAAAAAACTTCTACTACATCTACCATCTATTAACAAGAGTTGATTGATCCTAGTTCAGAGTCTAGCTAGTTGAAAAATGAGTTTTAGTTGATACGGCAATTAGGAGGCGTGCAAATATCTTGCGTTCAAGAGATCAAATAGAAGGTCAGAAGGTGAAGGAGGTGGACAATATTGGCATTGGTACATTGATAAGAGCCTCAAGAATGGTGTGGTGGATGTAAGAAGGAAAGGGGATAGGTTCATCTTAGTTAAGCTTGGCTTTCGTGATATGGTCTTAAACGTAATTAGTGCATATGCCCCCCAACTGGATGACTCGTTTGATGACACTAATACGCACTTTGTGCGGACGACCCAAGAATCTGATATCAAAGAGACATTGAAAAGGATGGGGGGGGGGGGGGGGGTAAGGCGATAGGCCCTGATTGTATTTCAATCGAGGTGTGGAGATGTCCCAGGGATATAGTAATAGTATGGCTGACAGATAAGGACATCGTTACCATGGATACAACCAAAACTATTGCTATTTCCTCTATATTTGATCAAGAAATGATGCCAATGCAAAGGAAGATGATTAGGTGTGACGATGTGGGAAGCGACCACAAAGGTCTAGTCCCTACAAGCAATCAAAGAACAAACAAAAACTATGATAATAAGCAATCTGAATATTGCGATTATATAGATGAAGTACGGATATAGGTGGGGGTTCCATAAGTGGTCTTGGTGTCATCATTGGACACAAACGAAGTACACGAATTTGCAGCAATGCCTAACTTTTAACTAAACAGAACCCAAAGAAAAGCTACGAGATTGATATACTTATGTAGGACAAAGGGGTGGCAGTCAAGGGGATGGACGAACGTCCCAAGGCAGCCAAAACCCAACCCTAAGTCGTACAAGGCCCATGGGCCCAAGTGCAGGCAACACATCACCTTTTAACTTGGATTTTGACTCGGATTCAGCAACAACGTCGCACAGTTTTTTTTACGATAACAAATTTGAAGGTGGATCCAATTGGGCTTGGAAGTCCACAAGATAAGCTTTCCAACAAAAAAAAGTTCACCCAGTTCGGAGTCCAGATGTGGAAGTTATAGACATCACGGAGTTATAGATTTCGCTGGCAGATCCATCAAACTAACCACCCTAGAAGGAGCAAGGATCAGGTGTGCATCAGACCGCAAACTAAAAAGACAACATGCCTATGTTGCATTGAATTTGTGGTCATACAAGAATGGAATGAGTTCGAACGATGATGTACATGATCGGCTAGGCATAGCATTAATCGAAGAAAAGCACCGGCTGAGATGGTTTGGCCATGTCCGAAGGGGGCCCCTCGGGGCACTAGTGCATAGTGGAATCCTAAGCCACGATAATAATGCGAGAGGAAGGAGAAGGACAAAATTGGCATGGGAGGAGGCAACAGAAAGAGACTTGAAAGAATGGGATATAACCAAAGATTTATGCTTGAATAGGACTGCTTGGAAAGCCTATTCATGTACCTGAACCTTGATTAGTGGCTCCTGTTGAGTTTGAAGTTTTTAACTCTAGCCTTCCCCAACCTGATTGGGACTGAAAGACTTTGCTGTTGTTGTGTCTCAAGAAAGCATATCACGAAATCATACATAGTACTAAATTATACAGAAACCTATGTGACTGGGAAATACAAATGACTAAACTTGCTTCATGGCAGACCACAATTTTTAGGTCGCCTTGTATATTGTGCAGTATTAAATGACACATTTATTTTGAATGGCTAAATGACACATTTGTATTGCTATTGATTTGGAATGTGAAACATAATTGATGAAGTAAAAGAACACTGCCAAGTGTAGGAGTGACTTACGGACAAAATCCCTAGTTGTAGGTTTTAGTTGTGCGCAATTGGCACTTTCAGCGGAACATTCTTGACTCAAACACTATGTGACTGCACAAGAAAAATATGAAGGATAACTAAGTAGATACAATTTAGTAAGTAACAGGCAATGAAAATGTTCAAGGTTCAACCAACTAGAAAGAATACTGTTGAGCATACCTGCATTAGCAGGTACTGTTGGAATGCCTGCAAGAGTTTAGATATTGATATTAGAAAGGAAAATGCAAGCACCACTTATTCATTAGCAAAGAGTACCCTGCAGGTGTCTAGGAAACTGCAGGGCACAACAAGAGATAAAAGGTCCAGATTGTAAGTGGGAACATATATTGTGACTATTGACTAAAGTACATAACTAATAAACAGAGACAGAGGTAAGTGGGAACAATGAAAGTAACTGGAATAAACTTCTATATGGAGCAAATGATGGTATGTTACCTTCACTACAAGAATCTGAATGTTCTTTGACCTCCTGCTTCCCAGCTAGCAAAGTTTCATCTGAAATCACACAAGTTTGTGCGTCATGGCGTAGATTTTGTTAGAAAGGAGAACTTTTGCAAAATATCTAGGTATATTAGGAAGTAGACTAACTTTTGCAAAATATATCATGCTTCTAGTTTTGAAACAATGATTGCACAGCATAAATCGACGAAAAACAAAGTGGCACGACTAATTCTTCCCACAACGTATTATAAGTTTATTACAAATGCTATGTTTTAAGCAATGATAGCAAATAAACCCAATACACTAAAGCAGTTCTTCTGATAGAAGAGCACAAGAAAGCAATATGCCATACTTATAACAAAATGAAGGCCATAACAAAATTCAAGCAATTCATACAGAACACCGGCTTATGCATGAACACAAAAAATGCGGGAAGGACAGAGTCAAGGCAGATATTTTTACCAATAATTTCCTCCAAATCCATAGGTTCACACGATAAGCTTGCAATTGAAACATATGATCATCAGTTAGCATGCTTAAACAGGAATAATCAGGTATCCTTATCGATCATACAATGGTCTAAGTGAGAAACCTTGAGTGCATGGAGAGGAAGGACACCTGCATGAAGCAAACACAAAGTTCCTTTGTAGCTCGTCCTACATGGAACCTCTTATCTTCAGCCCTTCAACATTGCTTTGAGATCCGTACTCTCCAACTAACTTGTAACAAGCAGATTCCTCTTTTTTGTTTCTCTCAAATGAAAGAACATATAGACTTCAAACTTTGTAGATCAAGCAAACTTTACAACTTCAATGTGTGAAAAAACATTCAGATTTTTTGGACCAACATAAATATACAAAATGAGGATTTTTTTATTAAAAAAAATAAATTTTAGCATTTTAAATGCATGAAAAAATCTGAAAGTTTTTCCCACGTAGTAATTAGAATGTTTTGTTGTCCTGCAAAGTTTAAAGTTTATACGTTGTTTCGTTTGAGAGAAACAAAAATGACAAATTTGCCTGCACGGATCTTGATGCCAAAATGGATGGCTAAGATAAGGGGTACCGTGTAGCTCAAGCTACACAAAACCACACTCGCAAACAGTGGAACTCTGGAACAACGAGAGCATCAATTCTGTGCATACGATATATATACCTCTCTTTCTGAAGAAAACAGCGGGCAAGAAGAGATGCCGAAATTCGGCCTATGTTCTTCTTCCTCTTATGCCTCTGGCAACCCCTGAATAATCAACAAGATAATGCGACAAGCCCGTTACTAGTTTAACTGTAAGTGCGGCTTCTCATGAACATGAGTAAATTGCATCCTCCACATAATGAACTCATAGCTGGAGATGGGGATGGGGATGAGGATGTTGTACTTACCTAAATGCGAAGGGGATGGTGTGACATGGGTGGCTTGGACACCGCGGCAACCGCAGCAGATGCCTGAACTCAGTGGTTCGCGTGACCAAGTCCTTGACAACCTGTGCGGCTTTGAGCCTAATGAGCCGCCAGTCCACGGGATCCCTGCGTGGAAGAAACATCGAGAGGCTCAAACAACAATGAATGAAACTAATAGGGTAATTAGATAGATGTCATTTTTTTTCGATATGCACTTTTTATTTGGATCTGGAATTTTATACCATAATAGATATGTACCGTACTTTCATCCTCACAAAATTTCAAGATTTTTCAATGCTTAAAATTTAATTATGGTGAGTGGGTTCACCGGTAGCAACAAATGTCCCAATGCACCAGATATGTCGTCGTAGGCATGCCTCACATGTAGATATTTAAGACCCAAGGAGGACAACAGTGCCCACCAACATATATAAATAACCCATAAAAACAAATATGTTCTCGTTATTGTCGGCATGCTTGTTACATTTACTATGCCTATTGTTAGGGAAACATAACCATCAACAATACTCCCTCCATTTCTAAATATGTCTTTTTAGAGATTTTAATATAAACTACATACGGATGTATATATACATATATTAGGGTGTAGATCCATTCATTTTGCTCCTTATATAGTTCATATTGAAATCTTCAAAAAGACTTATATTTAGGAACGGAGGGAGTGCATGTCCTAGTCCACATGCTTGACTAGGGATCCGTTGGTGTTTATATTTCTACAAATGTTATTAGTTTTTCCTTTGAGTCCCACATTCAAGAACAAATGCAATTATATCATACAAGTACATAATTTAATTATGAACATGAAAAATAGAATAATGACAACTTTATTATGTCATCTAGGCCATATTTCCAACACCCATGTGCAGGAAATCACCTAGTAAGGGCTGACATCAGGGTCCATCCGACAAGCCCATTGGTAACCACAGCTAAGGCCCGACGGGCTTCACCAAGGCTTCAAAGACCACCATGTCCACTACAGGCTCAGGAACTGACCCACCAACAGGGGGCGAGCACATGGGGCGTAGGGGAGAATATCTGACGCACACACCCATATGATGTTACCGGTGCATCAATTGTACAAAATACATTCTACAAGCATTCAAAAAAATAAAAAAATTGCATGCACGCAAAACATACTTATATCATGTCACAAAAAATCATATTTAAATTAGATCTACAACTCTAAAAATGAAAATGTCAAATCTTGTTATGATAGCGTTCTTTTTATATTGGGTCATAGTTTTGGCCCATTAACACAACCAATGCTAAATTAGCCTAAACCACATGTGGGCTGGGTGGCATTATCAGTTTATGGGTCATGTGGGCTGGGTAGGCAGTTTCGGGCATGATTTGGAGAGAGTCGGAGGGACCAGTCATCTTCCGAAATCACTAATTTAGGAGTACTCGTTGTAAAGATCATTCCAATTCCCCTGGTTGCGACAAGTGGCACACATGCAACATGCCACTTGTCGCAATCTGGGAGTTTTTCCTTTTTGTAGATCCATTTATTCAAAACGTTTTATCTCTCAAACCGTACATCCAAATCTCGAACCGCTTTCACTGTTGGATTCCTCGCGTCGAGATCTTCAAAACTAGATCACATGTGGATAGGTTTTGATGAACTTTTTTTCCACGAAAAAAACCGGACGAAAAAACCGAACCTGGAGCAAGAGTTTTTTCCCTTTCCGAAAGAGGCACGCCCGTGCCTCTCACGAAATCACAACCGTGCCTCTCGCGGAAGCAAAACATGTTTCTCTCGTGAAAGAAAAAAAAAAGAGAATACGCGTTCTTTTTCGTTTTCGAGGAGGCACGGCGGTGACTCTCGCGAAAGCACAACCGTGCCTCTTGCGGAAGCAAAACCGTGACTCTCGCCAAAGGAAAAAAATACAGAAAACGCGTTTTTTTTCTTTCCGAGAGGCACGGCCGTGACTCTCGCGAAAGCACAATCGTGCCTCTCGCGGAAACAAAACCGTGACTCTCGCGAAAGAAAGAAAAAACAGGAAACGTGTTTATTTTTTTCCTTTTCGAGAGGCACGGCCGTGACTCTCGTGAAATCACACCTGTGCATCTCGCGGAAGCAAAACCGTGACTCTCGTGAAAGAAAGAAAAAACAGAAAGCACGTTTATTTTTTCCCTTTCCAAGAGGCACGGCCGTGACTCTTGCGAAAGCACACCCGTGCCTCTCGCGGAAGCAAAACGTGACCCTCGCGAAAGAAAGAAAATAGAAAACGCGTTTATTTTTTCCCTTTCCGAGAGGCACGGTGGCGACTCTCACGAAAGCAAAACCGTGTCTCTCGCGGAAGCAAAACCGTGACTCTTGCGAAAGGAAAAGAAAAAAAACACATTTTTTCGCGCAACAAAATTATTTTTCAAAAAATTATTTTTGATTGAAAAGCTAAGGAAGACCGGTGAAAAACCAAAACGTCAAAAAAACCCAGAAAAACGGTTTAAAAAGTCGAAAACGCGTGCGAAAAAATAAAAGAAAAAAAAATCCGAAGGGAACGCCCAGAGCGCGACATGTGACGAATGACCGAGAGCGCGCCAAATGGCGCTGATCGTTACGAGGCTCCTGAGGGAGCGCTCGTTAACTAGTTGCTCTCGTCATCTTCTCTGCATATCGTTATCTTTTTCATTGCAAAGATGCCTTTGAATCTGCAGAGCGGTGTTGTTTTGGGCCGAAATCACTGTTGTGACTTTTTCAACAATCTTTGTCACAAAGTAAACTCGACATAAAAGTATTTCACGATCTAATCTTTTAGCAACGCCACAGCCCGTCAGCCCGTGACGTTTCTTCTCCACATAGAAACGTCATTATAGCTCGTCTTTCGGCTCCATATTCAAACGCCCGGCTAGCTAGTGTTTTTGCTTCACATGGAAACGCTAAGAAAGCTGGCGTTGCTGCCCAGGCGGAAACGCCATGAGTGCTGGCGTTTCTAGCTGAAACTTCGCGGCATGGCGAGCGGAGTCGTGTGGTGCGACTGGGAACAAACTCGTACGCGCGCACGCATGAGCACTGTTGGTGAGAGAGATTATAATAGTAGTACTAGCTTTTGTTGCTTCGAGACTTCGTTTCCAAGTCAATCCTGCTTGCTATATAAACTCCGCTCGCGCAGCAGAACACAGCAGCCTGAGGCGAGCTAAGAGTTCACGGAGGACACAGCTCAAACTACTAGCTGGGATTAGCTCAAGCTTCATTCGGATATTACTTCCGCTTCCGCTAGACATACAGCTCGTCAGCGACATGGACGCCATGGAGAGAGGCGAGCGCGACGCTCCTGCCCGAGGTAACAATTAGCTCCCTGCGTGCAGTAGCCGAGCTTGTGGTTGAGGCCCCACGCGTGCACCAGGTCGTTCTGCACCATGCCCTAGCTGCAGCGCCACGCCGCGCGGGAGAACACCGGGACCATGATCTCCACCCACCCCGTGCAAGGCGGCCCTGTGCTGCTGTCGTCGCACCCTCCAGCTCCCAAGCTATAAACGCCAAAGCTCATGGCGTTTAGGCCTGGGCAGCAACGCCACATATCTTGGCGTTTACATGTTGAGAAAAAACGCGAGCTAGCTCGGCGTTTGAATGTGGAGCTGAAACGCGAGCTATCTCGGCGTTTTTATCTTTTTTTTTAAGACAGCAGGAGAGCTGCTGTGATTTCATTAAGCAAAAGTAAGGCGGAAGGCCAAGTACAACGTTAGGTCGGTGACCCGAGGTTCCAGAATCAAAAAAATTGGAGACAGCTGTTACCGGCTTTGCCAGGCAACTAAATAGGAGAAGAAACGTCACGGGCTATGACGTTGCTAAAAAGGTCAGATCGTGAAATACTTTCATGTCGAGTTCACTTTGTGACAAAGATTACTTTAAAGGTAAGAATAGTGATTTTGGCCGTTGTTTTGCAAGGACTGTAAATGCGTTGGATCGATCCGCCTATGGACACCTTATGATGGAAATCAAGAAGCTTCTGGGAGCAAGTGGGTTTATTCCGCAGAAAATTGAGTGTCACCAAAAATAGAGTTGCTTATAGCCCAATTAATATTGATCGTACTGAAGGTAGCACTGCTTGTTGGTTGCGCAATGTTCCAGACAGTGTACTTTGTATTAGCATACTGTAACACTATTACCGAGGAATAAAACCCACTATTTCCCTGGAAAAAATCAGGCCTTGTTTTTTTTATCTCGATATTTTCACAAAAATGGCTTGACCACGGAAAAAACAAGTTGCCCCTTGACAGTAATATCTGGATTTGGTCCACTATCCTGGACGACGAATGCCCATGGCCCTTATTCACACTTCAATATATGGATACATGATGTTACCATTGAATTATTTTCTTCATATCAAACCTCCGGGTCCAGAATGATTCGAACTCTAGTCGACATGGGAGCTGAGCTTGTGATGGTTATGTCTATTGTCCTGCTTGATTGGCCCATGTATGTAGATGCCGTGCTTTCACCATCATTTCCTTTACTCAGCACCGTAGGCTGTTTAGGCTCCATCGATAAGCTCATGCTTTCAGAGTTCAGCATTGCAGCAACATCTGTCATGGTGGGCCGATTTGCTGGATCTTCCTGGACACAAAGCAGTGCCACCTGAGCACATCGCGTTATCTCAGCGATTTTATATCCGTTCCCTAGAGACGGATCGACAAGCTCATGCAACCTTTGGTCCTTCCACATATGCCAGGCCTGAAATAGTTTTCCAGTAAACTTGGCATGAGAGAACAGCAGTAAATCCAAATTTATAAAAAAGGTATTGGTTGAGAGCTAACACTGAATGTATAACTATGATAACTCTATATATGTTCAGTTCACTCACATCACGTACAAGATCACCAACATTATCTCCTCGCTTGTGGAGTATGGTATTCTTCCGTCCGCTAATGATCACCAGAACCAAGACGCCGAAGCTGAACACATCTGTCTTCATCGAGTAAACTCCTCGAGATGCATACTCCGGAGCTTTGTAACCACTGAAAAGTGCAAACAGAAGACATTCAAAACTGTAATACTGGAACATCTGAACACAAATGATGGAATCTGTAATGATTGATATATCAGGCAGCTCATACCAAGTGCCCACGACCCTGCTTGTACGCTCTTCTGCTACGTCTGAACTCAGTGCTCTAGCTGATCCAAAATCAGCAATCTTTGGGGCCATGTTACAATCCAAGAGAATATTATTTGGTTTCAAGTCCATGTGAACAATCCATAACTTGGAGCCTTGGTGCAGGTAAATAAGCCCCTCTATTAACCCCTTGATTATCTTGACCCGCTTAGACCAGTCTAGCAACGACCCTTGTGTTCTGTCTGTAAAATGTTCAAATAAAAAATATCTATTAGACAAAGCAATTGCAATATCTCTTATTATCTATTCAAACTAGAATAGTGTCAAGTTGATTATGATGCTAAACTAGAGCTATCATAGCATGTGAATGTTTTGAATTCACCTACATATTTACTAGAAATTAAATTAAGCGCTCTTGAAAAAATAACTGATTGTAGGGAACATACTGTATATGTGATGATCCAAGGAACTATTGTGCATGAACTCATAGACTAGGATCCTTTCTTTCCCATGGATGCACCACCCAAGTAACCTAATCAGATTAGTATGATGAAGCTTGGCAAGTTGCAATTCACTGCTGACTGTTGCATGCTCAGCAGCTCTCTTGATGGCAACCGTAATTCCATCGGACAACTGACACTGCAATGGTTACTGATGGAGCTCAGATAAAATTTTCTCAACAGAAGTCAGTGCTTTATTGGGGAGAAAAGGAAGACAGGCATTCACTTTGTTGGTTTATTTCTACATTTGCATATATTTACCTTGTAAACCGTACCAAATCCACCCCGCCCTATTATTCCTTTTTCTGAGAAATTGTTTGTAGCTTCCACGATCTGAAAGAAGTTGAACTTTGCAAATCCCGTGCAAGCCGCTTCTATATGGGCACAAAGCTCTGCAAGCTGTTCAATGTTGGAGATTTTCTGTTCTTGCAGGTCCACTTTTCCTGACTCATGGATAAGATATCCGTGTCAGTTGTCACCAATGAGGTTGCAGAGAAACATTGACATGGCTAAGAGAATGCAAAATTATAGAGCGCATGCTCCAATTTGTCTGCTACAACGATCATCCACTCATGCTAATTAGGGACTTCCATGTTCGAGTCCTATGTTTAAACCCACTAGGAAATTCATATAAGTAACTACTTACCTACAAATGGCTGTTCTTGAACATTGAGAAGTTCTGTAGCTCCTTGGACGCGTATCTTGGTAAACTCCAAAGCCCTTGTTGGAAACCTAAACATATGTAAATCTCATTACTAATCTATACACCAGCTACCAAATGTTTCAACGCAGTCCCAAAAAGTGGCAAATTTCATACATTTGAGTCTGTATGTAACTGACAAACTAATGGCACGTTTACACAATATGAGGTTCGTGCCCATTAAATTTAGAAGGAACTTTTTTTGCTTATCGATAAAGATACTACTCCCTCCAATCCATATTAATTGTTGCTCGTTTAGTACAAAGTGATATGGATCAGAGGGAGTAGAAATTTGTCGAAACTCACTGATCTGATGTACATCCTACATTACAGATATATCGTATGTTATGTTCGCAACATGTAGCTCTGGACAGAGCTGCTTGTATGATCTAAACCAAGTGGTAGTCACTAGTCAGCCAAATATAACCAACAATCATAGCCAAGTGGTTAACCTTCTGTCTAAAAGAAGTGGTTCATCTTCCACGTTGCTACTTGGTCGAAAGACGCCACAAGACTTCAGATTTAAAGTCAATACATGATGAATACTCCCTCCGTTCCTAAATATTTGTCTTTCTAGAGATTTCAACAAGTGACTACATACGGAGCTAAATGAGTGAATCTACACTCTAAAATATGTCTATATACATCCGTATGTGGTAGTCCATTTGAAATCTCTAAAAAGACAAATATTTAGGAACGGAGGGAGTAGTTCTCTGAGTAATAAACTACATAATGAAAAATTATCGGACCTGAGGTGATGATTTGAACTATCTCTTACTACACTGAGCACCCCCTCCTCGACCTGCTAGACAAGGATAGTCAAATATTATTGATGTGCAATTGACCATCACAGGTTGTATGCTGGAGATCATTACAGAGCTGAAGCTCCCTGCGAAATAATTGCTAAACTGAAATCGAATTATTTAACTGCAGTCATGCACAGGATCAATTGAAGTATTGAACATATAAGTTCGATCGAATTATATAAATAAAACTGCCCTAAAATTAGCATTTATCCTCAATCACCAAATTATGATATTACTAACCATGGCACGGCGAGTATTTGTCGAATTGTCGACGAGGGCGATGAGCGGGATGAGGCGGATGAACATGTCAATCTCGTGCTGCGCGGCGCGGAGCTCGTCGGCCATCCGGGCTCCCAGGAGCAGGCGGCGGAGGTAGCCGCGGTCCTGGCACGCCGTGGCGAGCGCATAGCACCGCCGCAGCGCGGCCCCGAGCTGCTCCAGCGGCCGCCTGGTGGCCTCCCGCCGCATCAGCTCGTCGAACTCCAGCTCCCCGAGCAGGCCGCCGACGATATCCACGTGCTGCGCGAGGCGCACGCAGGCGTCCCGGTGGCGGCGCGCCGCCAGGGCGGCCTGCACCACCATGGAGACCAGCCCGAGCGCGTCCACGCCGACCAGCTGTGCCACGCTGGAGGCCTGCCCCAGGGCGCCCCACAGGCTGCTCGGGGAGTTGTTCCACGGCGTCGCCATGCTCGCTGCCTCCCGTTTCTGCACGCTGCGACCTCTCCTGCCCCAGGCGACCGGGCTTCGTTGCCGCCATTGACGGGCAAGGGCGCGACAGGTGTGTGTTGGTGAGCTTGTGTTTGACGGAGACTTTGACTAAGCGTGGACGCGTGGTAGTACTAGTAATAGTATGCGAGTGACCTCTTTGAATCAAACTAGGGCCGAGGCGCGGCCGCGCCATCACAGTGGATTCAAAAGCGAGCTGATGGCCTGAAAGTATTTGTCTATTTAGTTGGTTCATGTAGGTCCTTGTATTTTATTATCGAGAAATCTAACCACCAGACTGGTGGTTAGCGACAGGCACGGACGATTCTGTTTGATCGAGCGATTTTCTTTTCCTCCCGTCGTTGAATCGTTTTTTTATGCACCGCTCGTTTGTACGAGTTCCCTCGACTGCCGGTCCCTCCGATTCTCCTGCGTCGCTGAACCGTTTTTCTTATGCAACGCTTCACAAAAAATACTTGCGTCGGTTGGGACTCGATCCCTGGCCGTCTAGAGAAGAGACTTGTGCTTCAGCCCAGCTAACCAACTGTACTTTCGTTTGTAGTTTTCTAACGAGATGACCTTCAGCTATTTAAAATACGCAAGTTAAATGGTCAACGTGCTTCTCCCTACAATAAATTGTGGATCCTAATTACGAGTCTTTTGTATGTTTGAACTCAAGTCAGTTGGTTTGTTAAGTCATGTGTTTGGTGACTTATTTTGATTTGATGACACCCAATGCATTTTTCTGGTTCACGTAAGATTTTCATCGGTAACTTATGCATAAATAGCATCATAATTAGGATGTTGATGAAATATTCTCAGTTACTCTGATGTGAACAACATGGTAACTCAGACATCAAAGACCCGATAACTTATGCACCCTGGTCCTGGTAACTTTGGCGAGAAGGGGTGCTGAAATATACCCCCAATAATTTACGCACCGCAAACATGATAACTTTTCCCTCCGCCGGAGGGAGGGGTTTTGATGAAATATACTCTCGATAACTTCGTGTAAATATGATGATAGTTTACGCATCACCGTCTGATAACTTTTATCCAAATAAAATTATAACTCATAGATGGTAGACATGATAAATTATGTACCCAGTCCTGGTGACTTTGTCGGTGGGGGTAGGGGTGGGGGGAGTCGTTGAAACATACCACGGTAACTTCCATGCAAATAAAATGATAAATCACACATCATAGACATGATAAATTATGTACCCAGTCCTGGTAACTTTGTCGGTGGGGGTAGGGGTGGGGGGAGTCGTTGAAACATACCACGATAACTCTTATGCAAATAACATGATAACTCACACATCGCAGACTTGATAACTTATGTACCCGATCCTGGTAATATGGCGGTGTGGCGAGGGGGTGATGCCCCGCTAATTTCTGTGTAAATAACATGGTAATAGAAACATACAAAATTGATAACTCCCATACAAACGCCACTGTAACTCTTGACATGAAACTTTTTTGTTGAAAAACATACACCCGATAATTTCTGTGTAAATAACATGATGATGTATCTTCGCAGACTTGATAACTAATATTTTACGTTTAAACACCATGGTGTCTTCCATCCAAGGGAAAAAAGTTTTTGAAACATTTCACCGGTAATTTCTATGTTAAATTACCATACTTTCCCATGCTTTTAACCTTCTCGCAGTAGTTACCAGCCTTATCATGGTATAGTTATCATGTTACTCAGACCATAGTTATCACGCTGGTCATTGCCAAAGTTACCAAGCCAAACTTTATTTTATCTTTTGATATGGCAGAAATAAGAAAGGTTCAAATAACATTGTCATTCTACAATAGACAACAACAAAAGGTGGCTTAGTTGGTTATTAGGCTCGATAGGTATTACATAGACCTGGGTTTGAATCCTCTTTCAAGCACTTTTATTTTCTTTTCACATTATGCAGCAAAAAACCAGAAAAAACCACTAGCAATTTACTACGGTTTTTGAGAGAAGGAAAAAATCAGTGGAAGCGGGAGGAACGACGCAGCGGAAGGAGCGAAAGGATCGATCGAAGGTCGTGCGGATCTGTTGCTAACCACCAGTCGACTGGTGGTTAGCACAGTCATAACTGCGAGTTCTTGATTTTTTTTTGGAAAAACTTCCAATCTAATCATCTTCAATCATGGCAGCACAACGAACACTAAAAATAATAAAAATTACATCAAGATTCGTAGACCACCTAGCGACGACTGCAAGCACTGAAACGAGCCGAAGGCGCGCCGCTGTCATCATCCCTCCCTTGCTGGAGCCGGGCATACATTTGTTGTAGTAGATAGTCGAGAAGTCGTCGTGCTAAGGCATCATAGAACCAACGCAATAGAACAGCAATCGCCGCAGATGAAGAGTGCAGATCAAAAGGATCCAAGCTGAAGACACACGAACGAAGACAAATGACGATGAACAGATCCGAGCAAATCCACCAAAATTAGATCCGCCGGAGACACACCTCCACACGCCCACCGATGATGCTAAACACATCACCGGAACGGGGGCTAGGCGGGGAGACCTTTATTCCATCTTTAGGAAGCCGCCGCCGTCTCGCCTTCCTGAACAGGACACAAACCCTAACAAAGCTTGAAAAAAGATCTAAAAACGAAGCCCTCCCACCGGCAAGGGCCGAGATCTACTCCGTCTCCATGGCCCTAAGGCCACCGGAGACGGGATTTGACGGCGCCGGCGCGGAAAAGCGAAGAACCCTAGCTTTTTGGAGGCGCCTAGTCCTTGTTGTTTTATTGTTATTTCTCATGAATATTGACTCGAGATCCAACAAATTCCTTGATTAAATTTCCTAAGATCCTGACGGATTTGAGGGCTAACGATAAGGTTACCTCGCACTGGGTAGGCTCATGGTGACCTTAAACTGAATAAAGGCCTAAGCCCGCATGCAATATGTGCCAAGATAACATCAGTAACATAAAGGTTTTTGTCACTCGACATGGGATATCCATGTGAAGAATTTCGTCACTGGTTCAGATTAGAAATGACATATCCTCACTCAAATGGACTTCAGTCGGCTCAAAGCAATTCAACGGTCAAAAGCATTAATTGAGGCATTTCCAAGCCTTACAAAAGAAGTCCAGAGAACCCCCTTAGATTTCACAAATCGACCACTTAGCCCCCTAAATTGGAAAACTGGGTATATCACCCTCTTAGCTTTATGAAACCATTCAAACACCCCCTGAGAGCTTTGGAGGTGGTTTTGATATGGTTTTGTCCACCTAGTGTGCAACCATATGATTTCCCATGGAGTGCACGCCACTGTTTTTGCCGTGTTTTCTTGCCATCAAAATCCATGTTGCCACCAGATCATGTACCTCCCACCCCGTCGCTTGCGTCCAAACTGACCCAGCCGAGGGCCGCCGCTTCAATCCCAACACTTGTCGACTTGGCCCTGGAGAAGAGCTACGTGGCACTCGGCCTAACCCATTGATTTGTTGCCCAGATGTTTCTTAAGCTAATTTATTAGTTAGAGAAGTATGTCAACATTATTGATTTGTTGGCTTCAAATGGTTGATTGATTTGTTGAAGCATCTTAGTGTTGATCGATTCTATACCTCCATACGAGACCGGTCTCAGTTACAGTTGGTCGCCACTGACATTGTAACGCACACGACACTCTAAATGATTGAATCACCACAAGCAGTCCTACCACAGTTGTTGCCCACCCCTCTATGTCTGTGATGCACCGCTGCCCAGGCCCCAATGCATGGCCCTTGTGCTCACGTACTTCCCATCTGCCTTGGGTGGTGCCTGGTGACATGGCTCTCTTCTTGCTCTGTGGCCTGCAGCGACCAGTTCCGGACAAGCCTTCGCACTGTCGCCTTGAACAACTCCAACAACTACTCATCATTGCCACTAACGGTGGACGAAGCAGCGGGAGAAGCATCGTCCGGCGCTATGAATCGCTTCATAGCAGGGCAGAGATTTGAGACTCTGACAGGTAGGCCCTGTGTCCACCTTAGCGTTTTCCTCTCGTTGACTCGTGCCACATTGCAAAACTGCTTAGTGAAACCGCTTATAGGAGGTGCTTTGTCTAGTTTTCTAAACAACAGGGGGTTAAATACCCGGTTTTACAGTTGAGGGGATTCAGTGGCTGATTCGTAAAACCTGAGGGGGTTATGTGAACTTCTTTCGCCTTGAAACCTGGCGTTACTACTAGACATTAGAACATCCATTACCTTTAGTAGTGGATGTGTATTAAACTCTGTTTAACTCACATGTAATGTAGTGGCACCCCAGGGGTAGCAAACTTCATATAAGCATACCCCTGGCATCTGGTTACACGTTCAGAACCTTTGTAACAGCAAAACAATACGCAAGAAACACCTCTCCAGAGAACGGGACTAGCGCTTTGACCTCCACCATGGAGGGGCCTGAACATGTATAATCCTCGTGTCACTCACCAGCGCATCGCTATATCAAGCCTCGTTTCCTCCCCTCTCTTATTGTCATATTTTACCCCACGACAAACCAGGCACCCTGTTCGGGCGCCTCAACCCCCGGGCATCCACCCCAGGTGCCTTGGCACTATTAGGAAAAAGCCTATACACAGAATCTTACCAGCAGCGCGCTCTAAAATAAGGCGCTGCTGCTAATTAGCAGCAGCGCTTGATATAAAACGCAGCTCTTTGAAACAAAAGTAGCGATGGCGCTCCACGCAAATCGCTCTTTGCTCTAATTGCCATGACCTCGCAACCCAGCTAGTTATAGCGATGGCGCCCTATAGTGAACCGCTACTGCTATAGAAGTTAGCAACAGCGCCGCTTCTATGAAAATCGCTACTGCTACGATCAGCCCATAAGTTTAGTCCCACCTCGCTCCGCGAATAGGGTGTTTACCACCTTAAATATGTTACTTTTGAAACTATCACAATCAGTTGGTCTTCACTGAACTCTATGTGTAGAATTTATGGCGCAATATGAGTCCTCTCCAGTTCCTACCGGAGTGGACTCATATTGACAATTTAGATTGTACACAAAAAGATCACTGATCCAATGTATTTTTTTATGCGTGCTTAGACTTAGCAGTAGCGTTTTTTCGTAAAATGCGCTATAGCTACATTAGCTATAGCGCGGTTCCTAAAGTGCGCTACTACTAGTTCGACTTAACCCCGCACAAAATTTCACTAAGTCCTCCTCCCCCTGTTCCCCTACTCCTCTATCGCCGTCGCCCGAGCCCGAGCCTGCCCTCACCGCCGCCGCCCGAGGCCGCCGTCAACCTCACCGCTGCCGCCCGCCGCCGCTCTCGACCTCACCGTCGCCGCCGCCTCCCCCACCCCCTCCGCTCTCGACCTCACCGCGCCGCTCTCAACCTCACCATCGTCCGACGCCACCGAGGTACTCCCTCCTTCCGTGCCTCCTCCTCCCACCGCGCCCTCCTCCCTCCTCCTCCCATCGTGCCCTCCTCTCTTCGCCTGCGGCCGCCCCCTCCCTCCTCCTCCGTCCGCCCGCTCCCCTCCTCTCTCCTCCCTCCCTCCCTTGTCTATGTTCTTGCAAATCGTAGGTGTATTAAATAAAATAGAAGTAAGAAAATTTAGGGCAGTATGATTAATAGTAGTTGTAGTTGAACTATTTTAGTTGTAGTTGAACTAGTTTAGTAAGTAAATTAATAAACTAGTTGGACTAGTTGAATTAATAGAACTAATGTATTTTTAGTAAGATAATTAATATAACTAGTTGAACTACTTTATTTTTAGAAAGAACTAGTTTTTAGTAAGATAATTAATATAACTAGTTGAACCACATATTCTATTTATAGTAAGTTTATATTTAGTAAGAACTAGTTGAATTAATAAACTAGTTGAACATGTCATATTTGTTGTTATTTTTTAGTTTAAGCAATTATTCGGGATGTATTAGTGATAACTTATACGGTTTTTGCTTTTGCAGAAATCAAGGAGCCCCTCCATCATCCCCGCCGTCGTCCCCGTCACCGACCCCTCCGACATCGAGGTGAGACCAGCCAAATATCCATGTATATCTTTTGTTGCTCAAATAGGATAGTGGTTGCCAAGTGGTCGTTCATGTTCAGTTTACACCTCCGAGTGGCCTATGTTTTGCCGGAGTGTTGATTAATTTCCGTTCCGGCAAATTTCAGCGCCGATATGTCCTTTTTAGAAAAGGTCATGCCGGATTTTTCAGGCCTATGTTTTTTAGTACATATATTTAATTGTACAAGTTTAATCTTTGAATTATGAGCGTAGGAAATGTAGTACTCGGACGGCAGCAGTCTCCCGGGGAGTGCAGCTGGTGCCACGACGATCGAGGTATGTGCGTCGGGTTCGTTGAGCTGGGCGAAGATCGGTAGCTTCAGCATTAAGCTCGAGGAGACCTTCGATGTTAAAAGCGATGCATAACAACGACAAGAGTTTTTTCGTAATTAAGCATGACTTCAACTATTCCAACGTCTAATTTTCATCTTTTACAATTCGACTAGCTTATCCCATGCCATGCAAGACGCTATGTCTTGGAGAGGATGGGTTTTGAAGACCATGAAAATTTTGAAACAAAGAAAATACACCTAAGGACCCATCATGATATGGATTTTAAAATAAATCTGTACAATGCTCAGAGCGTAACCCATTTTGGTTGCCAAAATTGGGAAGCACTTTGCAAAATGTATGGTTTTTATGAGGGTATGATTGTCACCATGGATCTTGGTGATCCTGACATCGAGCAAGACAATATGGACATTTGGGTCCTTGTTGATACGCTTGCGATTCTACCGCAATGTGAGTTTCTCAAACATAGTTATTAACTAATTTATATTGTTTATTTCAAAATAGTTGACAGCTTATTTCCATTGACAACTTATTTTGAATCTTCAAAGAATGTGCAGAAGATGGTAGACAAAACCCACTACAGTGGTGGCTCCGAATTAACTTATAAGGAGAAAAACCATCTGATCGCATTTTGTACTTTCTTTGAGAATTACAATACCTATTGTCGAACTCCTCCAAATTATGGTGAATATGTGCCACTAGTGCACGTGTTGAACCACGATAACTTCTATGGAGATACCCTAGTAAGATTTTTTACTATTACGACATCCGTGCATCTTTTGCATGCTTCCAAAACTAGTACATCATTGCTAACTACGAAGTTATTACTATGTTTTTCAACAGAAAATCCCGATGGATTGTGTGCCTCATCTGATGTATTACAATGGTCGCCTTGAAGTTCTGAACATACAGCCAGGTCATCCTACGGATCTCATCTGTGCATATCGGATTTCTAAAACCGGTGAACACATGTTAATCAAAGAATGAAAAAAATGTTTGGACATTCGCAAGGAGGTTCTTGGAAGTAACATTAAACGAAAGGCAAGAATTGAAGACAGGATAATCTCCATTCTCCATAATGGAGAGTCAGGGACTATCTTGTTTTTTGCTATTTTACCTTAGAGAATATAGTAGGTCCTAAGAGAATGTAGTAGGTCCTATGAGGTACAATATGTTTATTATGTTATACAATGTGTTAGAGTTGATGATGGGGAGTACTTGTGATTACGACTAGTGACCAATTTGCTATGTGATGTCTCATTAATGAAAACGATGATCTTGAGGAGGTGTTATATGACAATGATGTATTATGATGATAAGTTGTTAATGATATGATAATGATGATACAATGTGTTTGGGTGAAAGAACCGTGGATTAGTTTCAAGTGGATGTCCATCCACTTGAAACTAGTCCACGGTTGTTTCACCTACTCATTATGATGTAAAAACAGTCTCTAAATTTCTGGTGTATGAAAACTTGTGTAAAGGTGTATGAAATACAACATGAAATAAAAAAGAAATAAAATACAAAATAATAGTAGTAGCGCGGGCAAGGAGGAGCGCTACTACTAATTAACAGCTGCGCCGCTTAGGAAAAGCGCTACTACTAGATCATTTTAGCAGTAGCGCGGGTCCAGGCGCGCTACTGCTAAGCTTTAGCTGTAGCGCCTTATCAGTAGCGCTCCTGGTCGCGCTACTGATAGGCCTAAAACCCGCGCTGCTGCTAGGATTTTCCCTAGTAGTGTGGTCTAGTTCTGTAGGTCCTTCTCAACATAAAAATGGCTTCTACAATTTTCAAGATTTTTTCCATAATTGCAAGTACTTCTTTTCTGAAACCAAACCATGAGTTGTCTCTAAGAAAACGCAAAAAATTGCCTAATATAATGATGATATGGCATGAACAATACTAACATTATAGATACATTTAAGTCATATGAGATGCACTGAACCAATTTCAAAAATACCAGGGACGACAATGATGTTATAAACTAGAAACCTCACATAAACGTTCACGCCACGCTCAGAGATACTAATTGGGGTATTGATTGGATGTTTTGGACCCATGCTAAGAGTCTCATTCAGAATCCGATCAAACAAACTCGCAAGTGTTGGAGAAAACTTATGCATCAGAGTTTTGTCCATAGCCTTCACCTATGCTCCAGGCCTCTAGCCACTTTGGTGTCAATCTCGTTAGGAATGAAGAAAGGTACATGAAGAAAAAATAAAAAAAAAACACAAGTTTGATGGACACTAAATTCAGTGGTGAACATCGTGTTATGCTGAGTAAAAGAGTAAGGCTGGTCGTAATGGGGTATCATAGTTAGTATCATGCATGCCAACTAGATAATTTTGATGAGGTGACGTAGAATTAAATGAAGAAAGAGATGGTTGAGTATCATATTATGATACCGTATCATAATAAATGTTGTGCTACTATGTGTCATGCATGACAATAAATGAGACTACCTATGGTACTAACCTATGATACCATGCACTACGAATATAGTATCATATATAAGTATCATATGCATGATACTAGTCTATGAGACTCACCATTACGACCAGCCTAAGGGGCCTTAGGCTCTCACTTATAGATTTTTGTCTATATTCAGAAAATACACTGGGCTTTTCTATACCACCATATAGGCCTCCTTTGATTCAAAGGAATTTTATATGATTTTTTGGTGGACTGAAATCCTTAGGATTCTTTTCTATGTTTGTCCTTTGATTTATAGGATTGGATTCCACAAGAATTTTCCCTATGGAATCTTTTGTACTACATTTCATAGAAAATCTAACATCCACTTCAACCTCTTTTTATAATTTTTTTGTTTTTTCTGTGGCATCAAACATTCATTGCCAATCCTATAGGATTCAAGTGGGCATGCCACTCCAACCATATGCTTTTCATATTCCTACGTTTCCAAAATCCTACGAATCAAAGAGGCCCATAGTGTGCCAATAGCTTCAAATATTAGTCGTCTGATATGCTCATCCAACAGTCAAGAGATGATAAATCCGAGCATTATCATCCGTTAGATTAGTTGTCAACTCATAGGATTCCGTCACATGGCCTTCTAATTGAACTCCCAACTCTATCATCTCATGTGTTCTAAAAGCATCTATCTACATGCTTACCTGGCACCCTAATAAAACAAGACTAGAACAATCTAGATTATAGAGAGACAAGAACCAAGTTGGATCTCGTCCAATACGATTCTAGGAAAGAAAATACACATTCAAATGTATTTTCCCATGCTTTTTAAATATATTAAATGGCGTGCAAAGCACATACAATTTACTAGTATATCTATGTATGCAAGGACCGCCCCAAGATATATTTTTAAACCCCAATATCCAACGAACGTTCGCTAGGAGTGGATAGCATTTGTGAACGATTTTGATGACAATTTGTGTTGGTCGAGCAATGGCAACCCCGTTCCACTCCTGTTTTCACCAAAAAAATTGGTGTGCTTGCAAACAAAAGTCGTCATCATTGCCATTTCCACACAACTAAAGTTATCAGCAAAACGTTTACAGTTGTCATCCCTCACAGCGAACGTTAGCTGATTATCAATTATTTTCCTCAACTCGAAACCACCCTCAGTCAGTGGCTGACTTGAGTCTTCTTTACTGTATACAGTGTAAATGATGACAAGCAAATAAAACACGTCACTGTAAACCCCGTGCTTGCTCGGTCGGTCGGTCCTCCAGGGCTTAAACGAATTAGTACGGCCCGGCCCGGAAAACTCTAGCCGTGCGAAAGCAGCAAGCATTTGCGCGACGACAGAAAAAAAGAGCAGCAGTACCGGCAGCTGCTGCCGTGAGAACGTATCCCATGCAACGATCAAATTGGTGCACCAGATGCTCCAGCGACTCCTGGACCGTTAGATTGAGAATGAAGGAATAAGATCTAGGCACAAGTTGGGTTGCTGCAACTCTTGCAGAATGGACCTTATGTTCTCACTAATTGAACGAACCGAGCATGCCTGTCTTCCTCGCCTCTTTTGTACTTTGGGAGCAGGATTACCAAATTTCAGCACCGTCGTCTCTCCTGTTCTGTACCACCCGAGCTCCCCCTCTCCCCCCGCTCTCTATTGTAACAACACGGTGATCTCCATGTTTCAGATTCAACATCACCCACCTCTAAGACGGACGCGAGCGTCAAGCATCGGAGGCTCGCTGCAGATGTGTCGACGACTTGGTTTATCTTCCGGGACGTCGGTAGTACCGATGTATAGTAGCCGGCCGTTTGCTGCAACTCAAGAATCCAAAGCATGCTCTCTTCTCCCCTTTGTGCGTAGATAATATTCAGATGTTTATTATCTCGATTTGCTAATCAATTTCCCCTGATTCTTTTCAAATATATGTGACGTTTCCAAAATAAAACAATGTGTAAGTATTGCTCAGATGTTTTGGAAGATCACCAACAAGACTTGAAAAGTTTAGATAATAGAACACACGGAGGTGGTTGTTTATTGGGAACAAGTATCAGAAACTAACTTGTATAAGATGTAGGCGTAATTGTAAAATTTTACCCCCCGGACCCCAGTTACAACAGTTGACTTCCAAGGTAGCATTGGGAAGTGCTCCCCTGTTATGAGCCTACATTTGTAAATAATTTGCATGCACCTTGCAAACTCTAAAATAAGGTTTATACATGATGCTTAGTCTTACAACCAGTATACGGAAAAAAAATGTAAAAAAAGGTTTTGAAAGTTTCCAAAATATATATATATGGAAAAAAATAGTATCTGCAAGTTATGTTGAAGGTAGGGCCTCAGGGGCACAAAAATGTTCTTGTGATTCAATTTGTATATCTTCAGTTTCTTAAAAAAAGTATATCTTCAATAGAAAGTGTGCCTACAAATTACTATGTTGGAAGGAACCAGCTTACAAGTTGTTCTTGTTCTTGTTCTTGTTCTACTACAACGTTCTAGTTTAACACCGAAGTTTAAATATATTTATTTATTTGTGAATGACAGGTATCAGGTATGTGATGAGAGGTCCTGTTGACGATGAGAGTAATTGATCACTTGAAGACCATTAATTTCTGATTTCTATCATTTTCTGCATTGATGCTTTCCGTAAAGTATGCCAATATTGTATATATGTAACAACTGAATTTCCGATGCCAATTAGTTTGTGATGCACCCGCAAAAAAAAAAAAATTTAGTTTGTGATGCAATTTCCACATCGTAAACTGGATTATTGACCATTGATATCCAGTCAGTTGATGCTACTGACATGTTCTTGTTGTTGTTAAAAATATAACCAAACATCCACACTGATGCATCTAAGATGTTGGAACATTTTGTTGCACGTACATAGTTCGGATGCAATTCAAAGTGAACATGGCGCCACTGGATATAGGTATGTGAAATCTGAAATGAGCTCGTCACCTTTAGCAGCAGCCAAAATACTGAAGGAAGCATATAGGCCTGTAGGGCATTGGATTCTGTCCCACTCTCCTGCATTCTGCAGAAACGAGGACCGATATACAACAGTTTCAGGCGACTTCTGCAAATGTGCCAGCAGCCCACCTCGCGGCTGAATCTTGACCGTGTATTCTTCATCGAACCGCCCGTAAGCTGCTGGTGCATCGGGTGCACTAATTCTCTTGTTGCACGGGATACTTCCTCCTGTTGCCGGAGATGAGTGAACAGTATGCTACCACCACAGTGGAGACCGTGGACCACTCAAGAGCATAGTGGATCGACCGAACTTGGACAGTAGACCCCCGTCGCATTCCGTGCCGTGCGGCGTGCCGACCACACTGAGGCCATGTTTGGATTGTCATTTTGCTTAGCAATTACACCGGTAAACAATCCACGCATCCGGCCGTCGTTTCGCTTTTTTTTTGGCAAATCAGAGAGCTTTATTCAACAAAAGAGTTGTCCCGGCAATCAGCTAGAAGGCTGCTTACCAAGAAACTAGGAGTCTCGTCAAGCCAGCAGTCGGTCACATTCAATGTGCATGCACGTTTTGCGAGAGATCTTGGCGCAAGTTTGTTGACCTGGTTACATGCTGGATCTCAAAAAAAGAAAAAAGAAAAGCTAGCTCTCCTATTTCATCTAAGATAGGAGCCACAATCGAACGCGAATTGTGGCGAGTGTTCCAGAGTTGTACCAACTCCTGGCAATCTGTCTTCATTATCACATGCGAGAGGCCTCGAAGCTTTGCAAATAGAACTCCTTCCCGCATTGATATAGCTTCCATTAAAAAAGGGTCCGAGATCTCACCAAACGGCTTGCACCATGATCCCAACAGCGCGGACGTGGAACGGGCTATACCACCCGCCCTCCTCTTCCTTCCGCGACGTTAAGTGCACCATCCGTCGTGATCTTCACCATCCTTGGCTCGGGCGGTCGCCAGCCATGCCCTGGTAGCAAGATGGGAACTAATCCAGGCAGTTCCAACGGTAAGAGCCTCTCTGATGCATACGATGGCGGCTTTTGGATCCCTTCCTTCTTCCCCATGCTTGATCCGATTTCGAGAATGCCAAATCGTCCACATGATGGTGATATATCTTTCCTCGATCTTCATCCTTGACTCGGTCTCCACATAGGATGTCTCTGGCCCATGAACGTGGGTGTAAGCGAGGTAGCCGAAGGCCAAACCACGCTGCGCTTCATCCCAGAAGCGGCGTGCATGCGAGCATTGGATGAGGGCATGCATAAGATCCTCCTCCTTTGCCAAACAAACCTTGCAAGTGTCTAAAACTGCAATATGACGGTGTTTGAGAGTGCACTCATCCGGTAAAATCCCTCGTAGTACCCTCCACCAAAACACTCGTACCTTTGGGATCACTTTGAGTTTCCACAGGGCAGACCACATCTGTTTGTCATCTGTTGAAGCACCGGTAACCGCCCCTTCCTCTAGAGCAACACGCTCGTTCTGAGTCACTAGAGCACGGTACGCCGACTTAACAGTGTAGTTGCCTGATCTTTCAAAAGCCCAAGCATAAGAATCGTCACCTCCGCCCCTCCTGATTGGGATGTTCAGAATGGCGTCAGCATCAGGAGCAATGAATGTAGTTCGAATCAACTCATGCCTCCATGACCAGTTCTCGGGATCTATAAGATCCGAGACTTTCCGAACTAAAGTGTTCGGTGGTTTATTGACGGTGTCATCGAGATCGTCCGGGATCCATTTATCAGCCCACACATCAATGGAGTTCCGTCTCCGACTCTCTTAATGAGACCATACGCAAAGCTTCCCTTCCTGCAATGATAGCTCGCCATGTAGCAGATGCAGACTTTGGCCACATGGCCTGCATAAATTCTGTATCAGGGAAGTAGCGACCTTTAAGAACCCTTGCACACATAGAATTAGGGTTGGTCATAAACCGCCAACCATGCTTTCCGAGTAGCGCAAGATTAAACTGATGAGGGTCCCGAGAACCCATCCCTCCTTTGCACTTTGGTGTCGCCAGATTATTCCAGGAGACCCAGTGCAATGCATTCGTGTCAATAGAGCTGCTCCAAAAATATTTTGCCATTGGTGAAGTCAGGCTCTTGCAAACCTTTTTCGATATTAAGAATGTGCTCATCGAATATGTGGGGATAGCCTGAACCACAGATTTCAGCAAAGTTTCACGTCCTGCGCATGCAAGTAATTTTTCAGACCATCCCTGTATCCATCCGCGAGCTCTCTCCCTAATATGATCAAAGGTCCGGCTCGTGATACGACCGACCGCCATGGGCAGTCCCAGGTAACGCTCACTAAAAGCCTCAACGTCGATGTTGAGGATGGCTTTCAAATGATGCTTGAGCTGGGCCGGTGTATTCGAACTGAAGTAGATGGCGCTCTTTGCGCGATTCACACACTGTCCCGAAGCCTCACCATATATTCTCAAAATCTCATTAAGTCTCGCTGCACTCTGGGTGTTTGCGCTGATGAAGATCAAACTGTCATCTGCGAATAGTAAGTGTGTCACCCAAGGTGATCGATAGCTGACTCTTATGCCTCTGTCAATGTATCCGACATTGTAGTACTTCAACAAATAAGACAGGCCCTCCGCACAGAGCAAGAAAAGGAACGGCAACGCTGGGTTACCTTGCCTCAATCCTCGGGAGGGATTGAAAAAAGGGCAGTAGCTCTCCGTTAACACGAACAGAGAAACGTACTGACGATACACACTTCATAATTAACCGGACAAAGACCATGTTGAAACCCAACTTTGTCAGAATAGCCTCAAGAAAGTGCCACTCGACTCGATCGTACGCTTTCATCATGTCTAGCTTGATTGCACAAGCGTAGTTTTTTCCTTTCTTCTGTCTCTTCATTGTGTGCACAGTTTCATATGCCACTAAGACATTATCAGTTATCAGACGTCCAGGAACAAAAGCGCATTACTCTTCACTGATGATCTCATCCATGAATGCCCTCGTTCAGTTAGTCACACATTTTGAAGCAATCTTGTACAGAACCGAACACAAAGCAATAGGTCTATATTGTGAGATGTACTGAGGGTGTCGTACCTTGGGAATCAAAGTGATTGAGGTGTCATTCAATCCCTTGGTAGTTCTCCTCCATTCAAAAAGTCCAGAACACGCCAGCATTCTGACATCACCCAATAAACTCCAATGACGCTGATAAAACCCCGCAGTAAAGCCATCCACTCCCGGTGCTTTGGAGGGTGCCATTTGGAACAATGCTGTCATTTCGCTTGCAGGCGGAAATGTCTACTAGCCCGGTAAGTTACACCTGTAGATAAAATACATGTGTATTTGAATACACCGATTCCAAGCGCGGCCTGAATCCGATTAATAATCCGCTCTAGCCTCCGACCCTCTCCCTCTTCACTTCGTTTAAGGCATCTCCAACACCGATCCGTAAATTTTCTTCGGCATCCGTCCGCGAATAGGGGACCAGTCCACAAACACTCATGCCGAAGACCGCCATCCAATGTTGTCTGCATACATTTCAACAACAATTTGAACTAATCGGATGAAATTCGTTCAAACACGACGGAATTCATTCAAGTTTAGTTATAATTTACATAAAAAGGTCGATATTTCGACCTTTTAACACAAAATTAGGAAAATACCTAAACCCTATATCGGACGACGCGGCCGGGAACAGGGTGGCGGCAGCGACGGAGGGCGGAGGCCAGAAGGAAGAGAAGGGAAGAGAAAAGTGGTTGTGTCCTCAACAGGCGGGCTAGGGGGGACTAGGACGCGCGCCGCGTCCGTCTGCGCGTGTCCGTTCGACTGCAAACGCGGCCCAATTTTGGGCCGGAAATGGGTCGAAAGCGGACCAAAAACAGGCAACATCTGTTTGTTCACACGCGTTGGGCGGCTTGTTCTGTCCGCTTACCCCCAAACGGACGCGGCCGGACCATTTGGGGTTGTGCGTTGGAATTGGCCTTAGGGCATCACTAATGCCGACCCGCAAATGTTCTTCGTCATCCGTCCGCGAACGGGGACCAGCCCGTAGACACCGATGTCGAATGCCGCCATCCAATGTTGCATGTGTACATTTCAGCAACAATTCGAATTAATCGAACAAAATTCATTCAGACACAGCGAAATTCTTTCAAGTTAGTTATAATTTACATTAAAAGGTCGATATTTCGACCGTTTAACAAAAAAATAGGGAAAAACATGAACCCTATATCGGACGACCACCTCGTACGCGTGGCCGCCCTGCCCTGCCGCACTGGCATCACCGTCGGTGCGGTCGTCGTGGTCCCTCCAGTAGCGGTACGACGCCAGAGGGCCGCAACAGCCTTGTTCGACGGCTGCTTGCCGCTCCCGGAGGAGCCGCTTCACCTCCTGCTGCGCGGTGCGGAGTGCCGCCGCGACCACTGCCAACGTTGCCTTCAGAGTCCTGGTGACGGCCTTGCCGCGACGGCGTTGGCGGAGCAGACGCCAACCGGCCCCTCCTCGCCAATCTTGGCGAGGTCGCCGTCAAGACGCGCGTCGACGCCTGGTGCGGTGGTCACAGAGCGGTCAAACGCCCACGTGGTGGCGAGGTCAGGGTTATTGCGGACCCAATTCAGTGCAACGTCGCTCTTGGCAAATGCGGAGCAGCGAGTGGCATTACGCCGGTCGTACCTCGCCTACTGCCTTGGCGCGTGCTCCGCCTTAGATACAACGACCCTCGACCTCGAGGCACCGCCGTAACCGCCTCCTCCGAGGTAGTGGAGAAGGCGACCACGTGCCTTCTTCATCGCGGGCGGCAGCTCCTCCTTGATGGCGAGATGACGAGGGCGCGTCCATGCGCCCATACCGGCTGCGCGGCGGGGACGCCAACTCGTCCTTGGCCCTGGCGGTGCGGGGGCGACGACGACTCGTCCTTGACGCGGCATCCGATCTGGACGCCACAGTTGCGTTTGGGCGAGGCCAGCTCGTCCTTGACCGGCCAGAGCAGGGACATCAGCTCGCGCTTCACGCGATGTCGCGTTAGGGGATGCCAGCTCCTCCTTGACGCGCGCAGACGATGGTGGCGATAGGCTATCTCGATCTGACGGGAAAATTCTTCGTCCGTCACAGCGCCCTCCGAGGGGAGACGGGGTTAGCTGCTGCGGCGTCTAGTCTTCCTCGTTGTCATCTCCTCCTTGGTGGAGGAGTCGGCAGCCGTGGACGTCGAAGGGTCGGAGAGCATGGGCGGCGGCACCAAGAACCATCTGACGAGGAGATTCCACAGACTCTGCTTGCCGCCATGGATGCCGAAGGGCCCAGAGAGCGTGGGCGGCGTCGCCGAGAACCACTGGACGAGGAGTTTTTTTTTGAACCGAGCATAACCCCTTTCCATTACTTTTGCATAACGGAAATACAATCAAGTCTTTACGAGCTGTTTAAAGGAAACCACCGGACGAGGAGCTTCCACCGAATCCGCCTGCCGGCGCGAAACACCATGACTTCGGCATCGCCGCTGGGCTCAGAGAGGAGGAGGGGCTTGGGCACGAAGACGGGGAGGTGGTGCTTGAAGAGGGAGTGTGGCTCTGCGTCGTCGGTACAAGACGGCTTAAATAATCGCGGCGAGGCCGGGCCAAAGGGTGGTCGGCCGGCTTCAATCTGTGCCAATGGCCGGAGTTAGTTCCTCGGGGCCAGCGTCCGAATTGAATCAGCGACGCCCGAGTGGTCACGTCTGTTAGCGCCGCCCTCCCGTCCGGTCAAATCACGGTATCAATGCCGAACGCTGCATGCTCTAGGCCGACATGAATGCCGCGGGCGTTCGACGAAAAGCGCGGAAGATGCGGGTGAGGGGTTTTCGGTGGGCCACGGCGGTCAGACGCAATCTTTGGAGCGGTCCGTAAAGCCCCCTATGTTTGTCTTCGGTTTATGGAAGAAAGTAGGTCTGGACCTTCCGTGACCGATCTGGCGTGATGGATGACTTAGTAGTCCGGACCGTGCAATCTGAATGCATGCGAATGGTTTGAGAGTCGGTGTTTTTTTCCTCAGTGGGAAGGCCTCTCGGTGATTTATTGCTTTGTCGACAAGGTTACATCGTGTAAAACATAAAGGCAATAAAAAGGATGGTGGATCACCAAGGTTGAGAGTCGGCGCTGAAAATGCTCTTGTACCCGACGGACGAAGCAGCACGCACGGGTAGATCAACTGTCCGAGCCACGACCAGTTGTCACCGTGGAGTAGAAAACGGCTCTGCTTTTGATGGATGGACACGGAGTCGCCCAGCAGCAGCCGGGCAAAGGAGCAAAGCGCGCTTGCCAAAAGGCTGCTGCCGGCCGCTCCGCGCGCGCGCTCGGCTCGGCTCGGCTCGGCCACCCCTCCCGGCGGAGATCCCGACCCGATGCTGCTGCTGCTGCCGCTGCCGCTGCTGTTTGGGTGGTACGGACTGTGTAGTAGGTCAAGCTCATTTCACTGGCCCACTCAGAACGAAGTTACGCAGCAGCAGCTGAGGAGAAGGAGCTCCACCACCACCTGGCAAAGGTGCAATTTTCACCAGCTGAGTTCAGATCAGAAGGGCGTGACCACCCGACCTGGCCACCATCGATCGCCCATGGACACAAACATAAACCGCACACCTACTCCTCACAGTACCACCAACAGTCCAACACAATCAACCAGCACTCGACGCGACATGGCACGAGCTGCGTCTCTCCTTTCCCAGACCGGCCGTAGCGCAACCAGCCAAGCCAAAGACTCGATCCATTCCACCACGCCACGCCGTCCCTCTCACCAACTCCATCAACAAACCGTCCCTCTCCTTCGCTGCGCCGCGGGACCCGCCCGCCGGTCCGCGGCCAAAATCTGGGAACCTGGTCGACCGATCGACGAGACGCCCTGGCCTGCGGCGCCATGTCTCGTCCCCGAGACAATTATTGCGGCGCAGCGTCGTGGGCTCACTCACTACGAGCTCACTAGTGTGATAGTGTGGGCGAGCGGGCGTGAGCTAAGCTGGTCGTCACGCTCGATCGGCGGTCGCCATGATCGCCAGCACAAAGCGCATGTCATTAGCGACGGTTAGATAGACTTTGCTGCTACCGTTGTCGTTTGCCTCGTTCCCTTCCCGGTGTCCGGCTCCCCGGAGGCGCTTAGTTTAGTGCCAGGCACAGCCTGCAGCGTACGTACCGCGCCGCGCTGGGAGGAGTCTCTGAGAGAGCGGTGGATGCTGTGCGTCCGCGCGGAGGACGCGCTGGCGGCAGCGGCGGCCGTGGCCGCGGCGTCCGACAAGATGCGCTCCTCCGTGACTCTGTCAGCTCCTGCCTCTCCCTACCTCTCTTTGATTGATTCACTCGTCTGCTTCCGCGCTCTTGATTTGGGTGTTGGTTGGCTCGCTCATCAAAGCTGCTGCTGCTGCTTCTTTTCTTGGCCCGCGCGCGCAGGGGCGACTCGATCCAGAGGGCGATGCAGCGGATAGGCGCCCGCGGCCGGAGGTCGGGCGGCGACGCGTGCCCCCCGCCGCCGCCGCCGCAGCGCCCGGCGCGTCTCACGGCGGGGAGCGGGGAAGCGTCGGTGTCGGCGTCGTCGTCAGCGAGCTGCTCCGCGGTTGGTCTCTCGTCTTCTGCCCCACTCGTTTCTTCTCTGGTGAATCAATGTGTCGCGTCCGTACGGTCAACGTCCGATTTCTTGCTTCGCCGCACGAGAATTTCCGCTCCGGGAATTCTCCAAACAAGGCGCTATTTTTGTGAATTCCCCGCCATTGGCATCAGCAGCGCGAATCATCGGCTTCAGACAAGCTGTCTGCCCGCGTGCTGAATCCGAGGGGCCCCCAAGGACGAGATGCCACTTTCCCCTTTGCTTGCTAGCAGTTTTTCACCTGCTCTCACTGGGAAATTGGGCGTTTCCACTCTGTTCGACCGGGCTGCCGGTGATCTTGTTCCTTCCTTGGCTCGAGGACTGTTTCAGGTGATCCTCGTGAACCTGATTAATTGGCGCGTCGTTCCCATTGTAGGATGATAGCAGCAATGGTGGCGGCAAGAGGGAAGCGGTCCGGAGGGGCGGCGGCATGCGGCGGTACAGATCGCAGCTCGAGCAGGAAGTGAGTGTGCCTTCCCTAATTGCTCAATCTCCTCTGAAATGTCGATGTTTGCGCTACCGTGATGCTGTTTACAGCTGAATGGAATGTACTCTGCTTTCATTTGTGCTGTCTCCTGTGAGTTGGTGACAACTTGTTGTGCTGAAAATGGCTTCTGGGAATGATCCTCTGAATAGACTGCTTATGCTTGACATTTACTCAAGCAGTTTTGTTGAATTTATACATATACGCCTAACTTCGGTTTTGCGACATATACATTGTGCAAGTTCAAAGGAATGAGATATTATTCTGAGATTTGATCACATACCACAGGTCAGGAATTTGCAGAGGCAGCTCCAGGAAGAGATCGACATGCATCTGGCCTTGACAGATGCCATCGCACACAATGCCGAGCTGATACTTAAATCTTCCACAAAACTACCAAACAAGGTCTGCACACATCAGTGTATTCTTCTTTTTTTTGCCGCAAATACATGGTACATATGTTTGTAATTACTTGTTATTGTAGATGGCCACCATTGAATACCATTTTTAACATTTTATTTCCAGGCGCAGGAGCTCGTAGATAGCATATCCTCTTTAGAAATCACTATCTCAAAGCTCGAGACGGATCTGAGCGATTTACACTACCAGCTGTGTCATGTAAGGACTGAAAGGTTACTAGTAGAAAGTAATCCAGAATGCTTACAATCAACACCATCAACTAGTAAATGCACATGGGATGAAGTAAGTTCTCTTTGTTGCAATAGTCTCATCGGGAAGCTCTTATTTCTGTATGGAGTTGCTGACGGTTTGTTTGTTTTACTTTCAAAGCACACACCGGCGTTAAGAGATTTTAAGTTGGGGGAATATGAGTCAGTTCAGTCAATGGAAGAATATCTATACCCTGAACTTGAAGAACGGCATGATGTTGAAAAACAGAGTGAAAAGAGGGAGAAGGTGTCTACAAGTGGGCAGCTAGAAGAGCACCAAGATGTCACTTTAAATATATTTCTAGAAGAACACCAAGATGAAGAGGTCCTATTTCATGCCTATTTACCAGTAGTTTATGTTTTATGCAAAATAGTATTTGGAGGTGTCAGTGAAGTAAAATTTTCCTGTTCCTGCAGATGCAAGAACCAAGCTCTACAGAGAAGGATGGCAAAGAGTATCTTGGAATAGATGCGTTGTCATTTAGGGAACCTGATCCGAAGAAACACAGCATGAATGGAAACATGTGCAACAATCCAAATCAGCTCTCTGGAGAGATGGTGCGCTGCATGAGAGATATCTTCCTACATTTATCTCGATCATCGAAGATATCACCAAAGTTGTCTTCTGATAATTCGTCTTCATCAGCGGGATGTTTATCTGGCTCTACATTTACGTCTGTGTCAGATTCATCTTTAATGGCCTCAGTGCTGAGAAGCCCTTCAGTTGATTCAGATCACGATGATGATATTATAGATGAAGTGGGGAACTTTGATCCATACAGTGTTAATGGGAAGGAAGCCCGAAGAGACATTGGGAAGTATTGTTCAGTAGCCGAAGTATCTTGGATGAATGTATGCAAGGAACAGCTTGAATATGCATCTGATGCTCTCCAAAAATTCAGGTTTCTTGTTGAACCCTTGCCTAAGGAAATTAATACTAATGAACTAATTTCATGTTTACATAAATAGTCAAACAGAATTTAGATGAACTGGAGGGAAAATTAGTTGAGACAGCCTGGAGTAACAATGGAGCACATGACATGATTGTAGTACTACTTACTGAAAAAATGTGACTACAAAAGCTACATTTGTAAATGAAGGTCTCAAAAAGCTTGAATATGCATCTGATGCTCTCCAAAAATTCAGGTTTCTTGTTGAACCCTTGCCTAAAGAAATTAATACTAATGAACTAATTTCATGTTTACATAAATAGTCAAACATAATTTAGATGAACTGGAGGGAAAATTATTTGAGACAGCCTGGAGTAACAATGGAGCACATGACATGATTGTAGTACTACTTACTGAAAAAATGTGACCACAAAAGCTACATTTGTAAATGAAGGTCTCAAAAGTGTTTGTTTTCACCTTATAGCCCAATAGAGCAGCAGATGGTGTTGGTTATGTGAACAAAGGATGTTCTTCATGCCATGGCATGATCTAACTGTTTAACTATTCTTTGTCCGCAGGTCCCTTGTGGAGCAACTATCAAAAGTTGATCCTACCCGTATGAACTGCGATGAGCGGTTAGCGTTTTGGATCAACTTGTACAATGCCTTAATAATGCATGTAAGTACCATCCATTGCTTAGTGATTTCTTAGCATACATTTTTTTTTTGGAAAAGGGGGGATTCCCCGGCCTCTGCATTAGAAAAATGCATACGGCCATCTTATTAACCAAATAAAGTAGTGCCAACATGGTTCAAAAGGTCTCCAAAAGTAATAAAGAAAGCACAGAAAGCTCACACAGAGCCATAAGGGCTAGGAACACCAACTAGCCAAGAGAAGACGCCACAACCGGTGGCTAAAACTAGATAGGAATACTAAATGCCTATCCTATTACATGACCGCCATCCAAGCGGTTGAAGATATCCCGAGCTACCATCTCCCGATTGGAAAGACCCGGTAACCAAATGCTCCACAGCCTCCGTGCGGGTGAGTAGCGACCACCGAGCGGATCGATGCCGTAGTTCGGAATATTACCTGCAAAAATGTATACATGATATTACATTAAAACCAAATCATTTACGCAAGTCCGGATAGTCCACAAAGAAAGCACAAACTCCAACCCGAATATGTCTTGCTAAGTCAGGCTCAACCCCATTAAGCCATGTCCCAAATAACGCATTAATGTAATTGATTGGAGCGATATTAAAAGCAATGTGGACCGTCTGCCGGAGAATCTTGGCCAACGGGCGATCAAAAAAAGAGGTGTTTGATAGTCTCATCCCGATCGCAGAAACTACACCTAGTAGGTCCTGTCCAATTACGCTTTATCAAGTTGTCCTTAGTTAAAATAACTTGTTTATGGACAAACCACATAAACACTTTTTATTTTAAAGGAACTTTGACATCCCAAACATGCTTGGATGTCGGAATGGAGCTCGAAATAATAACATCAATATACATTGATTTAACCGTGAAGACTCGGACTTAGTCGATTTCAGCGTAATCCATCGGGTTGTTGTGAAAGCTGGACTTCCATCGGTCTCCTAACTAGACGGAGCCAATCTTCCCAACGATTGCCGCTAGCGATCGTCGGGCCCGAATATTAAGGGGTAGATTGAAAGACCGATGCGACGAACACGTCACGTCGTTGAACAATGCGGTACAAAGACGGGTATTGGATGGCCAAGGGTGTCTCGCCGAGCCAAGTATCCTCCCAGAAACGTGTACTCGTGTCGTTTCCAATAACAAACTTCGTCCTATTGAACATGGCCTGTTTGACTTTCATCGGGCCTTTCCGGAAGAAGCGAATCGGTTGCTTTGTAACACAGGACAAAGTTTTGTCTGGAGGTACTAACTGCGAAGGATTTGAGCCCACATAGCATCATTCTCCGATGAGAGCTTCCACAACCACTTGCTAAGAAGGCATTTATTCTTAACTTCTAGATTCTCAATACCTAGACCCCCTTGGTCTTTCGGTCTCAGATGATATCCCATTTAGCAAGCCGATATTTTCTTTTAAGCTCATCACCACCTTAAAGAAACGCAATCGATAGAAGTCCGGTCTCTTTCTAACCCCAACTGGGACCTCAAAGAGCGATAGGAGAAACATTGGCATACTCGTGAGCACGGAATTAATCAGATTAATCGGCCTCCGTATGACATGAGCTTACCCTTCCAAAGAACTCAATTTCTTCTCAAATCGGTCCTCGATGCACTTCCATTCTCTGTTTGTCGACCCTCGATGGTGGATTGGAATCCCCAAGTAAGAGAAGGGTAACTCTCCCAACTCACACCCAAACAATTGCCTATAAGCATCCTGTTCATCTTTGGCCCTACCAAAATAGAACAGCTCGCTCTTATTAAAGTTAATCTTTAACCCGGTCAATTGTTCAAATAGGCATAGGACAAGCTTCATATTTCTCGCCTTGGCCAAGTCATGCTCCATAAAGATAATTGTATCATCGGTATTGAAGGATGGATACACCTCCATCAATAAGATGAGGTACCAATCCACCTACTTGACCATTTTCCTTAGCCCTTCCAATCAAAATTGCTAACATATCCACCACAATGTTAAACAAGATAGGGGACATCGGATCTCCTTATGCAGAGGCCTTTATGTGTCCGGAAATAATGACCTATGTCATCATTAACTTTAATTCCCACACTACCTTTTTGCGTAAATGATTCAACTTTGTCGTAGCGGGCTTCATCAAAACCTTTCATACGCAATGATTGTTGGAGGAATGGCCATTTGACCTTATCATACGCTTTCTCGAAATCCACCTTAAAAATTACTCCATCTAATTTTTGGAATGGATTTCATGGAGCGTTCATGCAGGACAACCACCCCTTCAAGGATATTTCTGTCGGCATAAAAGCAGTTTGGGATCTTTGCACCACGTAATGCACAATCTGTGTGAGTCATTAGTCCCGACCTTGGTGAAAATTTTGAAACTAACATTGAGGAGACAGATCGGCTGAATTGCTCAATTCTCACCGCATCCGTCTTCTTGGGGAAGCGATGTGATAGTCCCAAAATTCAAGTGAAATAATTGAAGCTGTCCGGAAGAGCAGATCATGGAACATAGGTAGTAAATCCCCTTAATAATGTGCCAGCACTTTTTGTATAACTCTTGGGGAAACCATCCGGTCCGGAGCCTTATTGTTTTTCATTTGTGCTATAGCATCAAACACCTCCTTCTCCGAGAACGGGCAAACCGGAGAATATCATTATCGGCAGCCGTTAGGTGAGGACATCCTCGATCTGGACTCATCGAGGGACACGCAATTATCCTCCGGCGGTCCAAATAACTGCTTATAATATTCGGTAATATATGTTTTTAGGTTATCCTGACCTAAAATAGTGCCCTCGTCTTGCTCAAGCTGAAAGATACGCTTCTTTCTGTGCTTGCCATTAGCTATCAAATGGAAGAACTGAGTATTCGCGTCCCCTTGGACCACTTTGCGGACTTTAGCACGCAAAGCCCACTTCAATTCTTCTTCGCGGGCGATTCTTTCAACCTCTTCTCCGCCTCATTTTTAACTTGAAGCTCGATTTGCGATAAAATATTGGATTCGGCCTGTAAGTCGAGGGCACATGTAAGAGCAAGGATTCTATCCTTTTCAATCTTATACACACCACCGAGGTGCTTAGCCCAACCCGTAGGAGACTTCATAAATGCCTAATCTTATTACGCTTAGCGCTCTATCGCGATCGGCCTCCTACACCTCTATCCCATTCCTGGCAATTAAGTCCAAGAACCCCTCACGTTCAAACCATGACATCTCGAAGGAGAAGGAGTTCTTGTTACCCACGTGGTTCGGCTCCCGAGTCCCACGAACAATGGGGTCGATCGGATATTCCCACAGAAAGAGCTTGCACCGTAACCAGAGGGAACTTTTGTTCCACTCTCGCTCGCAAGAACTTCGATCAAGTTTTTCATAGGTTGGGTTAGGCGAGCATTAGCCGGTGAACTTCCTACCGAGCTCTATCTCTCTCGGATCCAAGCTTTCAATAATGGTGTTGAACATAAGCGACCATCTGTAGTCAAAGTTATCATTGTTCTTCTCCTCTCTCCTCGATGATATTGAAATCGCCTCCAACTAAAATTGGAAGCTGTTACGACCTGATTCGAACAAGGTCCGCTAGAAACTCCGCTTTAAGCTCGGGCTGTGCGGCACCATAAATCGCCACCAATGCCCGATTAAAACCATCTATCCTAGACGACTCGAAACTTCACATGAAAGTCGCCCATCACCACACTTCGGACTTCAAGCGAATCGCATCTCACACCTAGTAAGATACCACCGATCTTCCTCGCGGAGGGAGGCAATGCCAATTGAAATCAATACCACCCACAAGAGAAGAGAGAAAGCGGGGTGCAAAGTTATCTCTACCCGTCTCCGATAGAGCAACAAAATCTAACCTCTGCTCTAAAGCTGTCTCGACTAGGAATCTTCTTTTAGCCAAGTCCTTGAGACCTCTGCTATTCCAAAAATTCCTCTCATAATTCATCATGGAATTTTTAGTGGTTCGAATGATAGCACTCCTACGAACTGCGGAATCGGGATAGATCTTCCGTTTCCACTTATGCTTAGGTTTACTAAGCTCTGTCGCCCGGTCCTCATAACCGGGTTCACCAATATTACTAGCATCATTCTCTAGGGGTACATCATCTTCCTCCGAGTCATGATTGGGGGTGCTAGATCCGCATTACAGTTATCGAGCACTCTAACCCCTAACGCATCAATCTCATCATCATTCATTGGTTTAAGCTTTGCAAGATTACGAATAGTCTCTAAGGCCCGTTCCGCCTCCAAATCTAAAAGATCATTCACGAATTGGTAATCTCACTATCCGTAGCACCTAGTGAAACTCCTAATTGGTTTGCATTATTAATAATGTCCTCATCAGAAAAATGCAATAATGAATTAGATAAGTTGACGGACATACTAGAAGAAACAACAGCCTCCTGAAGCTTGGCCGCCCTCATAGCGCACCGCTGCTGCATATCATCCACCTCAGGGATGGCGAGGATGCGAGCACTCATCCGTCTCCCCTCAGAAAAAGGGTCCGGGATCCCGCCAAACGCGATAACCTCCTCCCTAGTAAAACCAGGCACTGAATCCCTCAAAGGATCTGCCGATGTTACCAAAGAAGGCGTCTGCAGTCTCCCGATCCCCGCAGACGAGTGCCCCACACCAGGGGCCCCGGCCATGGGTAGGGGCGAAGAGGGGATGGCGGGGGCCACCTGCCCGCACCATCCTCCTACCCCCGCCGCCGGCTCAGACGGATGAGCCATCGGCGAGGGAGAGGCGGTCCTCGACCGACGGGGAAGAGGAGGAGACAGGCCTCTTGCCCAGCCTTTAAGCGATTCTTGCCACGCGAGTAACGCCTCCATCGGAATGGCAGGAGCCGAGGCCGCTGCCTCGGCTCCCTCTCCCAGCGGCCGACCCCATGGTCAGCGTCACCGACGCCACCGTGATCGAGTGGGGATGGGAGAAAGGCGAGGCCACCTGCCCGAACCCTCCCTCGACCCATCTTGCCCGCGATCGCCCGACACGGAGTTGCGACCTCGTGAGGCGCCAGGACAAGAGAGGCACCCTCCGGCCTCCTCTCCAGGGCGCCACCAAAGCCCTAGCCGGCCCGCGACAAACAAACCAGCATCTCCCTCAGACTCCAGCGGAGGGCGTGTGCTCAAGAAAATCATCGAGAATCTACCCGGTCACTCCATAGTCCGGAGGTGCGAGGCTGGCTCAAAAAGACCCAAAGCAGAGTAGTCATGGGCACCGGCTGGTGACACTGCAGGCGCAGCCAGTCCCATCCCCAGCGGCCGAGAAGCTGGGTGCAAGCCGTTAGATCCCTCTCGTGGGCTCATCCGGCGGTGCCCCCTTAGCCCGCATTGCCATCAACATGCGTGCATGTCAACATCGTTTTCAATAACCGCATCGACAAATAAATCGGTGTCCTCAAACTCGATCTCTAGTGGAACACCTCTCCCTATAGGTCCAGTTGACCTTATCGAGCACAAACTCAATATCCGGGACACTCACTAAAAGCCAGGCGACCCCATGGGCGCAGCGTGAAAGCCATATCCACTTTTTACATCTTCCCAACCATGATGCCCATATCGCCACCACTCAAGCATCCTGCAGAGGCTTAGAAGGAGCCCCTATAAACCGCAACCAGACCTGCGTGGCGGCTTCCCCTTAGGCTCAACTCTGCTTCCACTCGTGGAACTCCAGGATACACTTAGTACCGGGGACTTTACACAAGCCAAAGCTCAACAATCTCTCCAAATCCTCCACAGAAGGGAAATCAACCTTGAAAACCCTGTCCTCGATAAGCACCAACTCCCATCTAAAATCCCCGGGAGCCAACTCCTGAAGCCTCCTCACAATCATGCCTCGGACACCTGCATACAGGTCGCTTTCACAATCCCGGTAGTCAAGCTCGGTGGATCTTCCGGGACCTCTCTCGCCATGGGACTCAAAAACATGAGCTCGGCACAATAGACTCCATAGATGCTAAGCGTCGGAGGCAGGTCACGCAACAATGGACACTCCCGGAGTCATGTGCGGGCTTGCCGCACGACTCACATTGGGCCACACACTCGGCAATGAAGTGGCCCTTCTCACCTAGCAGTAACAAATCATCCTCTCCTTCTTACGTGCATATTTGGGCCGCCTCTCGGCATCAGACCTGTCGGTAGCCTCATCCACCGTCCCAGCCTCAGGAACCTCTACACTTGCCAAGGCGTTCACCACCTCCATTGCCTGGGAAGGAAGCTCAGTGGAGATATGGTCAGACTCCATCGTAGACGCCGCAGGAACTGCCCTGGGCGGGGGCGGTCGACGAAATCTCCCCCTGACCCAACCCCGACCACCACGATGGCCACGAAAGCATCCTCTCTGACGGTGATCCGGGCCGGAGGCCCCTCAACAAACCCACTGCCGGGCGAAAGCGGTCTCTCGGCCAGACACATCGCTTTGCGAGGCATAGCCACGACCTCCTCCCGTGGAAGAAGATCCTCGGTGCTGTCGTCACCATCGCATCATACCCATCATCCCCACCGGCCTCGGGCGGATCATTGGGATTCCTGTTGCTAGAATTCTGCCTCGCCTGCTCGCGTCTGCCAGATTGAGCCGGCCTTGCGACGTAGTGTGGCGGAGGTGCTGTACGAGGCGGACCGCCCGAAGGCGTCTGCACCACCCCAAGGGCAGTACCACCGCGGCCAGCCGGAGCTATACCAGCCACACCCGGCGCAGGAGGCCGAAGGCCAGCACGACCCGCCGCCGGCTGCGCGACGGGCGCCGCTCCCGGCGCTGGCGGCCTCAACCCGCCCGCCTGCAGAGGCAATCGCCCGAGGTCGGACGCCTGGTGGCGCCGCCTCCCGGATGTCCTCCCTCACGGCGCGTCTCGTTCGGCGGTGCTCAGCGCCAAAGACCGCCACCGGCGGCGAGCCGCCCACCCTTCCCCGAAGTGGATTTCGTGGCAGGCGGCGGCGCTGCCCCGCGGCCGGCCATAGCACAGAGTGGCCGGACCCTCCTTCCCCGCCGGGCTCCACAGACCGGGAATCCTCTCGTCCCGAGCTTGTGAACCCTAGTGCGAGCGGGCGACGGCGCAGAACAGAAGGAATCACGATCGCCCTCGTACGTGCATGGGAGATCGATATGGGCAGGAGATCGGCCTGGTACAGCATGGGCCTCATACCCATCTGACCCCGGCCCAACTCCTCGCGGACCCGGATCCTTCCGAACCGGCCCAGCCGAACCTAAAAGCTGATTCAAACGGAGCGTTCTCGCGATCGAGATCTCGGTCATCGACGCGGCCATCACGGGCGCCGCCGGCGGCTGACGAACGGCGAGCCGCCTCGCGTTCTTCCGCTTCTTCACAGTAATCCAAGACTCTGGTCTAATCATATCGAATAACGTAAGGTTTGGAAGACTCACCTTAGGTATGGGACCTTTCCAAGGCCGGATCGCCGACGCCGCCGTCTTCCGATGAACAACGCGCCGGATCATCTCGATCTTCTCGCCCGCGTGAAGATCGATACGAGCCGGATCCTCCGGTGGCAGTACCCGATCGATCCTAGTTGCCACCTCTTCTTCGCTATAACCTGAATGGAAAAATTCGCAAATGAGATCCGAAGGGGTGGGAGACGGCGGCGACTCCACCGGCGAAGCATCCCCATCGTCGTCTGCATCTTCCTCGTCAGACTCGGCGAGGGCCCAGAAACGCCCGCCGACTCACCGGCGATCACCGGAGGTGGCCGGCGCAACCGCGGTTGAGCGCACGGTCGCCCGCCCAGTCGCCCCAGTCGCCCGTCCCATAGACATCAGTATTTCTTAGCATACATGGAAAGATGAAAAGTATTTCTTCTTTGTTCTCAAATCGTGTTCATTTTTTTGTCAGTAGGAGCTTTGAAGGCAATAGCTAGTGTTATGTCGCAATAGTTGTTGTGGTGATTTTAAATACTTGGTAGTTCCATTGAATTATGTGTTGAAAAACAAGTTGCTGCTTTATGCCCCACTGTCAATTATTCACGGGCCATGTGTTGCTGTTATTCTTGGCTCCTCACATGCCAAATTATGTGTATATTCTCTTGCAGGCATATTTAGCATATGGAGTCCCCGGAAACGACATTAAGCTTTTCTCGCTAATGCAGAAGGTTTGTCCAATGGAGCAGTTATTCGGTTATAGCCATGTTTATTGGACAAGATATCGTTAACCAACCTAAGCTAATGTTGCAGGCCTGTTACAAGGTTGGTGGGCAGTCCTTCAGTGCAGCTGAAATAGAGTTTATAATCCTGAAGATGAAGAACCCAGCACACCGGCCACAGCTCGTACTATCCGTTCCTCATTTGTCGATTTCATTTCTTCGTCATGCAAGTCAACATTCATTCATCTTACCGTTTTCCCTCCTTTTCAGTCTTTGATGTTAGCCCTTCACAAGTTCAGGGTCACCGAGGAGCACAAGAGGTATTCGGTCGATGACGCGGAGCCCCTGGCGCTGTTTGCACTGAGCAGCGGGATGTTCTCCTCACCTGCTGTAAGTGGATGAGCTCATCTTGTTAACAAGTATACACTGGCAATGTGTCAGTTAAATAAACCAGAGCTACAAGCACAACTGACCGTTGCTGCAAAGCATTTTTAAACATGATGAAACAACTTGCTATTATGGAACAGGTCAGGATTTTCTCGGGTGAGAACGTTCGGCAGCAGCTGCAAGAGTCGATGAGGGACTACATCCGGGCGTCGGTGGGGATCAACGACAAGGGGAAGCTGACGGTGCCGGCGCTGCTGCAGAGCTACGGCAAGGGCACGGTGGAGGACTCGCTGCTGGCCGACTGGATCTGCCGGCAGCTGACGCCGGCACAGGTCGCGGCGGTGCAGGACACCACGTCGTCGCGCAAGCAGCGGCTGCTCGGCTTCCGCAGCTTCACCGTCGTCCCCTTCGACTCCACGTTCCGGTACCTCTTCCTGCCTGATGACCAGCACTAGGCAGGTCGGTCTCGGCACTGAAGAGAGACCAAGAGTGCATTTTGACACGCTGGGGAATGGCAAGATTAGCTCTGTACATGTTCTATAGACTGATTCTTTTTGTTGCTCTGTGTAAAGGCCATTGGTTGGTTGGTTTGCTTGCGTCCTGTGTATGTAGTAGTAATAAAGGGTGCTGCGTGTAATTTTGCTTGAGCTCCCTTTAGCATGGAGTAGTAGTAGAATATATAGCTTGTACAACATGGAAGGATAAAACTTTTACAGGTGTTGTTGATGTTGTTTTACAAGTTACTGCTAGTTATTAGAAAGATGGCAACATCATGTTACCTGACTGCCGGCTTTTCCATGGTGATGGTGAGGCAGGCAGCACGCGCGAGCATGATGAGCCACCAGTCCAGTCGTGTTGCACCACCACCACCGGTGCTTTTTGTCTCCGATTCTCATGGCATCATTTCCAACGGCACTGACTGCCTGGAACTGGGCTCTGAACCTGTGGCGTGCTCCCTGGAATGGGATTGCGCTTGTATGTACATGGAAGATGCTCCGTAGCCGCTAAAGAAGGTGCCCCCAGCTTGACGTGCAGCGTACAGGCCGTTGAAGGGTAGGAACTATTGTCAGTAGCAGCGTTACACTTACGCCGACCCCGACGGCTAGTGTTCCTGAATGTCTTGCTGCAAGTTTTGCCTTGAGAATTGGAGACAAATGACTGGGCATACTTACTATCCTTTTAGCTGGGCACAAGCGTGTACAGTGCAGAGGTCATTTTTCCATTTCCCAGCGTGTCAAAATGTGCAACTCCTAATTTCTCTTCAGGAGGAAGCCGAGAAGCCGCGGATGACGCTGAAGGTACCTGTAGATGTTGCCAATGTTCCTCAGATGTTGCAATTGACTTGGTTTTGAATGAAGCTAATTCAGAGCGTGTAATTCCCTTACCTCAGTGGATCCATGCCAATGAATATGAAATTCAGACAACATATCTGTTCTTCTCCAGGAAAATAGCATATACACCAATTGTCTGAATGAAACAGGCTTTTTGGCGCCTTCCTGATGCGACAAGTAAATTCTGCATCAGGACTCAGAAGTTCAGCAAGCAGACATATCTGTTCTTCTCCAGGAAAATAGAAGTTATCTGGAATAGTAGTTCAAGCACAGAAGTGATATTCTTGGTGGGATCATCACATCCAATGCTTTTACATAAAAAACATACTACAACAGACTGATCCAATGCTTTTACACAGAACAATCCCTTGCATTAATTGATCAATTGTGATCATAATGCACACTAATTGTTGGCCAAATTCACTCGCACTACTGAAAAACATGCCAGTGAAATACTCCTACACACTTGCAACCAAGACTAAGCAACACTAGCACTGCAGAGTGCAGACTCTGCTTCATCTTCTTTGCTTCCTCTGATAGTGATCTGCACTGCTGATGATTTCTTCCTCTGCTTCGATCACTCGACCACACATCCGTGGATTTGCATCGCTTGAGCAAAGTCCCGTCGACGAGCCATCTCGATGCGGTGAGCTTGATAACGCCATGCTTGCTGTCTTGATTGGAGCAGCTCCTCAGGGGACTTGGTCACGTCGGAGTGATGGATCCAGGGGTCGTTGAACTCCACCGTGTCCGCCATCTGCTCCATCTTTCGCCGGGCCTCCGCTCGGCTGCGCTCGATGTCGCGCCGACGGCCGGCCTCTTCTTCGGAGACAGAGCGAGCCTTGTCGAGGAGAGTCATGGTGAGGCGAGCTTTCTTGATCAGCTCGCGCATGCTCATCTGCGGCTTCGATTGCGTCGTGCTCTCCGGAGAGTCGGCGATCTGGTTCTTGACCCCGGAGGAGTGGAGCGGATCCCTGTCGCTGCTGGGACACGGCAGCTTTGTGCCCTTGATGTTGGCGGCGACCGCGGCATGGAGGTCGCCCCCGGAGCAGGCACCGCGTGCGCGCTTCGCCAGCGGCTGCCCGTCGCGCACGGACACGGGCCGCTTCGGCGTCTTGGCGGCCGCGGAGTTGGCCATCAAGGTAGGGTTTAGGCGCACGCGGGAGGAGCAGGAGTGCAGGTCAGCTGCGGCGGCGCTACGGCGCGGGAGGAGAGACGGAGGAAGCACCGTGGTGCCGGCCATGGTCGCGGGAGCAACGATCAAACGACGATCCGCGCGAGCACGGGCGGATCCGGCGGCAGGAGGGAGGAAGCGATGCGTGGATCGGGAATTGGGGGAGACGGGGCGAGGAGCAAGATAGAAGAGACGCGGGAGACGGGTGGAACTGGCGGCAACCACTATATATCAATTTACAGTTTGAATCCGAGTTGGCCCAGGATTTGAACATTTACTAACGTGATGACGCTATCGTTCCAACTGGTAGTAGTACTCGTAGCCCTCAACTTGTTTTACCAACAACACTTCTGCGTCCTGAAACAAAACTGTTTTCAATCTAAAAAAAAGCAAAAAACTGTTTCATATCGATTTCAGATAGGTATATGCTAAAAGAAGGTCAAGCTTCCGTCAATAAAAAAGGAGGTCAAGCAATTACACACAAACCCCTTTAACCTTTATCAGAACACAAGGCAGTACAAACAAAATAAAGAGTATGATGTTACCAAAATTTAATCCTCCATCCTCTAAAAAGACAGGGATTAAACTTTTATTCATGCAGCAGATCCACCGAAACTTAATCGTAAGAAAATTCACGGTATGCTAGTTCATCCAAAACTTAACATTGTGCTTTTTTTTTACTTGGCATTGGTGTTGGGAATGTTTAATTTTAAGTTGATATGCAGATTTTTCTTTCTCTCAACTGAAACTAATTGTAGTTAAACATTTTAAGAGTCCTAACTCGGTAAACATAGAAATAAATATTCGTTGCAAGATCGAAAGATAGCAACTCCATTTTCCATCATCTAGAACTCAACTTAGAGCAACATAAGAAAGATGTAGGTGAAGGTCAAATGGAGGCACAAATGGATGGTGTCGCTGCCTAAGTTTTGACCATTCAAGATGATCATACTTACTATCCTTTTAGCATGTGGTTCGCTTAACTGCTGATGACAACTGCTATTCAGGGAAGGAAAGAACAACATTAACCCTGAAGTTCAGAGCTGCTGCAAGCCAGACAAACATGAACGGGACTGTTTTGTGTCTGCGTCATCTTGACGTTGCAAGCCATGCTAAAAGTAGGTCTAGCTCTTACACACTAATGGCCTTTACAGGGGAAAAATAATCCGTCACCCCAGGATCTACAAAACATATACAGAGCAGATCTGATCTTTCCATTTCCCAGCGTGTCAAAATGTGCACACCTGATTTCTCTTCAGGAGGAAGCCGAGAAGCTGCGGATGACGCTGAACGTGCCTGTGGATGTTGCCAACGTTTCTCATTGTAATTGACTTGATTTTGAATGAAGCTAATTCAGATGATGTAATTGCCTTACCCCTGTTGATCCATGTCATGTCAATGAATATGTTAGTAAAGTGAAGTAAACACCATTGCCGTCAAGTACTGATTTTCTCTGCAGTGTGACATGAAACTGGTCTGGCATATATACCAATTGTACTGAATGAAATTTGCAGCAGTTGCAAATTTCAGACAACATATCTGTTCTTCTCCAGGAAAATAGCATATACACCAATTGTTCTGAATGAAACATGCTTTTTTGCGCCTTGGTGATGCGACTAATAAATTCTGCATTGTTGAGGTGTAAAATTCAGACAATATATCTGTTCTTCTCCCGGAAAATAGCAGTCATCTGGAATAGTAGTTCAAGCACAAAAGTGATCTTCTTGGTGGGATCATCACATCCAATGCTATCACATAAAACATACTACAACAGATTGAAAACATAGGAACAGATCTGGTGCTTCTTGCATACATCAGGTCCAATGCTTTTACTACATAGAACAATTCCTTGCATTAATTGATCAATTGTGATCACAATGCACACTAATTAATGGCCAAATTTAGAATCTCACTCGCACTACTGAAAACACATGCCAGTGAAATACTCCTACAGACTACTGCCGACTCTGCTTCCCCTGCTTTGCTCAGCTCAACAAGGCTGCACTGCTGATGGTTTCTTCCTAATCATGTTCGATCACCCGAGCGCTCATCCGTGGATTTGCATCGCTTGAGCAAAGTCCCGTCGACGAGCCATCTCGACGCGGTGAGCTTGATAACGCCATGCATTTTGTCTTGCTTTGAGCAGCTCCTCAGGGGACTTGGTCACGTCGGAGTGATGGATCCAGGGGTCGTTGAACTGCACGGTGTCCACCATCTGCTCCACCTTTCGCCGGGTCTCCGCTCGGCTGCGCTCGATGTCGTGCCGACGGCCGGCCTCTTCTTCGGAGGCAGAGCGAGCCTTGTCGAGGAGAGCCATGGTGAGGCGAGCTTTCTCGATCAGTTGGCGCATGCTGATCGGCGGCTTCGACTGCGTCGCGCTCTCCGGAGATTCCGCGATCTGGTTCTTGATTGCGGAGGAGTGGAGCGGATCCCTGTCGCTGCTGGGACACGGCAGCTTTGTGCCCTTGATGTTTGCGGCGACAGCGGCATGGAGGTCGCCCCCGGAGCAGGCACCGCGTGCACGCTTCGCCGGCGGCTGCCCGTCGCGCACGGACACGGGCCGCTTCGGCGTCTTGGCGGCCGCGGGGTTGGCCATCAAGGTAGGGTTTAGGCGCACGCGGGAGGAGCAGGAGTGCAGGTCAGCTGCGGCGGCGCTACGGCGCGGGAGGAGAGACGGCGAAAGCACCGTGGTGCCGCCCATGGTCGCGGCCGCGGAGAGAGCAACGATCCGGCGGCGGAAGGGAGGGAGGAAGATGGATGGGGAATTGGGGAGACGGGGCGAGCAAGAAAGAAGAGACGCGGGAGACGGGGCAGGGGTGGAACTGGCGGCAACCACTATGTCAATCTACAGTTTGAATCCGAGTTGGCCCAGGATTTGAACATTTACTAGCCTGATGACGCTATCTTTCCTTTTTGTCTAAAACGCTATCTTTCCAACTGGTAGTACTACTCGTAGTCCTCAACTTGTTTTACCAACAACACTTCTGCGTCCTGAAACAAAACTGTTTTCAATCTAAAAAAAAAAGCAAAAAACTGTTTTCTGTTGTTGTTCAGCGTTCAGTCTTCAGTGTTTGGATGTACAGTACTAGTATGATAGAAGGAAATCGCAGCATTTTACCCTCGAACTCTTCTCCAATATCTTGCTCTGCTTTTTGTTTGTGAGGAATCTTGCTCTGTTGTTATGTGCCTGCGCGCATTGTTGAAACTTATCAGTGCGCTCCTCCATTCCTGCATTTCTGTCCCCAATCTACCGCTTTGGCTTCAGTGTCCCCAATCTTTTTGTTTTAACCGTTCAAGATGATCAGACTATCTTTTAACTGGGATGGTAGTTCGTTTAACTGTTGATGGCAAGTTCTATTTAGTTAACATCAATATTAACCAAGAAGTTCAGAGCTGCTACAAGTCAGACAACTAAGGACTGTTTTGTGTCTGCATCATCTTGACGTTGCAAGCTATGCTAAAAGTAGGTAAAGCCACAAGATTCCTACAGAGGAGGAAGAATTGCAATACCTGTGGGCCTTGCCAACGTTTCTCATTGTAGTTCAGATGATTTTGAATCAAGCTGTCTACTAGTTTGAATTCAGATGATGCATCATGCATTCTAGTTCCCTTTCCTCAGTGGATCCATGTCAGTGAATATGTTAATTAAATGTAGTAAACACCATTGCCGTCAAGTATTGATTTTCTCTGCAGTGTGACATGAAACTGGTCTGGCATATACACCAATTGTACTGAATGAAATTTGCAGCAGCTGCAAATTTCAGACAACATATCTGTTCTTGTTAGGAGCTAGGGTTCTGCCCTGCCTTGGGCGTAGGCTATACGGGAAGGAGGGAGGAGGGCGAGGGCTGGGCCTTGGCTGACGGCGGCGCCGTCCTTGCATTGGCGGCGGCGCAAGGAGGAGGCGGCTAGGGTTTAGGGTTCCGGCTCCTCTGGGAGCCGGGCAATAGAATAGTCTTAATGCTCAATTCTCAAAATAGTCTTACAGCTTGTATATATAACCATAATCTGAAAATAAACCTAAGATAACTTGGGCCTAAGCACGGCCTGTGGGCCTCTGGCGCCATAGACCTGGCGGTCATAACATCTCTCCGCTTTCAAACAGCTCGTCCTCGAGCTGAAAGTCGAGGTAGTCTTTGGTGGAACTCCTCGCGCTGCTCCCAAGTAGCGTCCTCCTCCGTAGACCTGCCCACCGAATCAACACGTGTCGGGAGCCGCGGCGCATTTGGGCCTTGAGTGCCTTCTCTGTGCAGGCGGGAGGCGCCCATCCGAGGCCGGCGGAAGGGCGGTGGTGCCATGGTGGGTCACCGCGAATGGCTTGAGCAGCCCGACATGGAAGACATCATGAGCAGCGTCTCGCGCCGGTAGGAAGTCAAGGCAGTGCGCCACTTTTCCAATGCGTTCGGGATAGCAAAGGGTCCGGCATAACGGGGCCGAGCTTCTTCCCGCGATGGGTCCAACGATTGCGTAGAGAGCGGTGAAGTAGACGCAGCCGGACCCAATCGCCCACCGCGAACTCCACCTCGCGATGGTGGCCATCATAGTATCGTTTGGCCAACCGTTGGGCACTGGAGAAGTCGTTCTTTGGACCTCCGCAAGCATCTCATCACGGCTCCTCGGAAGAGCTCCCGCCGCCTCGGTCCGTGCGAGCCGCATCGACAGGCAAGATCGGCGGGGGCGGCCGACCATACACCACCTCAAAGGGCGTAGTACGAAGGGCGGAGTGAAAAGATGTGTTGTAGCAGTACTCCGCCCACGAGAGCCAGTCCACCCATGCGCGAGGTCGATCACCTATAACACAACGCAAATACATGGCAATCACCTTGTTAACGATCTCAGACTGGCCGTCCGTCTGAGGTGGAAAAGCGATCTTGGCGGAGCTTCACGCCCGCCGATCGGAAAAAGGTCGCGCCATACATGGCCCGTGAACACCGGGTCCCGATCGCGACGATCGAAGAAGGAAACCCGTGGAGACGGACAATGCCATCGAAGAAGGCCCTTGCGGCGATGCCGCTGAATATGGATGGCCAAAGGCGATGAAATGAGCATACTTGGAGAAGCGGTCGACCAGTGAGAATGACGGATTTGCCACCCACCTTGGGGAGGCCCTCGATAAAATCCATGGAGATGTCGGCCCAAACACGAGATGAAACCTCCAAGGGCTGAAGCAGGCGGTAGGCGCGCGGCGTCTCCGTTTTATTCTTGTACGTCACACAAGACCGTACCCAATCACGGACCAGGCACGATCGCTGGAATGTAGAAGTCGGCGCGGAGGCGGTGGGCGTCTTCTGCACTCCCTCATGGCCCGCCCGTGGGCGAGCGCAGCACCTGGGACGAAGATCGTCGTCGTCGTCGGGACGAAGATCTGGCGCCCATGGAGAAGCGAGCCGTCGGCTAAGCGCCACGGCTCCTCCAGCTTCGCCCGCCGCCATTCTTCTTTGCAAGAGGAGGCGTCGGCCCTTGATCGCCGTCGCCACGGCGGATGTCGGCGAAGAAGGCGAAAAGAGGGCCCGGTGATGATGCGAAGGCTATCCTAACAGCCACGCGTCGTCGTCCACATCGGCGTCACGCCCGACAGGGCGAAGCGTCGGCGGCGGTGTTAAAACGACCCGACCGGTACTCGACGGTGAAATCAAAGCCAAAGAGTTTCTTGATCCACCGGTGCCGAGGGACCGTCGAGAGCCTCGATCCGGCATGAATTTGAGGTCAGAGTGGTCCGTGCGGATCCGGAAGGAACGACCCCAAAGATAGGGCCGCCAGTGGCGTACTGCCTGCACCAACCCAATAAGCTCACGCTCATATGCCGCCAACTTAAGATGGCGTGCAGCAAACGGACGGCTGAAGAAGGCGAGGGGTCCATCGCCCTGATGCAGGACCGCACCAAACCCCGCACCGGAGGCGTCGCAGTCGACGGTGAAGGGAGGTCGAATCCGGCATCTGTGGGGACGGGTCCCGTTATGAGGCCCCCTTGAGGGCCTCAAATGCGACGTGGCCTCCTCATCCCAAGAGAAGGCGTCGCGATGGAGTAAGCGCGTGGCGGAGCCGCGATGAGCCCAAATTCCCAGATGAACTTCCGGTAGTACCCCGCAAGGCCAAGAAACCCGCGAAGAGCCCGCGGAGACTGCGGAATCGGCCAAGCTGCGACGGCCGCCACCTTGTCGGCGTCCATGGCCACCCCCTCGGCCGAGATGACGTGGCGAGGTGGCGATCGAAGGTGTCCCGAGCGAGCACTTCGAGCGCTTAAGATGAAGATGATGCGCCCGAAGCTCGTTGAAGACGATGGCCACATCTTTGGAGGTGCTCCGCCCAAGAGGCGCTGTAGATAAGAATGTCATCAAAGAAAACGAGCACAAACCGACGTAAGTAGGGCCGGAGGACATCATTCATCAAGGCCTGAAATGTCGCCGGGGCGTTGGAGAGGCCAAAGGGCATCACCAAGAACTCGAAGTGGCCGTGATGAGTCCGGAACGCCGTCTTGGCGATGTCGTCGGGATGCATGCGCACCTGATGATACCCCGACCGGAGGTCCAGCTTGGTGAAGAAGTGCGCCCCATGGAGCTCATCCAGGAGCTCATCGACCACCGGGATAGGAAACTTATCCTTAAGTGTGAGAGCATTAAGGGCACGCGGTAGTCGATGCGAAGCGCCAAGTGCCGTCCGACTTGCGAGCGAGAAGAACCGGTGCCGTAAAGGGTGATGTCGATATCCGGATAATGCCGGGCGGCAAGCATGAGTCGCCTTTGCCGCTCCAACTCGATCATACGCAGCGAGGGTACCGATAGACGTCTGACCACCGGAGCCGAGCCGGCAGGAGATGGATACGGTGGTCGTGAGACCCGGCAGCGGAAGGCCCCGGGGTTCCTCAAAAGATCATCGTCTTTGCTGCAGGAGGTGATCCAACAGCGGATGCTTTCGGCCTCCGTGGTCGCCGTGGCTAGGCTGGAGTGGGGGGGGCGGGGTGCCGCCAACGCCCTCCCACCGAATCTGGCGGCCCATGCGCCAAAAGGTCATCGTCGAGCGTCGAAGTCCCAGGATGGGACCGAGAGTCCAAAAAGTCGACGCCGAGGATGAAGTCGAAACAGCCCAAATCGATGCGGCACAAGTGATGGTGAAGTGCTCGTCACCCATAGTAATGGGAACGCCCCGGCGAGTCCATGGCAGCGGAGGCGGTCACCATTAGCGGCAATGACACGCAATGCTCCGCCCGCATGACCCGTAGGGCAAGACGCCGCATAGTAGACTCGGAAGGAAGTTATGTGTAGAACCCGTGTCCAAAAGAGCCACGAGTCTCGCCATGGATCGTGACCGGAATAAGCATAGTCCGCTCATTGCGGATGCCGGCCAGCGTGAAGTGAGACGACAAGGGCCGTAGCCGGGCGCCTTGAGCGCGGGTGCCGGCAGCGTCCGTGGCGGCTCTTTGGGTCACCGAGTCCCTCCTCGGTGAGCGTCCTCCGCCTCGTCGACGGTCTCCAAGTAGAAGAAGCGGCGGCGGACATGGCCCGGGGGCATAGGGCGTCACAGTTAAAGCACAGCCCAGCGGCGGCGCTCGAGCTGCTCGGCTGCGAAAGCGCCGGAAGGGCCGTGTTGCGGCGGTGTGGTCGGCGGTGAGGCGGCTGAAGAAGTAGCCACAATGGCGAAGGTCGTGGAGGCAAGCGGCTCCCCAGGTGCTGCTGGCCGTGTCAAAACTGGCGCGCTGCTCGAACGCCCGAGCGTAGTACATGGCCGTCTGTAGGTCCTGGGGGCCCTTCATCTCGACGTCCACGCGGATGTGGTCGGGAAGGCCACCAACGAAGAGCTCCGCCATTGAGCCGCGTCACCCCGGGCGTGACATGCCGAGCACGAAGCGATTGGCGAAATCCTGGACTGTGGAGGTGAAGGGTAGGCGGCCCAGCTCGGACAAGCGGCTGCCGCGCCGTGGAGGTCCGAAGCGAAGGAGACACAGCTCGCGAAAACGATCCCAGGGGGGCATGCCGCCCTCATCCTGCTCGAGCGTAGTACCATGTCTGGGCGGCACCCGAAGGTGGTAGGGCGCTTGAGCCAAGTGCGCTTCGACGCCCGGTGTCTGCTGGCCCCGGAAGAAGCGATCACACTGGTTTAACGATTAAGGGGTCCTCCGAACCGTCATAGGTGGCGAAATCGATCCGGGCGAACGCGGTGGTGTCGGGGTCAACGCGCCATGGCCACCGGTTCGTCGTCACGGAGAGCCGAGGCGGCGCACCGTCTTTGCAAAGATGGGTACCGGACGGGTCTCCGGCCTCCGTGTAGACCGGCGGTGAGGACGTCTTGGTGAGCCAAGCGAGAATCGGAGAAGGCGGCGAGGGGAACCGCCGCGTCTGAATCGGAGCCCCGGTAGGGACCTGACTCGGGCGGTGCTAGGTGGCGGTGGCGTGGGAACCGGGCGGCCGGCGCGGAGGGGACCGGGCCAGGCCGCCACGGTGCCGGGCTGCCGCCGACGCCTTGCTTTGGCTCCAGTGGGGCCAGGCCGGCGCTGAAGCGGCCGATGCTGCGATTCTTGGACCGGCCAGGCAGCCAAGCCGGCTGGGCGGCGGTAGCGGGTAGCCGCCCGGCGGCGGCACCGAGTACTACCAAGCGCCGTGAGGAAGGCGCCGTGGGTGGCGCGGCTGCAGACGTCTGGCGAGGAAGAGCCGGATGCCCTGGACCGCGAGCACCAGATCGTTGAGGACCCCGCCATAGCCTCCGGTGTAGTTAGGCAGCAGTGATGTAGACGGCGGCTCGGTGGTGGTGCTGGCGGCGAGCGGTGGATGCGCCGGGAGGAGACCCAGCCCGAAGCGAAAAGGTGATGGCGGAGGCGGCGGTGGTAATGGCCAGCGGCGACAGCGATAGTGGTGGGGAAGACATAGTCGAACTGAGCTTGATGATACCAAGGTGTTAGGAGCTAGGGTTCGCCTGCCTTGGGCGTAGGCTATCTGGGAAGGAGGGAGGAGGCGAGGGCTGGAGCGCGCGGCGGCGGCAGGCGCCGTCCTTGCGGTTGGGGCAGCGGCGCAATGAGAAGGAGGCGGCTAGGGTTTAGGGTTCCGGCTCCTCTGGGAGCCGGGCAATAGAATAGTCTTATTGCTTAATTCTCAAAATAGTCTTACAACCTGTATATATAACCATAATCTGAAAATAAACCTAATATAACTTGAGCCTAAGCCTGGCCTGTGGGCCTACGGCGGCCATAGACCTGGCCGGTCATAACAGTTCTTCTCCAGGAAAATATATTGATTCCAGCCAACGATGACACTATGACTTCAATTCGATTGATTCTTAACAAATCACCAATTGTTCTGAATGAAACATGCTTTTTGGCGCCTTCCTGATGCGACAAATAAACTTCTCTAGACGGAGCACACATATCTGTTCTTCGCCGGGAAAATAGCAGTAATCTGGAATAGTAGTTCAAGCACAGAAGTGATCTTCTTGATGGGATCATCACATCCAATGCTTTTACATAAAACATACTACAACAGACTGAAAACATAGAACAATTTTGATCTGGTGCTACTTGCATACATCAGATCCAATGCTTTTACATAGAACAATTCCTTGCATTAAGTGATCAATTGTGATCATAATGCACACTAATTGTGATCTCACTCGCACTACTGAAAAACATGCCAGTGAAATACTCACACTTGCAACCAAGACTACACTAGTGACTCTGCTTCCTCTGCTCAGCTAAGCAACACTAGCACTGCAGAGTGCAGACTCAGCTTCCTCTGCTTTCCTCAGCTAAGCAAGACTGCCACCAACAAGGCTGCACTGCTGATGATTTATTCCTCTGCTTCGATCGCTTGAGCCATCTTCGATCACTGCTGATGCATGTCCCGTCGACGAGCCATCTCGAGGAGGTGAGCTTGATAGCGCCATGCGTTTTGTCTTGCTTTGAGCAGCTCCTCAGGGGACTTGGTCACGTCGGAGGGATCGATCCAGGGGTCGTTGAACTGCACGGTGTCTACCATCTGCTCCACCTTTCGCCGGGCCTCCGCTCTGCTGCGCTCGATGTCGCGCCGACGGCTGGCCTCTTCTTCGGAGGCAGAGCGAGCCTTGTCGAGGCGAGCTTTCGCGATCAGTTCGCGCATGCTCATCTGCGGCCTCGATTCCGTCGCGCTCTCCGGAGATTCGGCGACCTGGTTCTTGATGACGGCGAGCTTGGTTCTTGGATCCTTGCTGATGCTGGAACACGGAAGCTTGCTGCTGTTGTTGATGTTGGTGCCGACCGCGACATGGAGCTCTTCCCCGGAGCAGGCACCGCGTACGCGCTTCGGCGCCGGCGGCTGCACGTCGCGCACGGATCCGGGACGCTTTGGCCTCTTGGCAGCCGCGGGGTTGGCCATCAAGGCAGGGTTTAGGCGCACGCGGGAGGAGCAGGAGTGCAGATCGGCGGCGCTACGGCGCGGGAGCAGAGCAGGCGGAAGCACCGTGGTGCCGGCCATGGTCGCGGCCGCAGAGTCGCGAGAGCAACGATCAAACGACGATTGCGAGAGCACGGATCCGGCGGCTGGAGGGAGGAAGAGGATGCGGTGGAGGCCGATCAGACAGATCGGGAGTTGGGGAGGCGGGGCGAGCAAGAAAGAGGGGACGCGGGCGGCAGGGCAGGGGTGGAACTGGCGGCAATATCTGTCGATGGTTTGAATCCGAGTCGGCGCTGGATTTGAACATTTACTAACCTGATGACGCCATCTTTCCAACTGGTAGGAGTACTGTACGCGTAGTCCTACCGGCAAGCACCATTTCGGAAAGAAAACAACGACAACAACGCTTCTACCTCCTGAAACAAAACTGTTTTGTGACTTCATCATCTCGACTTCAGATATGCTAAAAGGAGGTCAAGCAATTACACACAAACCCCTTTAACCTTTATATCAGTACAAAAGGCAGTACAAACAAACTAAGAGTATCTTTTTTTAGGAAAAAAGCAGAACTCTATTATGTTTTTTAATTGATTTTCAAAAATTACTAAACAGTATAACAGAGCCACCTACGAGGTCACACAGTGATTTGACACTTTAGACCGTCCGATCAGCTCAATCAACGTTCTGGATCATTCCGTCATACCACAGCGTCCCCGCAGCCGTTTCTACCACCCGTCACTTCCGGTCCCGGCCAGACCAAACGGTAATGGGCTGCTACTCCGAAGATCGATCTAGGCGGCCTCCCGTTCACCGATGTAGAATACATGCGACGGCGGTGACAGCTTCCTCACAACACGGCATGCACTCCCTGTCCTCCCATCCTTCATCCCCGTCCGTACAGCGGGGTGCTTGCTGCAGGGGAAGAAAAAGGGGCGGTGAAGGAGAGGCGTGTGCCAAGGTTGTCGTTGCCCTCTGGCCTTTAGCCCCTTCGTCACTTTCATCAGCGGGATCTGCGGCTCAAAGTCAATCTCTGGTGACAGCGGTGGATTTCTCTCCCCAGCGTGCGCACTTGGGGAGGCAAACGCTCACGAGCCACGAGGAAGATAGAAGCTCTGCATGTCCCTTTTCCTTCTGCTTTCTCTCAACTTCAATCTGAGAATAGTGCAGATTTGATTATTACCTTTGATTTGGTGTAGGTATTTTGTTCACTAATTCTCACAGACTTGTTCGAGTTTGTTATCATTTTCATATACCTGTCCTGAATAGCTGACGGACTTCAGGATTGCGGACGCACAGCGTGAAAATAATGATTTTTAGTTCTTAATTCTAATTCTATGTCTACCTGCAGTGCGTCATGTTCAAAGACGTACATTCCCATCCTCCCATTCATTAGAAACGAAGGTTAGCATTCTTATGGAACTGCAGGTTTTACTATTTTACACACCTTCATCCACTTATGTAAAATTAAAGAAAATATATTAAATGCTTGCTAATAAAAATATTGTATACAAACGGAGTGTTTGCATACCGGATGAACATATAGCCGAACAACTATGCGTTTTTTATATTTCAAAACTCTCCATCTTGTTCATTACAGGTATGAGCCCTAACTAGACCTTAAGTTTAGATCCATGTCCTCAACAAAGGGCAGTTTTCGCTTGGGTGTTCAAGTGACATTACATAAAAAAGCATTGGTGTTTTACTGCTTTAGAATTGGACTACATTTTTTTTGTCGGTAGTATAGAATAGAACCAATATTACGTATTCAAGTAGATAGGGCCTTTCAATATTTAATCTTTCTCTATGGCCCTGGACTTGAGTAACAATAATTTGAACCATTTCCATTATATTAATTGTTTGGAATTTCAACAGTTTTTAATATATTTTTGTTGAAAACAGGCGGGCGCGGCAAAGCGCGCATTCATGGTCTAGTGAATAGTATAAGAGGTCCAAAAGGAAAAAGAAATACTATAAAAGGGGTCCAAAAGGAAAAAAAGCTATACAAGTTAAAATCTAAATAAAAACAGAGAGAGGCAAAAGAATAAGGGGAGTGCTACGCGTCGGCCAAATATCCGCCGCCTCACAAGCTGAGCCGTTCTTCACTTTTACAACATACATTGTGTTACAGAATATTTTTTGCAACAGAGGTCATGTTGTAAAAAATATTTGTAAGAAAGATTGTGTTGTAGATTTTCTTTTGCAACAGAGGTTATGTTGCAAAAAAAAAAAAAAATTCAACCGAGGTTATGTTTAGATTTTTTTTTCAACAGAGGTTATGTTGCAATTTTATTTTGCAACAGAGGTTATGCTACTAAAAAAATCCATCTCCACCATCTAGTTGCCACTGCAACATTCCCTATGTTTCAGAAACATGGACGATGTTACAAAATCGTAAGACTTGCGGTACGTGGGACTGGACCGACATGTGGTCAGCTCTCGACGCGGCGGACGCAAAGCATTGAATCAGCGGGATGATTCTAATCATTTTCCAAAGAATAAACAACAAATACATATACAACAGTGGCCCAAGGGTCCCTCATCTGAAAGATTTGACCCATGGTTCACTGTAGAGAATCCATTTGAGCTTTAAATTTCTTCCTACAAGTGTATATGCTTGGAGGCAATCTCTTGAAAATACAAACCAAGAGTATCTTTAGCGTATCCTCCAAAATTTACCTCTATCCTTTGAAAAGCTAGGGATTAAAATTTTCTTCATGCAGCAGATCCACCAAAACTTCATCGTAAAAAAATCACAATATGCTAGTTCATCCAAAACTTAACATTGTGCTTTTTTTTTACTTGGCATTAGTGTTGGGAATGTCTATTTTTAAGTTGATATGCAAATTTTTCTTTGTCAATGGCACTAATTATGGTTACACATTTTAAGAGTCCTAACTCGGTAAACATAGAAATAAATATTCTTTGCAAGATCAAAAAATGGCAAATCCATTTTCCATCATCTAGAACTCAACTTAGAGTAACATAAGAAAGATGTAGGTGAACTATAAGTTCTCACAACGGGTAACTTTTTTGTAGGCCCGAAGATCACAGATTGTCGACAGTGAAATTATGTCAATCTTGTATACAAGAGTATTCTAACCTTAGGTCTCTAGAAAACTCGGCACCACAGCTCCCCAGATTGGTGCATTCGTGGCCGCTCAATATGTTGGTAGATCATTATTTCGCCGCTCGATTTTACAACCTAGCATTGCCCGTCCTTACTCGTAAATGTTTCATTATGTCACTGAACCGGACCGTGTCCTACTAGGCCCGCTCACAGCCATTGTGTTGCTCTATGTCTTGGTGCGGATTGAGTTTGTGCACATGTGAACATGTGGTCGAACGGTGAAAACCCTAGCCACCGACACCCTTTCGTCCTCGAGTCTAGCCCCCCTTCACCTCCATTTTGCCTCTCTCCTCGATGCTTTCGACAGCCACCATGCCCCTTTTTCTTTGCTCCTCATGGAGCTCTATCGTTATTATAGCGGATCCGTAGCTCAAGCAAAGGAACCAAATGTTGGGTAACGTAGTAATTTCAAAAAATTTCCTACGCACACGCAAGATCACGGTGATGCATAGCAACGAGAGGGGAGAGTGTTGTCCACGTACCTTCGTAGACCGAAAGCGTAAGCGTTATGACAACGCGGTTGATGTAGTCGTATGTCTTCACGATCGACCGATCCTAGTACCGAACGTACGGCACCTCCGCAATCTGCACACGTTCAGCTCAGTGATGTCCCACGAACTCACGATCCAGTAGAGCTTCGTCAGCACGACGGCGTGATGACAGTGATGATGAAGCTACCGGCGCAGGGCTTCGCCTAAGCACTACGACGATATGATCGAGGTGGATTATGATGGAGGGGGGCACCGCACACGGCTTGGAACAATCAACTCGTGTGTTCTAGGGTGCCCCCTGTCCCCGTATATAAAGGAGCAAGGGGGGAGGCCGGCCGGCCTTGGGGCGCGCCAAGGAGAGGGGGGAGTCCTCCTCCTAGTAGTCCAACTAGGAAGGAGGAAGGGGGAAGGAAGGAGAGGGAGAGAGGGAGGAAAGAGGGGGCGCCGCTTGCTACCTCTTGAGCACTGCGTTGGTTTTCCCTTGAAGAGGAAAGGGTGATGCAGCAAAGTAGCGTAAGTATTTCCCTCAGTTTTTGAGAACCAAGGTATCAATCCAGTAGGAGGCCACGCTCAAGTCCCTTGCACCTACACAAACAAATAAAAACCTTGCAACCAACGCAATAAAGGGGTTGTCAATCCCTTCACGGTCACTTACGAAAGTGAGATCTGATAGATATGATAAGATAATATTTTTGGTATTTTTATAATAAAGATGCAAAGTAAAATAAAAGGCAATAAAAATAGCTAAGTGTTGGAAGATTAATATGATGGAAAATAGACCCGGGGGCCATAGGTTTCACTAGTGGCTTCTCTCAAGATAGCATAAGTATTACGGTGGGTGAACAAATTACTGTTGAGCAATTGATAGAATTGAGCATAGTTATGAGAATATCTAGGTATGATCATGTATATAGGCATCACGTCTGTGAGAAGTAGACCGACTCCTGCATGTATCTACTACTATTACTCCACACATCGACCGCTATCCAGCATGCATCTAGAGTATTAAGTTCAAAAGAACAGAGTAATGCTTTAAGTAAGATGACATGATGTAGAGGATAAACTCATGCAATATGATATAAACCCCATCTTTTTATCCTCGATGGAAACAATACAATACATGCCTTGCTGCCCTAACATCCTTTGAGGAAAGGACACCATAAGATTGAACCCAAAGCTAAGCACTTCTCCCATTGCAAGAAAGATCAATCTAGTATTCCAAACCAAACTGATAATTCGAAGAGACTTGCATAGATAACCAATCATACATAAAAGAATTCAGAGAAGATTCAAATATTGTTCATAAATAAACTTGATCATAAACCCACAATTCATCAGTCTCAACAAACACACCGCAAAAGAAAATTACATCGAATAGATCTCCACGAGAATCGTGGAGAACTTTGTATTGAGATCCAAAGAGAGAGAAGAAGCCATCTAGCTAATAACTATGGACCTGAAGGTCTGAGGTAAACTACTCACACATCATCGAAGAGGCTATGATATTGATGTAGAAGCCCTCCGTGATCAATGCCCCCTCCGGCAGGACGCTGAAAAAGGCCCCAAGATGGGATCTCACGGGTACAGAAGGTTGCGGCGGTGGAATTAGGTTTTCGTTGATGCTTCATTGGTTTGAAGTGCGTGAGGTATATATAGGAGGAAGAAGTACGTCGGTGGAGCAACGTGGGCCCCACGAGGGTGGAGGGCACGCCCAGGGGGGGTAGGCGCGCCCCCTGCCTCGTGCTCTCCTGGTTTCTTTCTTGACGTAGGGTCCAAGTCCTCTGGATCACGTTCGTTCCAAAAATCATGTTACCGAAGGTTTCATTCCGTTTGGACTCCGTTTGATATTCTTTTTCTACGAAACACTGAAATAGGCAAAAAACTGCAATTTGGGCTGGGCCTCCGGTTAATAGGTTAGTCCCAAAAATAATATAAAAGTGTATAATAAATCCCATTAATCATCCAAAACAGAATATAATATAGCATGAAGCAATCAAAAATTATAGATACGTTGGAGACGTATCACCGTCCCCCCTCCTTGTCCAATTCGGACTCCGAAGGGGGCGGGGGGGCGGCTGATACGTCTCCAACGTATCTATAATTTTTTATTGTTCCATGCTATTATATTATCTGTTTTGGATGTTCAATGGGCTTTATTATACACTTTTATATTATTTTTGGGACAAACTGATAATCCCCAAGTGTAGGAAATCATCGTAGCAATTTCCAAAGGTGGAAGTGATAAGTATGGAGTGTCGAACCTACAAGGAGCTAAAGGTAAGATCAATATTCTCTCAAGCCCTATCTGCCATTGATACGACTCTACGTACACCGAACGTTTGCTTCCAACTAGAAACGAGAAATAAAACTATGTTGTGGGTATGAAGTGGATAACTTTGTATGATATCGGAGAGCTAAAATATAAAAGTAGGTGCTGTTATCATAAAGTTAGAATATATTATTAAATAATATAAATAGCGAGTGTGGAATAATGCATAAAATAATCCCTCAGTGAAGAATGCATAAAAACATCTAAGATGGATAATATAATAGCATGAATACTTCATAAATTATAGATACGTTGGAGACGTATCACTAACCTATTAACCGGAGTCCCAGCCCAAATTGTTGTTTTTTTCCTATTTCAGTGTTTCGAAGGAAAGGAATATCAAACGGAGTCCAAACGGAATGAAACCTTCGGGAACGTGATTTTCGGAACAAACGTGATCCAGAGGACTTGGAGTGGACGTCAAGCAATCAACAAGGAGGCCACGAGGCAGGGGGGTGCGCCTATCCCCCCTGGGCGTGCCCTCCACCCTCGTGGGCCCCTCGTGGCCCTACCGACCTACTTCTTCCTCCTATATATACCTACATACCCCGAAACCATTAAGGAGCACCACGAAAACCTAATTCCACCGCCGCAACCTTCTGTACCAGTGAGATCCCATCTTGGGGCCTTTTCTGGCGCTCCGCCAGAGGGGGCATTGATCACGGAGGGCTTCTACATCAACACCATAGCCTCTCCGATGACGTGTGAGTAGTTTACCTCAGACCTTCGGGTCCATAGTTATTAGCTAGATGGCTTCTTCTCTCTCTTTGGATCTCAATACAAAGTTCTCCTCGATTCTCTTGGAGATCTATTCGATGTAATCTTCTTTTGCGGTGTGTCCGCCGAGATCCGATGAATTGTGGGTTTATGATCAAGATTATCTATGAACAATATTTGAATCTCCTCTGAATTCTTTTATGTATGATTGGTTACCTTTGCAAGTCTCTTCGAATTATCAGTTTGGTTTGGTCTGCTAGATTGATCTTTCTTGCTATGGGAGAAGTGCTTAGCTTTGGGTTCAATCTTGCGGTGCTCGATCCCAGTGATAGTACGGGAAACGACACGTATTGTATTGTTTCCATCGAGGATAAAAAGATGGGGTTTATATCATATTGCTTGAGTTTATCCCTCTACATCATGTCATCTTGCTTAAAGCGTTACTCCGTTCTTATGAACTTAATACTCTAGATGCATGCTGGATAGCGGTCGATGTGTGGAGTAATAGTAGTAGATGCAGGCAGGAGTCGGTATACTTGTCATGGACGTGATGCCTATATACATGATCATACCTAGATATTCTCATAACTCTATCAATTGCTCGATAGTAATTTGTTCACCCACCGTAATACTTATGCTATCTTGAGAGAAGCCACTAGTGAAACCTATGGCCCCCGGGTCTATTCTCCATCATATAAGTTTACATCTATTTTACTTTGCGTTCTTTACTTTTAATCTTTATCATAAAAATACCAAAAATATTATCTTATCATCTCTATCAGATCTCACTTTTGCAAGTGGCCGTGAAGGGATTGACAACCCCTTTATCGCGTTGGTTGCAAGGTTCTTATTTGTTTGTGTAGGTACAAGGGACTTGAGCGTGGCCTCCTCTTTGGATTGATACCTTGGTTCTAAAAACTGAGGGAAATACTTACGCTACTTTGCTGCATCACCCTTTCCTCTTCAAGGAAAACCAACGCAGTGCTCAAGAGGTAGCAAGAAGGATTTCTAAGCGCCGTTCTTTGGGAGTCTACGCACAAGTCAAGACATACCAAGTACCCATCACAAACTCTTATCCCTCGCATTACATTATTTGCCATTTGCCTCTCGTTTTCCTCTCCCCCACTTCACCCTTGCCATTTTATTCGCCCTCTTTTCCGTTCATCTCTTTTTCGCTTGCTTCTTGTTTGCTCGTGTGTTGGATTGCTTGCTTGTCACTATGGCTCAAGACAATACTAAATTGTGTGACTTTACCAATACCAACAACAATGATTTTCTTAGCTCTCCGATTGCTCCTCTTACGAAGCTGAATCTTGTGAAATTAATGCTGCTTTGTTGAATCTTGTCATGAAAGATCAATTCGCCGGCCTTCCTAGTGAAGATGCCGCTACCCATCTAAATAGCTTTGTTGATTTGTATTATATGCAAAAGAAGAAAGATGTGGATAATGATATTGTTAAATTGAAGCTATTTCCGTTTTCTCTTAGAGATCATGCTAAAACTTGGTTTTCGTCTTTGCCTAAAAATAGTATTGATTCTTGGAATAAGTGCAAAGATGCTTTTATCTCTAAATATTTTCCTCCCGCTAAGATCATCTCTCTTCAAAATGATATTATGAATTTTAAGCAACTTGATCATGAACATGTTGCACAAGCTTGGGAGAGGATGAAATTAATGATACGTAATTGTCCTACTCATGGTTTGAATTTGTGGATGATTATACAAATTTTTTATGCCGGATTGAATTTTGCTTCTAGAAACCTTTTAGATTCGGCCGTGGGAGGCACTTTTATGGAAATCACTTTAGGAGAAGCTACTAAACTCCTAGATAATATTATGGTTAATTATTGTCAATGGGACACTGAAAGATCTACTAGTAAAAAGGTTCATGCAATTGAAGAAATCAATGTTTTGAGTGGAAAGATGGATGAACTTATGAAATTGTTTGCTAATAAGAGTGTTACTTCTGATCCTAATGATATGCCTTTGTCTACTTTGATTGAGAATAATAATGAATATATGGATGTGAATTTTGTTGGTAGGAATAATTTTGGTAACAACGCATATAGAGGAAACTTCAATCCTAGGCCATTTCCTAGTAGTTCCTCTAATAATTATGGTAATTCCTATAACAACTCTTATGGAAATTTTAATAAGATGCCCTCTGATTTTGAGACTAGTGTTAAAGAGTTTATGAATTCACAAAAGAATTTCAATGCTTTGCTTGAAGAAAAATTGCTTAAAGTTGATGAATTGGCTAGGAATGTGGATAGAATTTCTCTTGATGTTGATTCTTTGAAACTTAGATCTATTCCACCTAAGCATGATATCAATGAGTCTCTCAAATCCATGAGAATTTCCATTGATGAGTGAAAATAAAGACTCGCTAGGATGCGTGCTAAGAAAGATTGCTTTGTGAAGGCGTGTTCTTCTAGTTTTTATGAGAATAAAGATGAAGATCTAAAAGTTATTGATGTGTCCCCTATTAAATCCTTGTTTTGCAATATGAATCTTGATAATGATGGGACTGGATATGAGTCAACTTTAGTTAAAAGGCGTCCCAATGATTTGGAGTTTTTAGATCTTGATGCAAAAATTGGTAAAAGTGGGATTGAAGAGGTTAAAACTTTAGATAGCAATGAACCCACTATTTTGGATTTCAAGGAATTTAATTATGATAATTTGTCTTTGATAGATTGTATTTCCTTGTTGCAATCCGTGCTAAATTATCCTCATGCTTATAGTCAAAATAAAGCCTTTACTAAACATATCGTTGATGCTTTGATACAATCTTATGAAGAAAAACTTGAGTTGGAAGTTTCTATCCCTAGAAAACTTTATGATGAGTGGGAACCTACAATTAAAATTAAAATCAAAGATCATGAATCCTATGCTTTGTGTGATTTGGGTGCTAGTGTTTCCATGATCCCAAAAACTTTGTGTGATTTGCTAGGTTTCCGTGAATTTGATGATTGTTCTTTAAACTTGCATCTTGCAGATTCTACTATCAAGAAACCTATGGGAAGAATTAATGATGTTCTTATTGTTGCAAATAGTAACTATGTGCCCGTAGATTTCATTGTTCTTGATATATATTGCAATCCTTGATGTCCTATTATTCTTGGTAGACCTATCCTTAGAACGTGGTGCAATTATTGATATGAAGGAAGGGAATATTAGATTCCAATTTCCATTAAGGAAAGGCATGGAACACTTCCCTAGAAATAAAATTAAATTAACATACGAATCTATTATGAGAGCCACTTATGGATTGCCTACCAAAGATGGTAATACCTAGATCTATCCTCGCTTTTATGCCTAGCTAGGGGCATTAAACGATAGCCCTTGTTGGGAGGCAACCCAATTTTATTTTAGTTTTTTGCCTTTTTGTTCTGTTTAGGAATAAATAATCAATCTAGCTTTTGTTTAGATGCGGTTTTGTGTTTCAATTAGTGTTTGTGCCAAGTAGAACCTTTGGGAAGACTTGGGGAAAGTCTTTGCGATCTTGCTTTAAAAAACAGAAACTTTAGCGCTCACAAGATTAGCTACAACTTTTTACTGGAGAGTGCTATTTAGTTGATTCTTTTTGCATATGATTAATAGATAAATTACTCACGTCCAGAAATTTATTTTAGAATTTTTGGAGTTCCATAAGTTTGCGTTAGTTACAGATTACCACAGACTGTTCTGTTTTTGACAGATTCTGTTTTTCGCGTGTTGTTTGCTTATTTTGATGAATCTATGGCTAGTAAAAGAGTTTATAAACCATAGAGAAGTTTTAATACAGTAGGTTTAACACCAATATAAATAAAGAATGATTTCATTACAGTACCTTAAAGTGGTGTTTTGTTTTCTTTCGCTAATGGAGCTCACGAGATTTTGTGTTAAGTTTTGTGTTGTGAAGTTTTCAAGTTTTGGGTAAAGATTTGATGGATTATGGAACAAGGATTGGCACGAGCCTAAGAATGGGGATGCCCAAGGCACCCCAAGGTAAAATTCAAGGACAACCAAAAGCCTAAGCTTGGGGATGCCCCGGAAGGCATCCCTCTTTAAATCTTCGCTCTATCGGTAACTTTACTTGGGGCTATATTTTTATTCACCACATGATATGTGTTTTACTTGGAGCGTATTGTATGATTTGAGTCTTTGATTTTTAGTTTATCACAATCATCCTCGCTGAATACACCGTTTGAGAGAGACACACATGATTCGGAATTTGTTAGAATACTCTATGTGCTTCACTTATATCTTTTGAGCTATATAGTTTTTGCTCTAGTGCTTCACTTATATATTTTAGAGCACGGTGGTTGTATTATTGATCTCTCATGCTTCAATTATATTATTTTGAGAGTCTTAAACAGCATAGTAATTTGCTTTAATTGTGAAATTAATCCGAATGTGATAGGCATCCAAGATGAGCATAATAAAAACTTCCATATTGAGTTCATTGAATATCATGAGAAGTTTCATACTTGATAAGTTCTTTGAGATATAAAGGTTGTAATATTAGAGTGTGCTAGTTGAGTAATTGTGAAATTAAGAAATACTTGTGTTAAGGTTGGCAAGTCCCATAGCATGCACGTATGGTATTTGTGTGACAATTTTGACACATAAGGTGTTCTTTTATTGCTTTCCTTATGAGTGGCGGTCGGGGACGAGCGATGGTCTTTTCCTACCAATCTATCCCTCTAGGGGCATGCATAGTAGTACTTTGCTTCGAGAGCTAATAAACTTTTGCAATAATTATATGAGTTCTTTATGACTAATGTGAGTCCATGGATTATACGCACTCTCAACCTTCCACAATTTTCTAGCCTCTACGGTACCGTTCATTGCCATTTCTCGCCTTGAGAGTCGGTGCAAACTTCGCCGGTGCATCCAAACCCCGTGATATGATACGCTCTATCACACTTAAACCTCCTTATATATTCCTCAAAACAGCCACCATACCTACCTATCATGGCATTTCCATAGCCATTCCGAGATATATTACCATGCAACTTTGCACCGTTCCGTTTATTATGACACGCTCCATCATTGTCATATTGCTTTGCATGATCATGTAGTTGACATCGTATTTGTGGCAAAGCCACCATTCATAATTTTTCATACATGTCACTCTTGATTCATTGCATATCCTGGTACACCGCTGGAGGCATTCACATAGAGTCATATTTTGTTCTAAGTATTGAGTTGTAATTCTTGAGTTGTAAGTAATAAAAGTGTGATGATCATCATTATTAGAGCATTGTCCCATGTGAGAAAAGGATGATGGAGACTATGATTCCCCCACAAGTCGGGATGATATTCCAGACTAAATAAAAAAAGAGGCCAAAAAAAGAGAAGGCCCAAAAAAAGGAGAAAGAAAAAAAATAAAAAAAGAGAGAAAAAGAGAGAAGGGACAATGTTACTATCCTTTTTCCACACTTGTGCTTCAAAGTAGCATCGTGATCTTCATGATAGAGAGTCTCCTATGTTGTCACTTTCATAGACTAGTGGGAATTTTTCATTATAGAACTTGGCTTGTATATTCCAATGATGGGCTTCCTCAAAATGCCCTAGGTCTTCGTGAGCAAGCAAGTTGGATGCACACCCACTTAGTTTCTTTTGTTGAGCTTTCATATATTTATAGCTCTAGTGCATCCGTTGCATGGCAATCCCTACTCCTCTCATTGAAATCAATTGATGGGCATCTCCATAGCCTATAGACTTTCTACCCTTTTGTCTTCTCACATAACCCCCATCATTATACTTTATTCCACCCATAGTGCTATATCCATGGCTTGCGCTCATGTATTGCGTAAGGGTTGAAAAGGCTGAGGCGCGTTACAAAGTATGAACCAATTGCTCGGCTTGTCATCGGGGTTATGCATGATGATAACGTTTTGTGTGACAAAATTGAAGCATGGCCTAACTATATGATTTTGTAGGGATAAGCTTTCTTTGGCTATGTTATTTTGATAAGACATAATTGCTTGGTTAGCACGTTTGAAGTATTATTGTTTTTATGTCAACATTAAACTTTTATCTTGAATCTTTCGGATCTAAATATTCATGCCACAATAAAAAGAATTACATTGAAAATTATGCTAAGAAACATTCCACATAAAAAATTCTGTTTTTATCATTTACCTACTCGAGGTCGAGCAGGAATTAAGCTTGGGATGCTTGATACGTCTCAGACGTATCTATAATTTTTGATTGTTCCATGCTATTATATTATCTGTTTCGGATGTTCAATGGGCTTTATTATACACTTTTATATTATTTTTGGGACTAACGTATTAACCGGAGGCCCAACCCAAATTGTTGTTTTTTCCTATTTTAGTGTTTCAAAGGAAAGGAATATCAAACGGAGTCCAAACGGAATGAAACCTTCGAGAACGAGATTTTCGGAACAAACGTGATCCAGAGGACTTGGAGTGGACGTCAAGCAATAAACGAGGAGGCCACGAGGTAGGGGGCACGCCTACCCCCCCCGGCGCGCCCTCCACCCTTGTGGGCCCCTCGTGGCTCCACCGACCTACTTCTTCCTCCTATATATACCTACGTACCCCGAAACCATCGAGGAGCACCACGAAAACCTAATTCCACCGCCGCAACCTTCTGTACCCGTGAGATCCCATCTTGGGGCCTTTTCCGGTGCTCCGTCGGAGGGGGCATTGATCATGGAGGGCTTCTACATCAACACCATAACCTCTCCGATGATGTGTGACACTACAAAAAAAGACACATCCGTGACATTTTGGGCCGAACGGAATTTTTTTCTGTCATACATATGACACTTCTACGACGATAATTGTGACAAAACCCGGTATCATCATAGATGTGGTGGGCTCCTACTTCTATGACAAAAAATCATGACAGAAAATGGGCTTTTCGTCCTGGGCGGGCCGGAGACGCAGCTGCATGACATTCTTTGGGCCGTCTATGACGGAAAAAACCGTGGTAGAAGCAAGGGCGAGGAAAATTTTGGGGAGTTCCCTGTTACGGTGGGAGGTCGGGGGCCGAGCGATGCGCATTTCTCTCGTACACGTACGCGCGTGTGTGCGAGGGCGTTGGCTCTAATCGAACCCGAAGCGAGGCGTTGGGCTCTAATCGAACCCGGCGACAGACCGCAGTTACGCGTTATCGAACCCGAGCGATCGATCGATGGTCGTTAATCAACCCGATCGGCGATTCGCTTCGCTCGCTGCTAATCAAGTCGATCGATGCTGCCTCTCTGGATGAACAGTGAGTGTTGCGGGGGGGGGGGGGAGGGTTGGATGAACAGTTCCCGGTGGGGGGTTGGATGAAAAGGACCCCATGGTAGTAGAGGCTGTTGCCGCTGGGTGAACAGTACTCCGATCGATCGAACCGGTGGAGGGGTGGATGAACAGGACCCCGTGGAGGGGTGGATGAACAGGAAGACCCCGTGGAGGGCTAGTTGAATAGTAGCCGGTGGAGGGCTGGATGAACAGTAGCCCGTGGAGAGGTGGTTGAATAGGACCCCGTGGAGAGGGCTGGTTGAACAGTAGCCGGTGGAGGAGCGGTGGAGGCTGGATGAACAGGAGCCCGTGGATGAACAAATGCAGTGGAGGCTGGAGGAGGTCGACGGTGGATGAACAATAGCCCGTGGAGGCCGGAGGAGGTCGACGGTGGAGATGAACAGATCCGTGGGGTCACGCTTTTGCGGTACGCCACACCTCCCGATGAACAGGACCCCGTTTGACCGTAGGGAGGTCCGTTTAAATCCATTTTATGCACGCCACACCCTCCCGATCAACATGACCCCTGCTTTGACCGTAGGAGGTCTGTTTCGTCTGCTGGCGGTACGCCACACCCTCCCGATCAACAGGACCCCTGCTTTGATCGTAGGGAGGTCCGCTTCTCTGTTTTGCGGTATGCCACACCCCTCCCGATCAACAGGACCCCCGTTCGACCGTAGGAGGTCCGTTTCCTTCGTTTTGCGGTATGCCACACCCCTCCCGACCAACAGGACCCCCGTTTAGAACGTGGCCGGTCGAACACAAGGCCGTTTAAATGCCTGCTCAGACGCCAGCCTCGTTTCCATCGCCTGTTCCGTCCAAGCCCTCCCGATGAACACGACGATGCATTCCGTTCCGACCCAGCCGGTTGGCTCCCCATGAACACGACGACGACGATGTTTCTCCATTCCGACCCATCCATGTACACGAGCCCTGGCCGTACGTATGCGCAAGTAGGCGTTCGAGACCCCGCCAGATGTAATGCGTGCGTGGCAGATTTTCTTTCTTGCACCCTGGCCGTTATGCGTGCGTGTACATGCTACATGCGCGCCTCTACATCCACCAAGATGTACGCATCGCACGTCACCGTAATGACAATGCTACGACGCTCGACCAGGTGGGTCCCATCGAGCACTTCCTTGCTCATAAGATGTAGCTGGTGGGTCCCAGCAGTTAGGGGGGCGAATCGTTTTTTCCCGACGCACTTCCTTGCGTGCGAAGATGTAGTTGGTGGGTCCCAGCAGTCAGGGGAAACGTTCTTTTCATGAAATACAGTGGCCCGTCCGGTGGGTCCCTGCTGTCAGGTGGAGGTATCATTATTTTCCGCATAATAAGGAGGCACTTCCTTGCCGCGGCCGTGGACCCAGTCGGCCTCTCCACGTGATCCACGTCCGATGGAAGTCGTTCCTTGACCACGTTGATCACGCCGCGCCGAGAGCACCAGGGCGGTGGACGACGGCGAGGCCTAGGAAGGGGACGATGCGGAGCCAGGGAAGACGCGACAGTGGATGCCCACGTGGAGAGGAGTACGAGGGTCCACAGGTCCGGCTGCGGTGTGAGGCTGCCGTCACCGCAGAATAACAGAGGGTGTGGGTGAGTAGAGGGATGGCCTGGCCAGCGGTGGGAGTAGTAGGAGGCGGTGAGGCCTCCGCGGCATCACAGCCGACCACGGGAGGGAGGAACATGTGGCACGACCGACGCTGCTTTGGGCGGCTGGAGCAAGAAGACCAGATGTTGAAGAAGCACTACGGCCGTTGGATGGGCATCGTACGATCACTGCAGCTAGAATCGTTTATATTGACTAAGTTGACAAAGCCCTTGGTACACGTCAACTTAGTAGGCCCACAACTCGGATTTGGCAGAGAAAATATAGCCCATTTGCGATTTGTAAGAATGTACAGCCCATTTTTTAATTCTAATGGAATTTACTACAACCCATTTACAGTTTATTAAAAGTACAACCCAACTTCTAGCTAGGACAAGATTAAACATTTCAAACAACCGCTCAAAACAGAATTCAAAAAAAATCCCACATTTTGATGGGATCCGAAATATTTTTATCTGAAATTTCTAGTCAGGTTAAATATAGTTTCAAAATAAAGTTGTATTACGTTAAAATCCAACGAAATATTGTGCGCGCAACAAGTAATGAAATTAAAATTTTAAAATTCCAAAAATAATATATTTTTCAAACTAATTATGCGTTTGGTGCATAGTTACTGCCCAGTTATTATAATTACATCCCATTATTTCTAAAAGTCCATTTTCTTGTTAAGCCTAATGCATACCTCCTAGGAAACTTTGCAGCCCAGCGGGGCGGAGAATAACAAGTTGACCCGGATATTGTGTAGAACTGTCGGCCCATTTGCATTGCTGATGTTGAAAAAAAAGGCATGTGTAGTACAGTACAACCTAACATGGCTACTCAGCCCACATTCAGCGACGCTGGAAAGGCCCAAACAAGGCTTCTGTAAAAAAATTTGAAGTCACTGAGCTCAATTAATAACTTAAGAAAAAAGTTAGATTACAGTGGAACCTAATTAAAAGCTATCACGAGCAAATAAATAATTCAACGGGTCCCACTTGTGCGTGTGTGCGTGTGTGTGTGTGTGTGAGAGAGAGATAGAGAGAGAGACCCATCGGTCGATGCTCGTAAATGTACATCTTTCATCCATATGCATTGCTGATGCTGAGTAAAAACTTATATAGTTGACACAATCATATAGAACATCATAGCATACTGAACTTGCATACAAAAAATTTCACGCAGCGGCACAATCAGGATGGAAGCAAAGGATCGCTACGGGTAGGGCTATGTTGAAACCAACAAAGTCGTACATAACGGTTCATCGCCTTTATCAATGACGGGAAATATCTTGAATGTTGTGCAAAGAAAAGCATGCACAACACAATAAGTTCTGCTAGCACATTAAGTTGACGTACATCCCTTTCTAAAAAAGTTCAGGTACAAAATTAGAACAGGTCACAATCAAATGCACTGGCATATCAGTGCTTCACACCCATAGCTCGGATTTAACTAGTATCTGACAAGATTCAGTTGTTACCTCAAATTAGAGCACATCCAGGCAGCCAACCCTGCCTCTTCTCCCAAAGAAGAAGTGGCTCCGCCGCACGATGGAGTAGGCCCTGTGCCATCCATCGTTCTGAGCAACACGGGGAAAGTCTGACGTTGACTCCTATAATGGACGTCGTTGACGGACCCTGGCACCAGTGGCGGCGGCAAGACTTCGATTGATGGATTGACCACTTCTTCGACATGCACGAACACTCGATACAGGTACATCCCTAACGTGGTCCGCAGCGGCCTTGGTGGCAACGAATAGTACAACCCCGGTTCATGCACCGGTATCTCAACACCAATCACCTTCGGTATGGTGGACGGCTTCTTCATCCATGCCATAACCGCTGAGCCCAAATGTCCGAGGAACAAACATACTTACGAGCTCACCTCCAAGGTCGTTGATAAGCTCGTTCATGGACTCGCTGTTCCAAGCACGTTGAGGCATGCCGTGGAAGGTAAGCTTTGTTAAAAACTCAAGCTCAGAGGGCACCGAGCCCCATCCTGGGTGCCACCGATCAAAGCTCACCAGCGCGCCATAGCAAAACAAACGCCGGGAAGATTCGAACACACGACTACATTCGAAAGTTGTCCGGAACCTGACGAAGAAATCAGCCAGTGGCGGACAGACTTTGACGAGCAAGTCACTTATTTGGATGCCGTGCACAATGCCAAGAGCTTTGACAAGGTCGTCCAGCGAGACGGGAGGCGGGTCGCCGTTGATGGTTACCATCAGCACTTTGCCGGCAAACTGGTCGTCAAGCGCCGCCATGCCACCGCTGGAGCGACAAAGATGCAGCCGACCAAGGCAGGACGGGCCTCAGGATCTCCGGTTTGGAGATCCGCGTTGACCGGCAACTTGATAGTGCGCTTGAGTACAGGGAATACAAGAGGGGGATTTGGGGGAACTGGAGTAGGAATCGAGATTCCAGAGGTGGGGGAGGGGCGGGAGACTGGGGATGAAAAGGTAGCATGAATTTCGAGCACGCGCCAATATGCTCTCTGTGCACAAGCACATGAAAACACCGGTGGCGCCCACATGTCGGCCTAAGAGTCCTTATTCTTTCTTTTTTGGAGAGCCCGGCCTTTTTTTCAGGATCTTTTGAGAGCCCGGCCTGAGAGTCATAATTGACCTGTTTGGCATTATGCTACTACTCGGCCCATATTCAACGACACCTCACCGGCCTAAACAAAGGTACATCATCGAAAAGACACCGAGCTCAAATTATATAACTTGAAAAAGGAGATATACTCAACATTGGAGAATGGTGATGCCCTCATTTAGCCCACCAAAGAGTTCGAGACAATAAACAATTCAAACAACGATATATACAACATTCAAACACCGACTAGTGACTACTATCGACATAAACAAGAAGACATGATAGTTCATAAGAAGTCTTGCTACACCACCAAAACACACCCATCTCAAGGGCGCCAGACTCTCGTGAACCAGAGACATTCTAAACAGAAGCATCTATTACATAGTAAGAGTGACATAGACGAGGATGACCAAATGACAAGGAATATGCATAACAAAAGAAAGAACTACCCATCTGTCGTGGTTTTGTCACGGCAGATGTCCTAGGGAAAGGACTTAGTCGTGGAGCCATCGCAACGGGTTAGCTTGAAGGGGTTAAAGCGGACACAGGGACGCAGAGGGTTTTATACTAGTTTGGCCCCTTCGATGAAGGTGAAAGCCTACATCTAGTTGTGATGGAATTGATGGGGTTTTGATGACTAGGGAGCAAACAAGCTTCACCTAAGTCTCGAGTTGTTGTCTGTTGTCCTTGAACCGCCCCGGGTCGTCCCCTTATATACACGGGTGATGCCCGTCGGTTCACAGAGTCCCAATCTCCGGTTCATACTGTGATCCGGGTTGGTCTCTCTATTCCTAACTTACAATACAAGTTTATATACCAGGCCGGTTTACGCCATGTGTTCTAAACCGACTACAGGCCTTGAGCCCTTACCTTCATGCTTGGGCTTTTACACCGTTGAACTACTGATGAAGTTAACCCGGCCCAGATAGGCCGGTTTACGCCCAGTAGTAATATCCCCAACACCATCCAAAACCAGCAGCAAAGACAACAAAGTCATTCGAAGAGATGATCCAGCCCCGCTTCAGCGACCAGTGATCCGGAGACACCAGTACTTCACCCTTTCGATGCAACAGCCCAATTACCTATCAACCTGAAGGCTTGAACCACATCACTGCCTGTCGTAATTGAGACATCCAAGGATCAAAGTTAATCCGGATGCCTTTGTCATTCTCACGTTCTTTTGGCTGCAGGCTGCATCGTTGACAATCAGGGGAGTTTGCTCCCGAACTCCTAGGGCTCGCCGTGTAGACACAATTTTCCATAGCAAACAGAGCCTCTCTGCCATCAAGGTCCTCGCCAACGGTGATCTCCTGGTTAATCGGATAATTGAGTCCGAGAAACAGATAGTGTGAACCAAGGCTGTTTACCCGCCTCCAACTAAAAAATCCTAACGGCCCCAACAAGCTGGTATCCTACTCATAGACGTAACAGCCATTGTCCGGATACTCACGTATTACACGGTGCTTGTATACAGTGGGGTTTTTGCAATATAACTTTTTTGGCTCATGTGTCCTAATGATCATCAGTCTTTTGCCGTCATCGATCGAGCGAGGAACCAGTTGTGCTTCCCCTGTTTTTGGCAAAGGTGGTGTGATTACAAAGGGCAAGAATCAGGGACACCGCATCATATCAAAAAGGATAGGCATCGTTAATGTAAGTTCAGCATTGTTCGTAGTATGAGTAGGATAATGCAAGAAACAAGCATTGATATGTCCTCGTTGGAACCGGGAGGAAAATACTGGAAATGTATACTGGGTTCGAAATTATAGAAGTGCCATGCATGGTTATACTCATGTTATCTCGCAATCAATTCTTCATGTGAAACTACCATGTCATGCATGTTATGTAATCATGTTCATCCTCACAAACAAATTCTTCAAGGTAACTAATGCACCATGCATTGTTATATACTCGTGTTCTGTGGGCTAAAATTTTGTGAGGATATTATTCTAGCCATTGATTGCTGAAGGGCTAATATAGGTATGTACACATGGTAAGCATTGCAGGATTTCACTACTTCCAAATATAGAGTTCTCCATATGCACATTTACTTCCCTAATGTATGGTTAGATGAAACCAACAGTGTGGTGCATGTTTCTACATCATGAAAATGAGGAAACTAACATGGCCATTGATACGCACTCATATTTAGTAGTAGTATATAGATTACTGTAAAATAAGGATAATATCCATATATTCCTAACCGTTTGATTATTCAGGGTACAAATTGGCTATAATGACATGGTCACAATCGCATGAATTAACTCATTCCAAATATAGCTGATTTACGGCGTCTCTAATACATTGCCATAGTTCTACTCAAATTCTACTCAAACAGGGATATGCCAATCATCACAAAAAGTTCAAACAATGTCATGGCGTCATCATTAACATGAGACGGAAACAACTTACACGCTGGCCCCAAAGAATACGTGGTGCCATCTGCTTTGTCGATCGCGAAGATGATGCCATTGTGTTCAATAGCATCACAGAAGTGTGTATCAGCTTTGATGATGATCCACTGCGAGCTGAGTTGTATCCAACTAGAGAAGGCACCAGCATGAAGATAGGCGAGTCCGCGGTCGAACAAGGCAATTAGCTTGAAGTCTACGTAATTCGCATGTCGTGTGGGCACTTGGGAGATTACAATCTTCTGCAAAACAAGGTCCGTCCAACTGACGTGGTAATCTAGATGACTTGGACCGCGATGGTAATACTCTATATAATGCAATGGAGGAAGGATAATCTCATGGGAGGTCTGGAAGTTCACGAGC